>BLBF01000074.1:3276112-3288320 GCA_015471245.1 Laticauda colubrina
TCCTTCCTTCCTTCCTTCCTTCCTTCCTTCCTTCCTTCCTTCCTTCCCTGCCTCCCTCCGTCATTTCCATCTCCATCTTTCCTACCTCCCCTTTCTCCACTCCTTCCTTCCCTCCCCCCGTCTCTTTCATTTCCATCTCTTTCCTTCCTTCCCTGGGTCCCTCCCTGTCATTTCCATCTCCTTTTTTTCCTGCTATCTCCCCTCCCTCCTCTCCTTCCTTCTGTCATTTCTTTTCTTCCTCCTTCCCTGTCATTTCCACCCCTTTCCTTTCCTCCTTCCCTGCCTCCCTCCCTCCCTCCCAAGCCAAAATGCTCAGAAGAAGTTGGGAGCAGTTGGAAAACACATTCCCTTACTCGCCAAACCCAGGCCCTGTTTAGCTGGGGCCCTGTCGCTCTCCTTATTTATGAGCATTATAAAACTGATGTAACTTTGGGGTTGTTAGCTATACTACCCACTGGAGAGCACTGGCTTTACTGTTAAATGTCAGGAAAATCTTTTTGGACATGACATTTAAGAAGATTGCTAATTGTGGTCTGGAGTCCTCTTCTCTAGATACTTCAGCGAGAGCAACCCCCCAATTTTTCGTAAATGATGCCTAGACTGTCTTCTCTTCCAACAATGTCATGGGTTAGATTGCGTTTTGGATGCCTGTGTAGTCTTGAACCAGGCACAACTTTGAATCTCTTCGTTGGAAGGCTCCTGCCATCATCAGGCTTCTGTATTGTGTTCGTCTGATGGCAGATGAGATTCTGCCAAAACGTTCCTACAACTTTAAAAGCACAACTATAATGACGTGGGAAAATACCCGAACAAAGCTGAATACCATACATATACATATATACGTATATACATATTTGTCTTCTTAAGTTTTCGCGGGTACTTACATGTCTGGTATTCAGCTTTGTTCGGGTATTTTCCCACGTCATCATAGTTGTGCTTTTAAAGTTGTAGGAACGTTTTGGCAGAATCTCATCTGCCATCATCAGGCTTCTGTATTGTGTCTGTACTGTATTCTGTATTGTGACTGATTCACAAACAAACTCTATACAGAAGCCTGATGATGGCAGATGAGATTCTGCCGAAACGTTGCTACAACTTTAAAAGCACTACAATGACGTAGGATAATACCCAAAGGAAGCTGAACAGCACACACACACACACACACACACACATATGTATATATATCTGATAGATAGATACATACTCCATGTACCTCCCTCTGACATGGCTCTTCTCAAAGCAAAGACACAAATAAAAACTGCCAAGAATTGCGTGGCAGCTTAACTTTAAAATAGATACGAAGTGGAGATGGCTCTGTGGTTTGGTCCCAGCCATTAAGGGAGGAGTCTGTTTTTGAAAACATCTCAAAATAAAATACTAGGTGAACAAATAGAATTGGCAAAGTCCCCTTATATAAAAGACCACACCTGCTTTTGCTAAAACAGGTCCTTTCAATGATCTCAAATCCCTTAAAAATGGTAGATCCAGGAATTTTCTGCTGTTCTAGCTTTCCATCCCATATCAACACATTTTAAAAGTACCAGTTGGGGAATTCTGGGAGTTGAAGTCCTCACGTGGACGTGCCATCTGTCAGAAATGGTGTAGGGTCTCTTGCTTGGGCGGGGTGGGGGTTGGACTAGATGACCAATAAAGTCCATTCCAACTCTCTTATTCTATATTCAATTCTTGGAATATCTTAAAAGTGCTGGCTGGGGAATTCTGGGAGTTGAAGTCCACACACCTTAAAGGTGCCAAATTTGGGAAACAGTGATTCAAAACTTCACACTTCATTTTTAACCCGGTTTGGAATATTTTTTTTTTTTGGGGGGGGAGAAAAGCCCCTGGAAAATAGCAGAGGGACGCAAGTAGGTCTGTAGCCTTGGCCAGCTCCATTGTCAGTGCTGGAGAAATATATGTGTAACTTGGAAGCATGTTGATTCATGCCACGCAAATCCATACCTTTTAAAGAGTGGAAATCTGGATTTCCTGGAAAGGATAGTATTTGGGGTTCAAGCCAACACAGGACAGACACGACACACTGCGATTTGGTTAATTTGACACAAATCTCCGAAGATCCCCTTGTAACCGGTGTTTTCCAGGATCTGACGCCGTGTTTGCATGCTCGATCCAAGCCAGCGGAGTTCATCGGAGCAACCGGCTTGCTTGCAAACAGGCAGAGAAGATTTTTGGAGATGTTAATAACCACCATGAATATCTAGTACTTGGTGGTGGTAGTTTTTCCTCCTCCCCACTCCTTCCCGCACACAAAAACATACTTGCATCCTTTGTTCCTTGGGCAAAGCTCGGCAGACATTTGTTGTTTTCCGGCATTAAATATGTTCGGCGAGGTAATTAACGAGACGAAGGCTAATTATAACGGGTGTGCGTTAATGAAATGTCAAACCTATTGAAGCTTCGTTTCCATAATGCTGGTAATGAGCCCCTTGCGCTGGGGGTCTGAAGGGTTAAAATCTGGAACGGACCGAAATCCTTTTCCTGGTGGGACTTTGGCCCACAGGGAACTCTCTCTGCGCTCGACCGCTGTTCGTTCCTTTCATCCGGTGTGTGTTTTTGTTTAATTTGTCCTTTCTTTCTCTCTCTTTCTCCCTCTCCCTCCCTCTCTTTTTGTCTACTTCTCCCTCCAGTATTTTAAGAAGCAGAAACGGCTCATCCCCGAACGGACCGTTTGGAAATACTTTGTGCAGTTGTGCAGCGCGGTGGAACACATGCATTCCCGCAGGGTGATGCACAGAGGTAACCTGAATTCCGCCGCTTTTTTAAATTTCTATTTTGTGCAGAAGAACGGTCGCCTTAGGAAGCCTCTGCCTTGCGGAATAATTAATGCTGCGGACGTGCAGGCCTTTTCCTGCTTCTCTGGGAAGGGGGGCAGCGACGACGCAAATGGAGTGGCTCTTTTCTCGCATCCCATTGCAAAACACCCTGTCTTGAACCGACCACTACCAACAATGAGTTTCCACCAGCCGTCGCAGGCCAAAAAACCCCCTCAGGATCAGCGCCCTCCTCTCCTTGGCATGGAGTGTGTGTGTGTGTCTAGGGGTGTGTCAAGTTATGGGGCAGCAGGGAGCCACGACCTCCTCTTTCTCTTTGGAGGGGGTCTTTGAGGCTTCAGGAAACCCCCCCCCCCAAGGAAAAGACAGATTTCGGGAAGATAACGAGTGCCAGCAAAGCTCCCCCTCCTCCATTCTCTTCATCGTCCTTCTGACATTCTCGGAATTAAGTAGCAGGTTTAATATTCTGTGCAGAGATGATTTCAGGTTTCCGGAAAAGTTAAAAGGCCGGGGATGGGGGGGGGGAGATAAAAGCAGTCTTTTAAATGCATTTTAACACTTGGTGGTCTCGCTGTTTTCAGCTATCGAGTTCTTCTTTTCGCTGGGAAGTTTTCCATGGCTTAGCGGCAAGATGGGCTGTCATCTAAGTACAGTATAATAAATCAATAAAACGAATAAACCTTTCAGGACAGCCTGGAAAAGAGGCTAAGAAGGGCCTGTTTTAAATCAAATCACCCCCTCCCTAGTCATGGAGTAAATTGATCGCTAGAGAAGGATCGTAAGGGATCCAGAAGTCTCTTTCTTGACCTCTGATTTCTCTCTCTCTCTCTCTCTCTCTTTCCTCTCCCAGACATCAAACCAGCCAATGTGTTCATCACAGCTACTGGAGTCGTGAAGTTGGGAGACCTTGGCCTGGGCCGCTTCTTCAGCTCTAAAACCACTGCTGCACATTCCTTAGGTAAAGCGGGGAGACCCCCCCCCCAAAAAAAAAAACACCTGGTTTGGCCTGCATTGTGGGTAGTCCTCACTTAGCACTTCCCTTCCCTTCCTTCTCCCTTCCCTCTTCTTCCTTCTCTCTTTCCTCTTCTTCTTTCACCTTTCTCCTCCCTTCTTTTTCATTTTCCCTTCTTCCTTCCTTCTTCCTTCTTTGCTTCTCCTTTCTCCCTTCTCTCTCCCTTCTGCCCTTTTCCTTCTCTTTTCTCTCGTTCCTCTTCTCCCTTCTCCCTTTTTCATTTCCCTTTCTTCTTCCTTTCTTCTCCCTTCTTTTCCTCTTCATTCTCCCTTCTGCCTTCCTCCCCTCTTCCACCTCCTCTCTTCCCTTCTCCCTTTTCTTCCTTCTTCCTTCTCTCTTTCCTCTTCCTTCTCCTTTCTCTTCTCCCTTCTTTTTCATTTTCCCTTCTTCTCCCTTCTCTTTCCCTCTTCCTTCTCGTTTCTCCCTTCTATTCCTTCTCCCTTCTCTCTTCCCTCTACCTTCTTCCTTCTCCTTCCTCTTCTTTTCTCTTCCATCTCCCTTCCCTTCTCTGTTCCCTTGTCCTTCTTCCTTCTCTATCCTCCTCTCCCTTCTCCTTTCTCTCTTCCATGTCCCTTCTGTTCTCTCTTCTCCTCTCTTTACTTCTCCTTTATTTTTTCTCCCTTCCCCTTTCTCCCTTCTCTCTTCTCTTCTCTCTTCTCACTTTTAACAGTTTCAGTGAGCTTTCACCTTTCTGTATCAATTTATCCTCAAGATCAGCTAGTCCCTCACCAACCTCCTGTTGCAAACCCAAACAGGAGGGGAAAGGAGGGCAACAACATAGCTTCTCCCACCTGTGGCTCGACAGAATAGGATTCAAAATAATTTTGAAACTCTTGCCCAAAAACAACACCATTTTTCATTTCACCTGGGGCAGGTAGAGGTCAGGCTGGGTTGCCAAGAGTCATTTGATGGTGGGAAGTAATGTAATTGATCACAACTACCAAGGAAGCAAAAAAAAGGGGTAACAAGGCAAGGCCTGTACCTAATTTTTCTGAGCTGGGGAGCTAAGTAGGGTCAAGCTATGCAGTGGGGGGCTGATACCATGAAAAAACGTCCTATAAAATTCAGCATTTGGAAGCCAGAGGCAATATACCACATCCCCATTGCTGATCAGCAACTTCAGGGTTTCCGTAAGACCAGGGGAGACAGGATAGTAGTCTTCCAATATTTGAGGGGCTGCCACAGAGAGGAGGAAGGGGTCAAGCTATTTTCTAAAGCACCCGAAGGACAGACAAGGAATAATGGATAGAAATTGAACAAGGAAAGATTCAGCCTAGAAATAAGGTTGACAGTGAGGACAATCAACCCATGGAACAGAAGTTGCCTTCAGAAGTTGTGGGAGCTTCATCCCTGGAGACTTTCAAGAAGAGATTGGACTGCCCTCTGTCAGAAATGGTGTAGGGTCTCCTGCTTGAGTGGAGGGTTGGACTAGATGACTTACAAGGTCCCTTCCAAACTCTGATTATCTGTTGCTGTCTGTAAAATCACCTGCAAATGGACGCAAAGCTGTTTTTGTGCAACGCTCTGATTCCGTTCCCTTTCGTGGCCGCCTTTAACAAAGAAAATTCGCCTTTCGGTAAAGGGGAAGATCTGCGATCCATGCAAAAGAGAGATCAACCAATGCCCTGGGGGTGTTGGGGGGGGGGGGCAACCTGTTTTTTTAAAAAAAAAAAAAAAAAAAACACCTTCTTTTGGTGCTGGGGAAAGGCGCTCCGGATAGTCTAAAGCGAGAAAAAACAAAAACAAAAGGTGCCCAGGTTGGCTCTCGTGATGGGAGCCCCCTGGGCTGGTTTACCCCCTTTTTTCCTTCCCCCCCAAAAGTGCTTTCCACCTGTGCCATTTCAACACTGCTTTCGCATCCTTTTTTCCCGGCGGCGTAATCTTGCCGGATCAGTTTTTTAATCTGGAATTCTTTGCAGTCCGATCACCGGCAACAGTCGCCGCATCCTTGGCCTGATTCTGTGTGTGATCCTGGCTCCTTTCTATTTTCCCAGTTGCCTCGGCAACCGCCCTGAACTCTTGAAGTACCGAAGGCATGGCAACCCATGCGCAGAGCACTGGAGCTTATGCAAATAAATGCACCTGATTTTATTTTATTTTTCTCCCCCCCCCCCCCCCGTTTTCCTCCTTCCCTCCCTCCTCCTCTTCCGTATTTGCCAACATCAAACCAGCATAAAAGGGCATTAGGCAGTGCCACAACTTGTCTGACAGGTATACTCCCAGCTCTGGCAGGGCAGACGCCTCCGTGTCAGAAACAG
Source organism: Laticauda colubrina (assembly GCA_015471245.1). Lineage (NCBI taxonomy): Eukaryota > Metazoa > Chordata > Lepidosauria > Squamata > Elapidae > Laticauda > Laticauda colubrina. Next base: position 3,282,172 of record BLBF01000074.1, read on the forward strand.
AAGCTGTAATTAGAGCAAGGAAGAGGATGTACGTCAAACACATTACCTGCCGGCGGATCAAATTTGTCAGGAAGGATTGCATACATAAAAATTAAGTGACAGGACATGCTGGGGTAATGAAAGAAAAAAAAATGGAAGATTTGCCCGCGTGTTCTTCACTGGAGATGGGGAGATGGCACGGTAAATTACGCAGGCGGCTTGTGTGCTACCCGCCTGCATTTCAAGGGTGAGGCCTGGCTTCAGCCAAAAGCTGGCAGGAGGAACTTCGAAAGCCTTATCAACTCCAGAGCTTTGAATCGTAAGAATAGAATCGAGCTGGAAGGGACCTTGGAGGTCTTCTAGTCCAGCCCCCTGCTCAAACAGGAGACCCTACACAATTTCAGAGAAGTCACTGTCTAGTCTCTTCTTAAAAACCTCCAGTGATGGAGTGCCCATGATTCTGGGAGGCAAGCTATCCCACTGGTCAATTGTCCTCTCTGTTAGGAAGTTTCTCCTTCATTCCAGGTTACAATAGAATAGAATAAAGCTTGAAGGGACCACGGAGGTCTTCTAGTCCAGCCCCCTGCTCAAGCAGGAGAACCTATACCATCTCAAGACAAGTGACATGTGAGAAGCGAGCCTCTACAGGTATTCCAATTGATGGGGTTTTGATCACCAGGCCAAAAAGGTCAGGTTTTCCCCCCCCCCCCCTCCCTGGAAAGAACAGACAATGTCATGCCCTTCAGGGGTGATGTTGTCAGATTGCAGCATTACATCGTCGTTCCCCCCGCCACCCCCCAGTCTTTTTCTAAACCCAAGCTGGCTTTGTGTCAGGCCAAAAACAGGAAAAAGTCAGGTTTTCCCAAGAATGAACACAGGATGCCGTGCCCTTTGGGGACGACGTCGTTGGAATGCAGCATTATGTCGTACCCCACTCTTTTCTCGGCCTGTAACTGGCACTGTGCCAGGCAGAAAGGCAAAAGATTCAGGCTGTTAAGCCTGGGTTCCCCAACCAGGGTTAGGTAGACAAGCTAAACAGAATGTGCAGCGTTAGTCAGATAGGCACACAGATAAATGAGTGAGCTAAGCTTGTATGTTTATTAACATACAGTAAAAATAACAGATACGCTTGTGCTATCAAGAATATGTTTTATTCCAGTATAAGTTTATAGCATAGTCAAAAACAGTCCTATATTCATTTACCATGTAGTCAGTCCATTCAGGGATATTCAGTTAGCAAAGTCCATGTAGAATATCCTATTGTCAGTTCCCATAAATCAGTCCGTTATTGTCTCTCCCGTTCGAGCAATGCAGTCTTGCTTCCAAGCAGTAATCAGGGATCATCAAAGCCAGAGAGAGAGAGAGCAAGCTGTAGCCTTGCTACTTTTATATGGTTTTCATAACCACACCCACAGTTGCTATTTTACAGTTAAAGCTGCATACACTAACTATGATTTATAGTTAGTATTTCACCTAAAACAGTTAGGGTGAACAATGTTATCCCTAACACAGGCCACATCATTGGAATGCAGCATTATGTCACTCTAGTCTTTGCTCATCCCCGAACTGGCATTGGTGGCAGGCAAAAAGGCAGAAAAGTCAGGCTTTCCTAAGAACAAATATACAATGTCGTGCACTTTGGGGGTGACGCTGTTGGAATGCAGCATTACGCCATCCCCCAGTCTTTCTTTAAAGCCAAGCTTGCAGATTCTAATTTCCTTGTCTCGGCTTGTCTATTACAGTGGGAACACCTTATTATATGTCCCCGGAAAGAATACATGAAAATGGCTATAATTTTAAATCAGATATCTGGTCTTTGGGCTGTTTACTGTACGAGGTAAGTCTCTTGTTACTGCTTTTCTGTAATATGGAACCAGAGATATCAAGAGACTAGTACTCAACTTACAACTGTGGTGTACCCTACCTATCATGGTCATAAGTTATGATAGTCGTAAAGTGAGGTCACCCATATGGCTGGTCCAATTTTACGACCTTCTTTCAGTAGCTTTTTCATCTATCTTGAGTCAATACCCCTGTGCACCTTACAATTCGATACAGAAAGAAATATATTACCATTCCAAATATCTCTCTGTGGCTTACAATTCAATACATGGAGAATAATATATGTTTTTTTATTTTTTTAAAGTTTTCGCGGGTACTTACATGTATGCTGTTCAGCTTCCTTTGGGTATTATCCCACGTCATTGTAGTTGTGCTTTTAAAGTTGTAATAATATATATATATATATATATAAAACAGCAAAAGCATTTTAAATGTTTTAAAACAATTAAAAGCATATATATATATACATACATACATACATACATACATATATATATATATATATATATATATATATATACACATATATACACACACACACATACACACACACATAAACAGCAAAAGCATTTTAAACGTTTTAAAACAATTAAAAGCACTAAAAACACTGAGAACATCCAGGTTAAATATGCACGACCAGTTAGCAATTCAGCCAGATAATATGTATGTTTTAACATCCAGCGCTGGGCGTTTTTTACAATTTATTTGAATTTTCAGCAGATAAAAAAGCAATAATATTCCTTCCACAGTTCTAAGTTTATCACTGGCTTCATTCATCCATTCAATTCCTATAGCCTCTGTCTGTGTGTGTGTGTGTGTGTGTGTGTGTGTGTGTGTGTGTGTTTGTTTAAAACAAAAGTACTACAAAAGTCCCAATTAAATAACACAATAAGAAACAAGAAAAATACTACAAAAGTCCCAATTAAATAACACAATAAGGAATAAAAATGTTACAAAAGTCCCAATTAAATAACACAATAAGGAATAAAAATGTTACAAAAGTCCCAATTAAATAATACAGTAGGATAACATGACCAGTTAACTATACAGCCAGCAATTGGACCCCTTCACACATTCATTAGTTCATGTCAGAATTGTTTTGACATTTGATATGAGATCCATACATTCAGGTTGTCCTTGACTTACGATGGAGCCCAAAATTTACATTGCCAAGTGAGATGTTTGTAAAGTGTAATTTGGCTTCCTTCTATGACCTTGCCTGAGTTGTTAAGTGAATCACTGCGTTTGCTAAGTTAGTAATTCAGTCATTAAGTGAATCAGGATTCCCCATTGGCTTGGCATTGCGACTGTCATAAATACAAGTCATGGGCCAAGCATCTAAATTCTGATCACGCAATCATGGGAATACTGAAACTGGTCGTAAGAGTGAAAAATGGCCATTTTTAAGCCTCTTCTTTCAGCGGCGTTTGTCACTTCAAACAGTCACTAAATGAACTGTTTTAAGTTAAGGACTACCTGTATTTCATTTTTTTTTAAAGAAAGTGGTTGGCCCTGAATAAGCCACATTGAAAGAGTGTGACTTAAACCACGTTTGGGTTTCATCGAAGGATTGCAGCTCTATAAGGCTGTTGGAACCCGAGCAGAGATTTCTGCAAGCGTACACCCATTCGTTCCCACATGTGATGACCCAAAGGGGCATGGCACCAAGGCAACCCAGCCAGATAATCAATAGGCTTCCCATTATTAGCTCCAACTTTGCCCCCAATGTCCTGGTTACCTTCTGGGCTGGAGAAAAACTCTCCCAGGAACAGCCTTTGGCTGCAGAGAATCAAGTCCAAAACACGGTCAACAAAAACTAACGATAAGTCCAATCAAGGCAAGATGAGATAATTAGTCCAGCAGGGCAAAAGAAGGAATTCCAGATGTGAAGGCACAGCAATAACTCAATACAGTTGGGAGGATGCCAGGAACGCAGATAACCAAAGTCAACACAAGGTAAACTCACGTTTGTTCCCAGCACACATCGCACTCAGCTTGCATTTCTTTTAAACTCTCTTCCCATGAAGGGAAGAAGGGAATCAGGGCCCTTTCCTCCCCCGTAAGCCATGCAATCCACATTGCTCTTTTCTCAGTTCCTCCCTGCGTGCCCTAGGATGAAGAGGGGGTGGGTCTGGGTCTTCCTCTGAACTCGTCCTACCTCACCCCTCCTCTGTCCAGCCAGACTTTGCCCTTCCCCAGTTTCATCCACAGTTAATGGAGTCACACTCCTGCTGCCTGTCAGCTGTTCATCTTCCTCCTTGGATTCAGACTCTGACCGTTGTTCTTCAGCTGATTCTTTCTGATAAATCTTATATTTTGGACAAATGTCTCTTTCAGTCCCAAATTATGCTTGCCTTTTTTTAATCTGCTGGTGCATGGAATTTGGACAAAGGATGACAGGTCTATCCAGTGGGGGGAGGTGTTAAAAAAACTGCAGACCTTTTCATGCTGGCTTTTGAGAAGGACTCCGTTGGTAAAAGCAATGCTTGATTGTAGACAGAACTCCCAGGTGTCATGAATGCTTGTTTAACAAGGCAGTGTGCTCGCCGTTTGTGCAGTTTTCAGGCCCGATCACCGAGCGGTTCAATAGGGGCTGATTAATTTGTTGGCGATACACCGAAGCATCACGCCGGCTTGAGCAAGGAGCGGAGAAGTATTGGAGCAGAGAAGTCAATAAGACAAAATCAATGTGATATGGTGGTTGGGATTCAGGGGAGAGAGTCACAGCATGACTTTAATGGTCTTCTACTTACCTGAGAACAGGTGCCACCAACCCTGGGGGTTTTTTCTTTGTCAGACCTGACCAAAGCCAGTTGTAGATTTCTCCTAATGTGACCAGGGTTATGTCCCTGTTCTGACCAAGACTTCCTGAGACTGTAATTAAGCACATGCTTAGTTAAAACAATTCTGGTTTAATTTCAACACTGGGAATTATGTTCATTCCCAGCCCATAATGAGTCCCAAACAGTCCCTCGAGATAAGCACCCACCTTTCTCTCCTTTGAATTGCTGCCAACAACTAAAGTGCCAAATGAATTATAAAAAACCAACTGAAGTACAAAGTCCACACAGCTTCAGAGTTTAATCCAAACAAGCAAACCTTTGCTTCCTGCAAAGGTTTCTCTACCTTTGCACTTCCTTTATCCCTAAGGGGAGGGGCAATCACCTCCCAGCCTTACTCCTGAGTTGCCCCTTTTGTCTTAACTGCTCTCACCTTCTATCAGCTCTGCTCATGCAGACACCGGGAACAGGCTCCTCTTGTTCCTCTGCCTCGCTGCTGCCAGACTCTGGAGGCTCTGGAGTCATCACCCAATTCCCAGATGGTCCTGGCCCCACCTCTATATTGGATGCAGGACCCTCCCAAGAGTCCCGACTGGTCCCTGTTCTTCCCCACTGTCAAATTCCGCTGCCGTCTATACAGGCTGCCGGTGAACCCCAACACTCCCCATTAGCTGCATCAGGAAATATATTCTATTTCTTCTGGAACTTCTTCTCTTTGCTGGACCTGGACTTCACATTGGCCAATGCTGGCTTAGAAATCAGGTAGCATTTGGAATAAACTCCTTGGGTGATGCTCCAGGCTCAACCCAAAAATCAAACTTGAGATGGGACAGACAGGTGGACGACAACATCCTGTTAGTGATGAAGGATGGGCCTTGCTGTTGTCAACTCCACCTCCAATGGTCATATAAGTGTTAAAAAATGGCCATAAATGCTTTTTCCCAGTGATGTCGTAACTTCGAAAAGTCACTAGATGAACTCTTGTAAGTCAAGGATTATCTGCACATTTGAAGTCTGGTCCAGTTCCCCAATGGGGGATCAGCCCCCCAATGCTCTCTTCTCGCCCTTGGAAACTGCAATCTGGTTTTTTAAAGAGAAGAAGCAGCAGCAGCATCCTCTCTGGCAGGGAGAAAATTTATTTTCCTTGCCCTGTTTTCTCGTTCTTTTCCCTCCCTCCCTGCTATACTAGACCGATAAACCAGAGATATATATTTTTTTTATCTGCAGATTGCTGGGAGGCAGGTGTGCCAGTCAGAATTCACTTCCTTGTTATTATTATTATTTCAACCTGGAGGGTGCACAGGCACAATTTCAAATTATGCCACCTTATCTTGACATTTTGTGGGGCCTCGCGTTGATGTATGAGGACGCATCTGATCAAAGTGGGGGTGGGGGTGTGTTTGTGTGTGTGTGTGTAGCTCCCCCCCCTTTCTCTTGGAGATGTGTCATCCAGATAACTTGCAAGAGATCAAAGTTAGTTCTCTCTTTCTCTCCCCTTTCTGAAAGAAAGAAAGAAAGAAAGAAAGAAAGAAAGAAAGAAAGAAAGAA
>BLBF01000074.1:3295039-3312570 GCA_015471245.1 Laticauda colubrina
AGATAGATAGATAGATAGATAGATAGATAGATAGATAGATAGATAGATAGATGATAGATAGATGTAGATACAGATAGATAAGGAGATATAGATAGATAGATGATAGATAGATGATTGATAGATGGTAGATAGATATGGGTGGGTGGGTGGATGATGCTGTAGATATAGGTAGTAGGTAGATGAGATATATGATTAGAGAGGTAGGTAAGTAAATAAGATAGATAAATAGCTCATAGAGATATAGATAGATGAGAGAGATATATGATAGATTAGGTAGGTGGATAGGTAGGTAGATGATAGAGATATAGATGAAAGAGAGATGATAAGGGAGAGAGGGGGGTGGAAGTTATAAACAATGAAATGATGGTCATAAGAAGCTAAGGAAATAGGTAAAAGGAAAGATGAGAAGAATAATAGTAACACAGTCCTAAGTGGTTTGACATCTCAGGCACAAAGCAATGTGCGAATTAGTTGTTTAGCAGAGCGATGGTATTAGGAGGGGAGAATTGGTAGTTGTTTTTGGGCAATCCCCTATAGCAGTGGTGGCTAACCTTTTTGGGCTCCTGTGCCAAAAACTGTGTGCGCGGTTGCCTGCTCGCGCTCGTGTGCCAGCACCCAGAAGGAAATGCGCTCCCTCCCATGCCCCCTACACATGCACGTGCAATCCCCCAACCCCCTACCTGAACTGTGCCTCACAGCTGATTTTCGGCCAGTTTGAGGCCTTTCTCGGCCTCCCAAAGGCTTGAGGAAGGCTTCTGCAGGCTTCTCCAAGCTTTGCAGGCTGAAAACTAGCCCCGTTTTGTCACTTCCTGTTTTTCCAAAAATACCAGAAGTGGTCCCTTCCAACTCCGTTAGTCTGTTAATCCTTTGTTGAACTGTATCAGCGGCTCCTTGGGCAGTCTTGAGCTTTCTGGATTCATGCAGGAAGAACATTCTTCATTGTGTTTTTTTTTGATGTTCGATGTCCATGTTAAGCCTCAAGATATTACAGAGTCCAGAAACTATACCCTTGATTGTAGCATTGTTGTGGCTTTTCCCCATATACAGCTGGATGGCCAGTTGTGCAGGTTGTGTGTGTGTTCATCCCCCCCTTCCCTCTTTCCTTCCTCAACAGCTGCGGGAGCTGGTCAGCATGTGTATCTACCCGGATCCAGACCAGAGGCCCGATATCGGTTACGTGCACCAGTTAGCGAAACAGATGCACCTCTGGACGTCCAGCACTTGAAGCGTGGCTCTTTTGAAGTCCGGCAAGGAGAACCGTTTACCCGGCTTAGTCTTACTTAACTTTTGTCTTCAGACGAAACCAAAGCAACGCCTCACCGAACTCAGAAGTGGCTTTTGAGTTGAGTTGAGCCTTCTTTAAAGGAAGAAGACCCTTCCATGATTTCTGTACAGGTGCCCGGCAGGTGGATCTCATCCCAGCCCCACACGGTTGGGTGATAAAACGGCGGCCCAGCATGAGTTGCCTCTTCTGAAACCGGATTATAACATATTACCGATGTAGATCTTGTGGCTTTTTTTTTTTTGGGGGGGGGGGGGGTTGTTTTGTTTTGTTTTTTTTTAAAAAGATCTTTTCTTCAAACTTCATTTGTGTGTAATCTAAAGTTAGGCTTTGTAAGCAAGGGTTTTCTGGTTGGTGTATTTTTCTTTCTTTCTTTTCTTTTTTTTGGACATACCCCTTGTATCTTTTTAACTAATGTGAAATATTGGGAAGATGAATTCCTTTGGGGGAAAATCGCCTCAATTCTAACGTTAAGAATTGCAATAGATTTATTTTTTTTTCAGAGGGGTGGGGAGGGAAGGGGGGATGTAACATGAATAACTGCTACTTCGCTTCTTCTAGCAGTGGTTATATTAGCAAGTTCAGATTTTAAGTTTGTGTATTTTTTTTAAACAAAGAAAGAACATCCAACCTGCTTTTTAAATTTCCCTTTGTATTTCCTTCCGTTGCAAGAAAGTGGTAATGGAGAAGGAGGAAGAGGAGGAAGCTGAATTTTTCCCTTCTTTTTTTCCCCCATTTCAACCAACTTCAGAATGATTTATTTTGCAGTGTGGGTTGTCAACTCTGGCTGCTCAGACCGGGTGGGTTTTTCAAAACCAAAGGAACGTTGTTGTTTGTCACATATTTTTTTTCCTGGTTCGAGATCGCCACGGCGACTCCGTAGCCTGATGAGCGAGTCCGACTCCAGGCGCTGGGTACCATTCTGTAAAAGCCCATCTCTAGCCCAGGGCTGAGCCCCTAAAATTCAGGGCACCCCCCTCCCCACCAAACGGGCCTCGAAAACCAGGTAAGTCCAGAGGAAAACGGCTTTCAATTCCCAATTGCCTGCATTTTTACTGTGAAAACTCATTTACCAATGTGAATACTTTTTAAACAAGTTGATCTGAAGAAAATAATAATAATAATAATAATAATAATAATCCAGACTTAAGCATTCCGGAGATGCAAAGCTTAAGTTTTTTTTTATTATTATTATTGGACGGAGGCCATTACCGGTTCCTTCATTCGGGGATCGCTATCTCTTGCAACCAGGATTTTCGGGAGAGGAAGTCACAAGTTTCTCTCTGCCAGGCGCTTTTTAGAGGAGGAGGAAGAAACAGCGAAAAAAATAAAAGTTTATTTTTTCCTGCAAAGAAGATTGAAGAGACACCTCTTATTCCAGGCAGGGGTTTTTGAAATTAAGTCACCGGTTTGGAACGGAGGATTTTTTAAGAAGGGCTGCCAAACGGCGAGGCTGGGTAGGTGGGATATGGGGGGTGACCAGAGGCCCAGGAAAAAAGAAAATTCTCGTGAAGATCCTGCCATCGGCTCCCAACTTGCTGAAGCTTTCTCTTCCCTTCTGCCAAAAACTTTCCGCCACTCCGTAGGTGATTTTTTTTGGGGGGTGGGGTGGGTGGGTGGGTGGGTGGGTTGGGAATGCTGCCTAGTCTTAGGGGGTGAGGGTGTAACTGTCGGGGGTTTTGGAAAGATAAATTGCTCAGCTCCACCTGATCGCGCGCTCGCTCTCTCCCGTTTTAAGGCCTCTCTTCACATTTAAGTTGTCATCCTTTTGACAAAGGAAAAAACCCCAAAGAACTGCATTTTTAGGAAAGATTTAGAGCGATTTACCAAATAAAAGTTTCCTTTGTAAAAAGAAAAGTTTCCAGCACTGAGTTTTGGCGTCGATGAGGGGCTTCAAAAGTAGCACGCCATTCAACATTCAAGTGGGAGGGCATAGTTAAATCTGGGTAGTCCTCGACTTGCAACAGCGGAGGCCAAATTTTACACGGCTAAGCGAAGAGGGTGGTTAAGGTAGCTTTTCACCCTCCCTTCTCTTCTTACGGCCTTTCTTGCCACCATTGTTAAGTGGATCGCTGCAGTGGTTAGGTGAGTGACACCGTCATAAGGTGAATTATGGCTGTCCCATTGTCTCCTGCAAACCGTCAAGTCCATGTCAACGGCCAAGCATCCGAATTTTGGCTGTGGGGATGCTACAACGGTTTTGTAAAAAGTGTGAAAAACAATCGTGGGTCACTTTTTTTCCAGGGCTGCCGTAACTCACAACAGTCACTAAACAAAAGATTTAAGTTGAGGATTTATTTGCACAGAGAACAGGACTGTGGGCGGTGCCCTCACAACAGATCTAGGGTTTGCTAATTGCAATGTGCAATACCCAATAACCCAACTTGGAAAGGAGGCGAAGAGGAAGGTTATAAGTCAAGGACCCCCTGTATTCAAAGCCATAAAGTTTACATCGCAACAGGTAGAGAACACAATGGGCTTTGGAGACTGTTCTGACCCAGTTTCCCAAATATGACAAATCTTCTGACGGGAACTCAAACATTTCTTTAATTGGGGCTCCAGCAGCCCTGGCCAAAAGGGTTAACAGGCTAACAAATCTGGCCGGAAGATGAATAATTGTCTGCACACCTACTTATCTCCACCCTCTGCTTTTTTATCCCCAGAGCTAAGGTGGAGGCTCTGCTAGCAGCAGTGGCTCTTCCATCCTGAGGACCGGCCTATAGATTTCCACTGCTCTCCTCTCCTTTGCCTTTTGGGCATCCACGTGTCAGCCACTTCCTGACCTGGGGGCTCTCGACTCTCCATCTGAGGGATGATGGACGGCCCAGGCTCCACCTCTGTCTCTCTCTCTGACAGCTCCATTCCCTCTTCCCCCTCGGAGCTCTCAGGTTGTCTTGATGCTGACCCAGATTCCCACATTTCCCCCTCCTCAGTTGCTGGAGGGGCCAACAGAACACTCTTCCCTGCCCTCCTACAAATTAGAAGAACAACCCAACCTGTTTCCATTATTTATTATTCATTTATTCATTCGGTTAATTGTAACAAGATTATTTTGATTTTGAAGGAATACTCTCGGTCGCCTAACCGTGTCCCGGACTCTCCGCCGGGAATCAGGATGTGTCCATGGTCTGCACCGTCTCCTCTGCCACTTCCAGTTCCAGGCGGATAACCTTTTCTGATAGGATGCCCGTAGTGCCCTTCTCACACCGGTATCTTCCTTGCCTGTCGAGGAGCAAAAAGCTTTGTGGGTCTGAGTAACTCTACAAGCTGTGGCCCTATGCAGCTGGCAAGCAAGACATTTTTCCCAGAGAGATTTCAGGAATCTTGAGGACTAGAAACACAGATTTTTCATGCCTGTGAAGATTCTCCATAGTGTTGTGATAATCCCAAAGGTGCTTTTCTACCCCCATCCCCCAAAAAAGGTGACTGGACTTCCCTGTTTTTTTTCCTTGAGGACATTTTGCTTCTCATCCCAGAAGCTTCTTTAGTTCTAATGGAACAGAAACCTTCCCACGCCTCCAGAACTGAGGAAGCTTCTGGGATGAGAAGTGAAACATCTTCAAGCAAAAACAAAGGAAGTCCACTTGCCTTTTGGAAAAAACCCCTTTGGCAACGTCCTTTTTCATACATCTCCTTCAGTGGGAGGAAAGGTGCTTCTCTTCACAAGAAGATGGAGGGGGGCACCAAGGATTTTGCAAGATAATCACACAAAAAGGGGCAGGTTGATACCACTCCAAACGTTTTTGGCCCACATCCTGGACGGGAGCTGCAACCTTCACATGGCCAATTCAGCCTCATGTCCCATAGCCTGAATTCCTTCGCTGGGAATCTTGGTCATTTCAGTCGATGCATCAATTAATCATTTGCAAAGGCGCCTGGGCTTGGTTTTTCCTTGAAGACATTTCGCTTCTTGTCCAAGAAGCTTCTTCAGCACTGACTGGATGGTGGGAAGGATTTATCTTCAGTTAGAACTGAAGCAGCTTTTTGGATGAGAAGCGACAGGTCTTCAAGGAAACACAAGTGGATCAAGTGGCCAGTTTTAAGTTTCTGGGTGTTACCCTAAAAGAGGACCTGACCTGGGGTGCCCACATTGCAGCCCTGGTCAAAAAGGCCCAGCAGAGATTCTACTACCTGAGGCTTCTCAGGAAACAACTGAATGGAAAACTGCTGGTGACCTTCTATAGCTGCACCAGAGAGAGCATCTTAACTTACTGCACCTGTGGATGGTTTGCCTCTTGCACAGGGGCAGATAGGAAAGAGCTCCAGAGGGTTCATGCCATTGCCCAGAAGATCATGGGTTGCCTTCTCCCCTCTTTGGAACAGCTTTATAGCTCCTGCTGCCTTAAGAAAATTGAAAACATCCTCAAAGATCCACCTCATCCTGGGCACGTCCTTTTTTTGAACTATGACCATCTGGCAGGCGGTACAGAACAATAAAAACAAGGACAAAATAAGCTGAAAAACAGCTTCTATCCCAGGGCAGTAACTTTATTGAATCCTACTGTATAGTGCAATATTAATGCAATATCCGGGGTTTTCAATTCAATTTGTGGGGTGTGAAGGATGTGTGTTTGTGTTTATTTTCGTGTTCATGATGTGCACTGAAGATAGTATTAAATTTTGTTATATGAGGTGCAATGATAATAAAGTAAATTAAATTAAACAAGGAAGTCCAGTCACCTCTTGAAACAACCACGGCCTGGATGGCGGAGAATATCCATAGCCATTTGCAGGGCTACCTTATACAGCTAAGTCCTTGAGTTACGACCACAACCCGAGCCCAACATTTACGTTGGAGAGCGACAGATTGTTCAGTGGGAGTTTCGTCCCATTTTACGACTTTCCTCGCCCCGATTGCTAAGTGAATCGTTGCATTTGTTAAGTTGGGAGCACGGTTGTTAAGTGAATCTAGCATCCCCATTGACCACAACACTGCAACCATCATAAACACGAGTCAGTTGCCCACAGTCTGAATTTTGATCACGTGCAATGGTCGTAAGTGTGAAATAATGGTCATAAGTCACACTGTTTTTCACTTCTGGTTATTATCATGCTCAGGTTTCTCAGCCTGTTTCCAAAGACTCTCTTTCCCCAAGGAGAACTTTTGCAAGATCCGTTGCAACCCTGGTGGCTCTCCTAAGCAAAACCCGATCTGGTTCTCGTTCTCGTTCTCTCTCTCTCTCTCACACACACACACACATACACACACACACCTCACCTTTCCCCCTTTTTGTTTGGTGTGTTGTACGGACGGAGGAAGTCCAGCTTGCTCTTGTTAATGACACAGATATCGATGTTACTGCCAGAGCCCAGGTCATTAAATATGCCGGCTGCAATAGCATCTCTCACAAGATGTTTGGCTTCTTCTTCCTGGGGGGAGGGAGGGAGGGAGGAGGGAAAAATAGCAATAGCACTTAGACTTACACACCTCTTCACAGTGCTGCACAGTCCACTCTCAACAGTTTACAGAGTCAACCTCTTGGCCCCCAACAATCTGGGTCCTCATTTTATTGACTTCGGAAGGACGGAAGGCTGAACCAACCTTGAGCCGGTGAAAATCGAACTGTTGGCAGTGGGCAGAATTAGCCTGCAACAGTGCATTCTAACCACTGTGCCACCACAGCTGGTAGATGATTCGATAAACAGAAGACTGTCAAGAAGGTTGAAAAGGAGGTCATGTGATCCCCCCAGGGACGCTGCAACCGTCATAAATCCAAAGTGGTCGCCAAGTGTCTGAATTTGAATCACATGACCATGGGGGGAACCCTGCCGTTGTCGTTTGGTGTGAAAAAACGGCGGCAAGCCACGTTTTTCAGTCCCATTGTAACTTTGAATGGTCCCTAAACAAACTGTTGTAAGTCGAGGACTATATCTAGAGAGAAGGGGGGAGGGAGGGAGGGAGGGAGGGAAGGAGAGAGGGAGAGAGAAAGCAGAAGAGAAAACAAGATAAAGATATGGAAAGAAAAGAGACAACAGAGAAGTTGACAGGTGCTTCTACAGCCACACATTAGCTGGAATTATGCGGTTGACTTCCAGTTTGGGGGTTAGGGTTATGTCTGTTTTTTAATTATGGCTGTTTTATCTGTAATCTTTTTTAAAAAAATCTAGATATATTTTTAGGTAATAAGAAAGGGAACTTGCAGACCCAGATTTAAAAGAGATATACTTAATGTAGTAATTATTAGAAAATTATTATGTTGTCGTCTTCTTTTATAGTGTTAACTCAAAGTTAAATTATGGGAATCTTAGGGGGGGATTAATTATGTGATACGTTTAACCACAGGGATGGCACTTTGGAATTGGCAAATAGGGGTGTTGTATTGTTTTTTTTTTTTTAGTATGTTGAAAATGTATGAATTGCTGGAATGATGAATTAATAGATGAGTAAATTGCAGGCCTGACATCATAAGAAGATAAAATATAATGAATATGAAAATATATAATGATGTATTAAGGATTTAAAAAGAGGAAATAAATTTTGCCTGCATTTGAATAGCTGCAAAGCTGAACAGAGGGAGGGAGCCTCTTCCCTGGGCTGAGGAAGGAAACAAATGGAGCCAATTTGGCATTGCTCGCTCCCTAAAATGATTATTTATTTTTCCCCACCTTGCATTGAAAAAAAAAAAAACTCCCCCCTGCTTCTTCATTCATATTCCCAAGGGGAATGAGGTCCCCCCAAAAATAAAATTAGGAAAATAAAACCCTGCAAAATCTCCACCCACCCCCCCCCCCGAGAACGGACACTTTTGGAGCTCCCTGAATGCCTGCAAAGTGACCGTAGGAACCACCGGTATAAAACAAAACTCTCTTATGACATCAGCACCCTCTACAGGGCCACCAGGAAAAGGGACTCCATATTTCCAAGGCTGCCCTGGATAAAATCCTCTCTGGAGTAAAAACGGTGTCGATAAATAGTCGGGTGAACGTCAGCATTCCAACTAACCAAGTCCAAACTGATCAAGCTCCGAGACAAACATTTCCTCATTATTAGTCATGTTGGCACATGATCAGAGGTGAGTATTTAGCCGATTCGGACCAGTTCTGGAGAACCAGGAGCAGAACTCTTGAGTCGTTCAGAGAACCAGCCAATCCCATCTCTGACTGGCCCTGTTTCCCCCCCCCCCCCAATCTCTTTTCTGCCTCCCATTGAGTCCCAGCTGGATCGGCTGGGTCTCCTTTGGTTACCCTGCACAGGAGAACGGAGCTGGAAAGCAGGTTAGGGGGTGGGGAGGGAAGGGGGATTTTGCAGTATCCTTCCCCTGCCACGCCCACCGAGCCACGCTCACCAAGCTTGCCTTCCTGCCTTCCTTCTCCCCTCCCTCCCTCTACAATCCTTTCCTGCCTCCTTCCCTCCTCTCCAGAGGTGGGTATTCAGCCGGTTCGGACCAGTTCTGGAGAACCGGTAGCGGAAATTTTGAGTAGTCCAGAGAACCAGCCAATCCCGTCTCTGACTGGCCCCGCCAGCCCCATCTCTTCTCCGCCTCCCATCGAGTCCCAGCTGAGTGGCTGGGTCTCCTTTGGTTGCCCTGCATAGGAGAACGGAGCTGGAAAGCAGGTTAGTGGGGTGGGGAGGGGAGGGGGATTTTGCAGTATATCCTTCCCTTGCCATGTCCACCAAGCCGCACCCACAGAACCGGCACTAAAAACTTAGAACCCCACCACTGAAATGTGCCCATTGATTTATTTTTTGGGATTATCTGCAGACTTCCTATTGCCCCAGGGAAGCGACTCCCTCGCTGTAATTAGGAGGAAGAAGAGACCCTGACCCAATCCCTGTGTGGATTGGTGGGCACGCTTTGCACACATACTTTGTGCATGCATGCACATGTGATCCAACTCATGCCTCCTGCAAGCCTGCACTCTCCCTGTTGCTTCAGCCGCTGCACTTCAAAAGCAGGGGATAAAGGTGACTATGAGAGCCCAGGTGGAGAGAACCGGTTCTGTCTCTGCTGTTCATCAGCGCTACCAGCTCGGCAGAACCGGTAGAATACCACCAACGGGCACATTTTATGATAGATGGTGCACTTGTGACAAAGCAAATATATATTTGGCACAGATGGCTAGAAAAGATGAGAGGGAAACACGCAGATTTTAAACCTGAACTGTTTTTAACTAGGTACGATACCAGGGAGGAAAAATCGAGAAGAAAAGGACGTATTTAATATTAACACGCTTCAACAGCAGCGGGAATTATTTTTGCCCAATATTTGGCAAAATGAAGAAACACCGCGAGACGAAGAGATAATAGGGAAGGTACAAGACTGTGCAGAAATTGGATAGACTGACACTGAAAATGAAACAGAGAGAAGTCACAGAATTTTATCAAACATGGAATCTATTTTATCAGTGGGTGGAAGAAAAAAAGGGGGGGGGGGAAGATTAAGAATGTAAAGATGTATTGTTAAGCAAACTAAATACCCAGACAACATGATGTTTATTAAGCACTAAGAATTGTAATTGATAGGAAATTAATTTATGTTAAAAAATAATAATAATATAGACAAGGGGGCCTTGAAAATAAGTCATGTCAGATGTGAGTTTGGAGAGAAAAGGGACCAAATCTTAGAAAAACTCTAGAATTTCAGCATCTTTTGCAGGCCTTTGCCCTGGCAAACCTGCCTCTCCGTCTCGCAGACCCCATCCAGACCACCAAGCCCCACCCCAGGGCCCCTCACTCTACAAGGCTGAGCAAGGGGGAAAGGCGTGCTCCTCAACCTCACCATCAAAGCTTCAAGTCCCTGCCAGGGCGTGTGCGCTCCACTTTTTAACCCTACTACAGGTTCTCCCAAATTTTTATTCCAGCAGCAGCTGCCATGCGTAGCGCTGAAGAGGACCCCAATGGGCAATTGAGGCTGTTCCCAGCACATGTTCAAGCGACTTCCACGCAAGAGGCCCAGGTTCTCACAGCTCAATTACTTTGGCTCCCAATCTCCTCCGTGGAAAAGGCTTTGCTCATTTGCAGGACTCTTGCTATTCCTAATTTCCACACACACACACACACACACGCACACACGCACACGCACACACACACACACACACACACACACACAGAGAGACTGAGCTGGCTCTCAATTCAGGTCCTGGCTTGATCCCATCAATACACCCAACCTAATTCTGCGAAGCCAATGTTTTGCACGCTTGGCCCAATCCTGGGTGGACTTTGGCTCCCAGAATTTTCCCAGGCAGCAAACTCAGAATAACAAGAGTTGGAAGGGACTTTGGAGGCCTTCTAGTCTAAGCCCCCACCCCACACCCCCCCAGCAGGAGTTCCTGTACCAAGACTCTTCAAACCTGGCAAGTTTAAGGCTAACTTCCTGAGCTAACATGACTGGAGAAGGAATTCTGGGAATAGAAGTCCACAAGCCTTAAACTGTCAAGTTGGAAGACCCCTGCCCTACGCCATTCCAGACAAATGATTGTCCAGCCTCTTCTTGAAAACCTCCAGTGTTAGAGCACCCACAATTTCAGGAGGCAAGCTGTTCCACTGGCTAATTGATCTGGGATTATAGAATGACAGAATTGGAGGGGACATGGGAGATCTTCTAACCCAAACCCCTTTCAAGAGGAGGCCCTCTACTATTCTCGGCGAGGAACCCTCGAAGGTGAACTCCATGGATCTTCAAGTGGCTAACCCAAGTCCTAACAAGATTCAGACAGTCCCCACCTAAGACCCATCTCCTTTCTTAAATCCTTCTTGCAGATCCACAAGGCAGCTACACAGGCCAGGAACATTATTCAGACCTAGGAGGTCAATTCAGAAAACCTTGCCTAATCTTCTGGAGGAAAAACCCACCTGGTGGTTAAGACTTCCAGGCCATCTTCACCACCGAAAGTGTAAGAAAATCCCAAACATCCTTAAAGATCCATCTCATCCTGGGCACCTTTTTTTTTTTTTTTTAACTATTACCACCTGGCAGGCGGTACAGGTTAATAAAAACAAGGGCAAAAAATAGGCTGAAAAATAGCTTCTCCCCCAGAGCAGGAACTATACTGAATTTTACTGTATAGCATGCAATATTAATGCAACATCAGGGTGTTTCCATTCAATTGTAAATAATGCAAAGGAGGTGTGTTTGCATTTTATTTTCATTGTTAGAAGGTACACTGAAGATGGCATTTAATTTTGTTGGATGAGGTACAGTGACAATTAAAGTAAACTAAAATCAACTAAGAAGCGGTTCGATCTGGAAAATGCTGACAGCCCGTCTATTAAAAACTTAAAATATAAATTTAATGATAGGGCTGCCAAGGAGGTGGCTACAATTAATTGGGGGGGGGGGGGTGAAGTCCCCCAAAAGTTTGGGGATTGGGGAGATTCTCCTTAAAGGTTGCTGGTTCTAAACTACCTGGAAACACTGCCCCGCTTCCCACTCAGCCCAGAGATATCCCATAAATGAGATTATACAGTAAGAGTGATGTACTGTATTTCAAGTCAGCTGCGACAAGCAACTCTTTCCAGGGCAGGCGGCTTGCGCGCCATTGCTACATCGTGTAATGTGTCCCCGGGCTCCGATGTGCACGGCCATTTACCGCCGCAAGACAAATGGGCCGCGCTTGTAAAAGGCACAAAGAGGTCCAGGCCAGCCGTCTAATGGTCACCGCAGCTGTGCCAAACGGCTGGAAGAGGCCACGGCAGAGGCCCCAAGTTCATTAAAACTGACCAGAAATGGATCTGTGAAAACGTGCCGGAGGAATTGAGCGGTAAAGGCTAAAATAAATAACTCAGCATGGAGAGCTCATCCGAAATGGTGTTTGATAAATTATTTATCATGGAAGGAGATTGCCTGCATTTAATTTTGGAGCTACTGGTAGCATCTTTAAAAGATGATTTATGTCTTGTAATACCATTAAACTCTATATTGGCCCTCTGCTGGCTATAAAGTCTGCTGAGATTTAAAGAACGAGCTTTAAACTGTCACTGCAGCATCATCGTGGAGAGGCCTGTATTAAATCTTGACTTTAAACCTGTTATCTGGAGAGTTGCATTCGGTACACGCGCCAAAACTTGATATATTGCCTCCTTCCAGCTCTAATGACAAGAGGCCCAAAGACTTGGGAGTCTCCTTCTTTTCCCCACTCAACATTTCTGCCTTTGTCTTGCAGATGTTGGCTTAACTTGGCTAGGAAGGACGGCAGGATTTCCAGGATAAGGGCCAAACTTAACCGCTGGCACTTTCAAAAGCCACGTCCTTTTCAAGGCAACCATAACCCAACCCAGGTCCAACATCTACATGGTTTTCCTGGACACAATACAGAAATGGCTGCCCACCACCTCTTTCCAGGTGTTTTTCCAGCTTACCTGTTGGACTGACAAAGCTGGAGTTTTCAACCTCTGAACTAAGTGGAAACCAGATCTGGCCCAGCTTCTCTTCTATGCATGACAAGGTAAAGGATAGGAACTGCCTTCTACTCCTCTCAAGCTTGGTGACTTGGAGATGGGAGGACTTCAACATCCACAATTCCATGCTGAGTAGGGAATTATGGGCCTTGAAGTCCAGCCACCTTCAAGTTCCCAATGATGAAATATTGCTCGAAGGATTTCATTAACCCCCAAAATTTGAAAAGCAGACTCTCTTCTATGGAGGGGTCCCTGGTGCTCTCTGAGCTTGGTGCTTTTCTTGAAGACATTTCATGACCCAAACGAGGTAACATCATCCATGCTAATTATCTGACGTTGTGCTCATTAAAAGTAGTCTTACACTTAGGCAAGAAAAACCAAAGGGACACATATAGTAGATTGGGTGAAACCAGGCTTAATAGCAGTAACTGTGAGAAGGATCCTGGAGTCTTAGTGGACAACCAGCTAAATAGGAGCCAACAATGTGCACCGGCAGCCAAAAAAACCAATGCAATCCTAAGTTGTATTCACAGAGGGATACAATCAAGGGAGGTACTAATACCACTCTGTAAAGCCTTAGTAAGGCCACACCTAGAGGACTGCATCCAGTTTTGGCCACCACATTACAAAAAAGATGTTGAGACCCTAGAAATAGTGCAGAGAAGAGCAACCAGGAGGATGAGAGGACTGTAGGCTGAAACATATGAAGAACGGATGCAGGAACTGGGCATGGCTGGTCTGGTGAAGAGAAGGATCAGGGGAGACAGGAGAGTATCTTCCAATATTTGAGGGGCTGCCACGGAGGGGAGGAAGGGGTAAAGCTATTTTCCAAGGAATCTAAATGCCATACAAGGAATAATGGATGGAAAGTGACCAAGGAGAGATTCAATCTGGAAATAAGGAGAAATTTTCTGACAGTAAGAACAATCAACCCGTGGAACAGAAGTTGCCTTCAGAAGTTGTGGGAGCTTCATCACTGGAAGAGACTGGACTGGCAGCTGTCAGAAATGTTGTAGGGTCTTCTGCTTGGGTGAGGGGTTGGACTAGATGACCTAAAGTCCCTTCCAAATCTGTTAATGATACCTGATTTGGGTCATGAAAAATCTACAAGAAAACTACCAAGCTCAGAGAGCACCAAGGATCCCTCATTTCAACCCTGAGCTACAAATAGTCCGTTATTGACTTCCATTTCTCTGAAGCCTTTTCCTTACATGAAATCCTTTGAGAACAAATCATTGTTCATTATTTTTTCTTTCTTTCTTTCTTTTTTTAAACTGTTGGAAGCAATTCCGGCTTTGAAAAAAAAAAAGCCTATCAATTCACTGGCCGTGATATGGATTGTATCCGCAACTTGGTTAAAAATAAAAATCCTTATTTTTGACATTTTCCCAAACAAACTGGCAAGAATGGAAGGTGTTCGAAATTCTTACAAAAAACCGGAGGGGGAAGGGGATTTGGGGGTGGGGGGGAGGAGAAGAGAAAGAGGAGAATAAATAAAGGCAAAAGGAGAGATAAAAAAACAAATTATTTTAAGCAGGAATCTGAGAGAAATAACTGGGATGGGGAAAAGGGCAGTGTGAAGGAGGTCAGAGCAGCCGTAAAAATCTATAGAGAAGTGCTGGGGATTTGAGACCAGGAAAATGATCGTTCTTGAAAACCGAGGGCAGGATAATTAACGCGTGGAAGAATCGTGCGGATACACCCGTCTCTTCCGGGAGAAATTGTGTGCCGATCAATATGGAACTTGAGACAGCAAGGCTAAATCTGCTGGGAAGCTCAAAGAGAACCGACCCGACAGAGACACTGAAAATCAAAAACCCATTCCGTTTCTTTCTCCCAAAGATCGTTTTGGTCATTTCTTTGGCCAAAAAAATAAAATAAAATAAAACAGGTTAGAAAGGGGAATGCAGGAAGTCAAACCACCTCACCTGCCCACCTTTCCACCTTTTAAAGAAAGGTAGAATCAAAGGAAGTTACCCCAAGAGTCACGTTTCTTTCTGCTGATCTAAAACGAGAGCTTGCCAAGAGGTATTTGGAAGTCTTACGTGGGCTAAGCTTTTCTTTTTGAGCTAAAAGCAAGACCTTCTTGGAGATTCCCAGAAGCCCTGGAGACTCTCCTGGGAGACTTGACCTTCTCAAGTCCCGTTCTTCCATTTGGACTTGGGTGAGAAGGTCTTTCTTGTTATGTTGCCCACTAACTTCGACAAGGAGGGCAGGACAAGAAGCAACAGGTGGGAACTAAACAAGGAGAGAAGCAACCTAGAACTCAGAAGAAATTTCCTGGCAGTGAGAGCAATTAACTGGATGCTCCAACACTTGGAAGTTTTTAAGAGGAGATTAGATAGTCATTTGTCTGAAATGGTCTAGGGTTTCCTGACTAGGCAAGGGGTTGGACTAGAAGACATCCAAGATCCCTTCCAACTGTTATTCTATTCTATTCTTTCTATTCTATTCTATTGTTATTCTCTTCTAATTTCTCTTATTTCTCTTCTCTTCTAATTCCTATTCGATTCTATTCTTATTTTTTTTCTAATTACTATTCTATTCTATTCCTATTCTATTCTTATTTCTTTTCTCTTTCTTCTATTTTTATTCTATTCTAATTTCTCTTTCTATTCTATTCCTATTTCTCTTCTCTTCTCTCTTCTCTTCTATTTCTGTTTTATTCTTATTTCTCTTCTCTTCTAATTACTATTCTGCTCTATTCCTATTTCTATTCTGATTTCTCTTCTCTCTCTTCTCTTCTATTCCTATTTTATTCTTATTTCTCTTCTCCTATTTCTCTTCTCTTCTAATTACTATTCAACTCTATACCTATTTCTATTCTGATTTCTCTTCTCGGAGAGTTCTGCCCTCTGATATTAACTTAGTCTATACTTTTCTTAGGTTGGGAGGGTTCCACACTGAGAAGAAATTTGCAAGGAAGTGTTGCATGACCCCAAGCAGCTAAGGAGTCCCAAAAACACATGATGACTTCTCCCTTGTGGAGATGACATGCCTGTCACTTCACATCCCACATAAATAGATCTATTTCTGCCACAAACTTCACACTTTAGGGATTTTGCCTGCTGATATTTTGTGGTGTCCACAGCTACGGAGGGTTCTCCATCCAGACATGGTGGCTTCAATGCTAGTGTCTCCTAGTACAGCAGTCCTTCAGACAGGGGTGCTTTTCTTAGAAATTGGACAGATAGACATTCCACACCTGTGTGAGACACTATCTCGCTTCCTAAATGATCTGAGAAAACCCCCACACTCATCCCTCTCATTTGGGACAGAAACTATCATTTCACCCTGTAAATATACCTTCTATCATATGTGGTTGCTATGCCCCGAGATCAGGAAATATTGGAGTAAAATAAAAAAAACTGGCTTCAAGAGATTACAAAAAAGCAAACTGAATTCAAACTCTTTCTACTAGGAATAATTACAGGTCAATATAGTAAACAGATTATATATATTATATTACATATTTTGTCAGCAGCCAGAATAGCTTTTGCACAATTAATGGAAAGAGCTAATATCCCTTCAGAAGATTTAGTCATACAGAAAGTTCTGGAATGTGTTGAAATGGATAAGCTCACACTGAAAAGACAAAGAGGACTCTGAATATTATGTAAGGTGGGATAAATGGTATAAGTGGTTAAACAATAAATATAAAGAGTAGGATGAAGGATTATGGTAAGCCAAGCAAGAGACCTTAATAGATTATTAATATATATGAGTGTGTGTATAGATAGATATAGATATACAGATATGTATCTGTCGATGCCAAAACGTTGTTGTGAATATGAAAACAAACAAGCAAACTATGATTCTGGGCTCAGCATTCCTCCCTTCAAACATTATCAAATGAAGGTGCTACAACCTTCTCAACAAAAAAGGCTCAAAGAGATTGCACGAGAGAGACTTAAACTACCCATCTTCCACAGCCCTTCCAACCCACAGTTGGCAGAAACTCTGCTCTTTTCAAAAGACAAGCAACCTCAACCTCTCCTTTCTCCTATCCTCCAATACCAGTATATAATAAACCGTGTTAATATTTCATACCGGTGTAAAATATGCTGGAGTATCAATTCAACATCTGTTGTCTTTAGGGTTCGGGAGTCCCGCTGTGGCTCTTTCAATTTGTAATTGAGTTCTATACTGAATTAATCAGCAGTTTATCTCTCTCTCTCTCTCTCTCTCTCTTTCTTTTTTTGGGGGGAGGGTGGGAGGAGCGGGAAAAATCCTCTCTACTAACCTGAATTTACATTAACAATTTATAGCAAATTACCTGACAAGGCAGCAATGTGTGATTCTGGAATTCCTGGTTCAATTCCTTTGATTTTGTCTCTTGCTCACTTAATGGCAAAAACTACCTTTCTATCTTCTGTCAATCAAACAATAAAACTCTTGTTCAATCCCTGCAGGAGATGGATGTACATTTCATTTGTTCCTGATTATTTTCTGAAAAATGCCCGCGCTTTCACAGGGCGTAAACTGTCACAAAAATGACCAAGGTTGTTGAGCCTTCATTTTGGAGGCTAAAAACATACACAGAACGGTTGCAAGGAATTGGGTCTGTCTAAGTCTAATGAAAAGAAGGACTTGGGGGAGATGTGATAGCGGTCTTCCAATATTTCAGGGGCTCCTACAAAGATGAGGAGGGGGTCAAACTATTTTCCAAAGCACGGATAGAAACTAATCAAGAAGAAAAGCGACCTAGAACTAAGAAGAAATTTCCCGACAGTGAGAACAATTAATCAGTGGAACGACTGACTTCCCAAAGGTGCTTTTTTTCAGGAGGTTTGACCCTCTCAGGTGACCCTGAGGCCAAGATAAACCTCCAAGTGCATCAAGGACCCTTTAAAAGGATGCAAACGACCAGCTGTCTGCAAGGAATATAAATCCTTCCATTCCCCACTAGCA
>BLBF01000074.1:3321645-3334287 GCA_015471245.1 Laticauda colubrina
TAGAGTAGAGTAGAGTAGAGTAGAGTAGAGTAGAGTAGAGTAGAGTAGAGTAGAGTAGAGTAGAAAATGGAAGGGAACAGGAATAGACTAGAATAGGGGTAGGGGAAGAGTAGAGTGGAGTAGGGTAGAGTAGGATAGAATAGGAATAGGAATAGGAATAGAATAGAATACAATAGAACAGAATAGAATAGAATATGGAAGGGAATAGGAATAGGAATACAATAGAATACGGGTAGAGGAAGAGAAGTGTAGAACAGAACAGAATACAGAAGGGAATAGGAATAGAATAGAATAGAGGAAGAGTAGAGTAGAGTAGAATAGGATAGAATAGGAATTAGAACAGGAACAGAATGAGTAGGATAGAGTAGAATAGAATATGGAAGGGAATAGGAATAGGAGTAGGTAGAGTGGGGTACAGGAAGAGTAGAATAGGAATAGAGTAGAATAGGAATAGAATAGAATAGGAATAGAATAGAATAGGAATAGGAAAGAATATTATGGAATAGAGCAGAGTAGAGTAGAATAGAATATGGAAGGGAATAGGAATACAATAGAATAGGGGTAGGGGAAGAGTAGAGTAGAACAGAACTTTATTACCACTTTAAATGTACACAAATCAGCATCCATTAAAATGAAATTTTGTTGCCTTCAGCTCTCAGGTGATAACCCTTATGCATATACCCCTCCAACACACACACATGTATGACACAGAGAAACTTCACAGTCTTGCTTGAATGTTTATGTTGGCAAACTGGTTAGGGCCGGTAGATTTCGGGCGACCCTGAATACGTCTGCTCAGATCTTACAAGACCTCACTTTTTCTTCCTTAAAAGAAAGTGGGGGGGAGACAACAGAAGGAAAAGGATTTGCATGGCTGGATGGAAAGAGGCAAAGGGACAAAACGGGAATTCTTAGGAGAAAGAGAAGAGGCTGGTTTCTTCCTGAGAATCCTCCTTCATGGTTTGTTTTCTTTTGCAAGGTTCAGGGAAGAATATTTGTTAAGATACTCGTGTCCCAGAGCAGACAAAACCAAATTAAAAAAAAAAAAAAGACCTCAGTGCCCAGCAGACAAGATTTTTGCTGTTTTGGTTCATTAATCACTTACTATGTACACTCGTCTCTCAGAAACACACACACACACAGACAGACACAGAACAAGGTAATTTATGGTTCAGTGGCTTAATAATTTATATGTTTCAGGGCAACATTTATAAATATTAATCCAATTTCATCTTTTATGTTAATGCGCATAAAGAGGCGGGATAGAATATTACATCATAAATCCTGTAATAGCATTTTTTTCAGAAACGAGGAGTGGTAGAGAAAGATTTTTATGCACAGAATAAATAATGCAATACATTTGTAGGGTAGCATGGCACCATCTATTGGCCTGAATACGGTCTCGCTCGATTAAACCTCAGATCCTCAGATGCCTGGGGTTCCCCTTGATCCTCGACTTATGACCACAATTGAGCCCCGAAAATCTCGGTGGCTAAGCGAGACAAGTTGCTAAGTGAGTTTTGCCTTCCTTTTTTGACCGTCCCTGCCACCGTTGTTCAGCGAATCTTTGCCGCTGTGGAGTGACTAACGCCATTGTTAAGTGAATCTGGCTTCCCTCATGGCCTTTGCTTGTCGGAAGGTCGCAAAAGGGGAAATCACATGACACCCCCACACCCCCATAGGGATGCTACGCCTGAGTTTTGATCACATGGCCATGGGGGAGGCTGCAACGGTCATAAGTGTGGGAAAAACGGTCGTGAGTAGCCTTTTTTTTCCAGTGCCATTGCAACTTTGAGTGGTCACACTAAATGAACTGTTGTAATTTGAGGACTATGTGTATGGAAACTATTAGCACCTATTAGGTTTGGGCTGGTAAGATTTTTTGTCCAAACAAAATCTGAGTTTTGGACAAGGCGATAGGTGGAAAATAGTCCATCATCTCATTAAAATTAAAATGTGAAAACATCTACAGACCCCTCACATCCCGGACACAAACTGTTTCAACTCCTTCCCTCAAAACGACGCTATAGAGCTCTGCACACCAGACAAACGAGACACAAGGAGAGTTTTATTCTCGAACAACATCACTCCGCTGAACAAATAATTCCCTCAACACCGTCCAACTATTTACAGCGTCTGCACGACTGTTATTCTTCTCATCCTTCCTTTTACCTGTTTCCTTTTCGGCTTATGACTATTACCTGGTTGCTTGTGTCTTTACAATTTGTATTATTTTATTTAGTTTCCTTGTATGATTTTGATTGCTTGTTTAATATCCTATGACTATCACTAAGTATTGCATCTTAGGATTCTTGATGAATGTATTTATGACGATTATTATCATGATTTATCACTTACAGCTTCTATGTACACTGAGAGCTTATGCATCGAAGACAAATTCTTGGGTGTCCAATCATACTTGGCCAATAAAGAATTATTCTATTCTATTCTATTCTATTCTATTCTATTCTGTTCTGTTCTGTTCTGTTCTGTTCTGTTCTACTCTACTCTAATTCCATTCCTTATTCTGTTCCATTCCATTCCTTTCTTCCTTATTCTATTCTATTCTTTCCTTATTTTATTCTATTCTGTTCTGTTCTATTCTATCCCTATTCTTCTTCTCTATCCTTCCTATTACCTATCTCCTCCTACCTATGACTATAACCTTGTTGCTTGTATCTTTACAATTTATATTGTTTTTGTTTCCGAGTATGATTTGATTGCTTATTTAGTATCTTATGACTGTGTTGTATCTTATGATTCTTGATGAATGTATTTTACAAATTCCTTGTGTGTCCAATAACATTTGGTCAATAAATAATTCTGTTCTATTCTATCCTATCCGATTCCTTTCTGTTCCTGTTCTATTCAATTCCATTATCCAATCATCATTAAGTGGGATATATTATTTCTGATCATATTTCCGAGTTTTTTTCTGGCATTTTCTTAGTGATCACTTTTGGCAACGCTTTTTAAAGAAATGAAGGATAACCCAAAGGTGAGTTGAATTCGGGGGTCCAAGCTCAGAGAAACACACAAGCAAATGGCTACATTTACCACCGTCTCTTGCATCAATTTAATTCGGGGGGGGGGGGGGAGGCATTAAAAAGAAACTTCTCAGATCAGGAATCTATGAAGGGCTCAATTAAGGAAATTAAAATGCTCTTCATGTACAGGTAGTCCTCGAACTTACAACAGTTCATTTAGCGACCATACAAAGTTACATCAGCACTGAAAAAAACGTGACTTGTGGTCAGTTTTTTTCCACACTGATGAGCATTGCAGCAGCATCCACAGGGTCACGTAATCAAAATTCAGCTGCTTGGCAACTGACTCATATTTATGATGGTAAGGCAAGTCATAAAATGGGGCAAAATTCACTTAGTAATGAGTTATTTATAATTAACATGAATTTTGGGCCCAGTTGTGAGCGTAAGTGGAGACTACCTGTATTCTTTCACTTTCTCCTTAGAACTTAGGGCGTTTTAGAGAGCTGGCCTACAATTTGTTTTGTTTTTTTCCTCCCCTGGAAGTTAAAACAACTCCTTTTTCAGAGGGAGGAAATCCCTCTTTGCAGCTTCTTCCTCCAATTCTTTTCAAGAGTCTCCAGAGGGGATCAAAGGCACCATTAAAGCAGCCAAGAATTTCGCTTTCTTTTTCTGCCCCATTAGCTGAATCATCGCAAGGGGGGGGGGATTAAATGTTCTGGGTCCCCCACTAGTGGGCAGTGCAGACACCTCAACTGAACAACCGAGTTGTGCAAGAGTGTGACTCACCCATCGTGACGTAAGGCAGCTTGTCGGTGGAGCCGTGAGGATAAATGCTGTAGAGGTGAGGCCCAGTGACGTCCACCCCGCCGAGAACCAAAGCTGCACCAATGTATCCCTGGTACCTGGAGTGCAAGAAAATCAACAAAGACACATCACAGTGGAGATATCTGCACCGCTATGTAACTGTCTGGTTTGGTTCTGCAACCCAACAGGACAGACACAGGCTTCAGAGGATAGTTAGGACTGCAGAAAAAACGTCTACTAACCTGCCTTCCTTCCATGAAGGACCTGTATACTGCATGAATCAAAAAGTGGGCTGTAAAAATATCTACAGACCCCTCACATCCTGGACATAAACTGTTTCAACTCCTATCCTCAAAACGATGCTATAGAGTCCTGCACACCAGAACAATGAGACACAAGGGGAGTTTTTCCCCCAAAAGCCATTGTTCTGCTAAACAATTCCTCAAAACTGCCCAACTATTTACAAAGTCTGCATTACTATCACTATTAATCTTCTCGTCACTCCTATCACCCATCCCCTCCCACTTGTGACTGTATGACTGTAACTTTGTCGCTTGTATCCTTCTAATTTATATTGACCGTTTCCTAGTATGATTTGATTGCTTATGGTACCCTATGACTATCATTAAGTGTTGTACCTGATTATTCTTGACTCTTTATGAAAGTATCTTTTCTTTTATGTACTGAGAGCATTTGCACCAAAGACAAACTCCTTGTGTGTCCAATCACACTTGGCCAATAAAGAATTCTGTTCTGTTCTGTTCTGTTCTATTCTATTCTATTCTCTGTTCTATTCTGTTCTCATTTCCCCCCCCACATAAATTGTGCTCACAGTTACTATCTTGAATGTTTTAACTCCTCCCTCCCTTCGCTTCTGAAAGATGTGGAGGGAACCCTTCTCACCCGCTAACAATACCACCCAGACAACAATTAGGTACCTGAAAAGCATCTGCTTCAGCATCCGGTTGGCCGTCACAACTCTCGGAAGCCGGCCAGTCGAAAGGGAGTGAAGCTCCATGTTCGAAGAGATCATTTGGGTGGTCATTTCAGTGTCCGCAGCTGTTCCGGCCCCACAGCAGCTACAAGAGTAAAACAGCATCTCTAAGTCCCTCTGAAACCGATCAGCCTCTTCCACTCCAAGGAACCTCACTGTCAGACCTGCCCAGCCCAGGCCCTTAGGAAAGAAAGACTCTCGACTCCTTTTGATTGAAGCGATAGGTTCTTTTATTAAAGGTTACTGGTGGTGGCAAAGCCACACTAGATCTAAGTTTCCTGCAGGAAAATTTACAAGTTTTTCCCCTCATCCCAGCCCTCCCTGCATGACCAGTTCATCTTCAGCCAATGAAAAGCCACATAGGAGAAGATAAGTTTTATATTATTTATTTGACTCACACAGGTATTTCTCTCCCCCAACCCTGCTGGTCCCCCCTCCCCCAGTTTTTTTTTGGGGGAGATTGCCAGCCCTAGACATGATGACTGGGTAACTCTCTCCTGCTTTTAATCCTTCCATTGAGAATGAGTGAGATCAACCAACCAGTTTTTTGCCTTCAGAAGTTGTGGGAGCTTCCTCCTTGGAAGCTTTCAAGAAGAGACCGGACTGCCAACTGTCAGAAATGGTGTAGGGTTTCCTGCTTGGAAGGGGGGTTGGATTACATGACCTGCAAGGTCCCTTCCAACTCTGTTTATCTATCTAAGAGAGTAGTTTTGAGAATCCCTGAGATGTTTGGGGCAGGGTGCATGGCTTTGAATGTTGGCACAAGATGGTCCCGTGCTTCTCTGGTCTTCATCAAACTGTCATTTCCCCCCCTCCCCTTCCTATTTCCCACCACATCTCCATACATCATTGCCCATTTGTTCCCCCCCCCCCAAACCTTTGATGCTAGGATGCCAGCAAGGTAACTGTCAAGCCCAAAATTGACATATGCATAGCCATTTCATTTAGCTTTATTATATATTCCTTTTCTTTCTTTCTCTTTGCTGGGGACGAAAGCTGACCCTGCCGAGGCCTGGAGGTGGAGATTGAGGACACCAGGCAAACATTGATTTACTTCCATTGGGGAATGTGACTTTACTTCTAATTTCTAGTTGCTTCTCATTTCCAATATTATGTGGTATAATTCCGGGTTGTGTCAGATCCGGAATTACAACACTCTGCCAGTTTGATCAGTGGTGGGATTCAATTTTTTTTTACTACTGGTTCTGTGGGCATGTCTTGGTGGTCGTGGCAGGGGAAGGATACTGTAAAATCTCCAGTCAGAGGCGGTATTTGCCGGTTCTCCAAACTACTCAAAATGTCCGCTACCGGTTCTCCAGAACTGGTCAGAACCTTCTGAATACCACCTCTGAATTTGATGCTTTCCTAAATAAAAGAAATTGTTTTGGAAGATGGGACTTTGCTCTTTTCTTTTTAAATGGATTTCATCACTTGGAAACCTGACAGCGTCAAGCCAAAAATGGCAGAACTCACACTTGCTTTACGTAACACCCAAGCGCATTCAAGAGGATACTGCCATGTCATCACATGCTGATTGCCACACAATTCACACGCATCTTCTCCTTCAACTAGGAGGCCCGATGCACAAACCCCAGCCCTTCCCCGCCTTGATTCGGGACCAAGCAGACTTACTAGATGTTGGGAGCGATGAAATGGATCTTTTCACAGTTCTTGTCGGCAACCACCATCCCTTCGGTGGCACGGGTGTCTGCGCCTAGCACAATACCATCCTGGGGGAGGACGAGAAAGAGGGTTGAGGCTGCACCTTTGGCACAGAACCCAAAAGGGCGAGCTTCCTTGAGAGCTGCCACCTCGACCTTACCTTGTACACCACGCCGGCAATGGTGGTGCCCGTCTTGCGAGCGGCGGGCAGCCGAAGACCCTTCTGGCCCCCCTCCGATTCCAGCTGGGCATTCCTGCAAACGGAAGAGAAGCCAACATGAGAGGAGCCACTGCCAGCATCCCCAGATGGTGTAAGGATTAGACTCTCTCTCCCTTTCAGAGGATAAAAACGAACTTTTGAAAAGTAAATGAACTTTATTGAAAAGGAAGACAGACGGTCCATATTCCAAGCAGGATCTGATATCCTTCCAGGCATGCAGCTTAGATAAAGGGAGTTAGAGCCCCTCCCCTTCGTCCGGCATGGATTTCGTCAGTACAAAGAAACAACTTGTTAATTTCATAGTTTTCTTTTTTTTCTGGGAATGTAGTTGAGATAAGATTCTTCCTCTTTTGAAGCTGGAATTTTTTATGGCCTCTTTTCCTCTTTCTCTCTCTCCAAGAGGTGACAAGTTTCCAGGCATCTTCCAGGGAGAGGGGGGCCCTCCAGTTGTAAAATCATGTGCAGGTTATACAAATTCAATACAAGAATTAGGATATTCAGGTTATATCGAAAAGGAATTACTTATATCAACCCCTCCCCTTCTTGACAGATGGAGGGGGGGGGGGTTTCCTTCCCTCCCCTCCCCACCTGGGGCTGAAAAAACAGGGTGCAACCCAAGGAGGGGCTGGTTTTGGAAGGGAGGGGAGATCTTCGCATCCCACCCCTCCAAACTAGGCTGCGATCCCGCCCCCCATCTCCGCTGGCTGCCCAGCGGCGCCCCTTCTCTTCCCGGACTCCAACTCCCAGCATGCCTCAGCGTGGGACCCCAAGGGCCGGGCCTTCTGGGAGGAGTAGTTCCCAGCAGGCCCGGAGAAGCGCTGGCCCCGTCCGTCGCCGGGAATCAGCACAACCCGCCAGGGAGCGAAGGGGGGGTTTCCCCGGACGGGAGGAAGCGGCAGCCGGGCGTCCGTTCCGCTTCGGGCCGGTTTGGCCCGCGCGGAGCCCGGCTCCTGAGTCACGGCCGCCTTGGCCGAGCCCGACGCGGCTTGAAGGGGCTCCGCCGCGGCCTCCTGGGCCCCTCCGGCTCTTACGGCCGGCATCCTCGGGCCTCCCGCCCAGCTCCCCGCCGCTTCCCCGGCCTCACCGGGCAGCGTTGTGGAAGGAGAAGCCACCGGTCGCCGGCATCGAGGCCTCCTGCAGCGAGAGCGACGCCATCTTGGCCGGTTGTGGAGAAGGCGGAGGCGAGCGCGGGGCGGGGCCGCGCCCTTAGCCACGCCCCCTGGCCGCGGGAGGGCCACGCCCTCCGCTGTGCACGTGGCCCGGTCCATCATCCCCAGCCGGAGCTGTGCAGGGCAAGGGATCCATCCTCCCCAGCTGCAGCTGGGAGTGTTTCGTAGCCTCCTATAGGGCCCATCATCCTCAGCTGGAACTGGGCTGTCCCACAGCCCCGTGCAAGGCAAAGTCCCATCATCCATAGCTGCTAGGTGCTGCATTGCCAGCATCCCATGGTTTATATGTTGCCTCATATGATAGAAGGAGAGAAGGAACATCGGAAAACCCATCATCCCCATCCACAAGAGGAGTGGTTATGCCTTTGGGAGTTTCCACAGTGCTGTTGCATTCAGTGCCCATCCTCCTCAGCCCCGATGGAGGGAACTGTTCTCTCAGCAAGTCCTAAGGAAGCAAGGGAAAGGAAGGTGTGCTGGACCAGGCTTCCATCATCCCCAGCCACAAGAACTGGACCAGGGCAGATGAGGAAAAGCCATGCCCAAGCTTGATAGGTTTAAGACAGAGGACACCAATTCCCATCAGCTCCAGCCCAAATACCTCCTGCCTGTCCTTGGCTGGGGAGGAGGGACCTTGTAGTCCCACCCTAATGGAAAGCAGTAGGTTGGTGAAAGCATTGCCCACTTCTGATGAAGGCCAGGTTGGAAGAAGAAGGGACGAGAGAGTAGGACTCCCATCATCCCCAACTCCATCAAAAGTCCCCACCCAAAGAACAAGATTAGTTTAACAGATGGAAGGGACCTTGTAGGTCATCTAGCCCAACCCCTTGCTCAAGCAAGAGATCCTACACCAGTGGTGCCTATCCTTTTTGAGCTCGTGCCCAAAATTGCTCACATGACAGCACCCAGAAGGCAATGCACATGTCCTCCCCACGCCCGCTGTGCATGGGTGGGTGATTCCCCCATACCACTGCCCCCTTACCTGCACTGCACCCCCCAGCTGATTTTCGGCCCATTTGAGGCTTTTTTCAGCCTGTCAGAAGCTTGAGGGGAAGCCTCTGCAGGCTTTGCTGGTCAAAAAAATGGGCCTATGTCATCACTTCTGGTATTTCCGGAAATACAGAAAGTGACGAAACGGGCCTATTTTTCATCCTGCAAAGCCTGCAGAGGCTTCCCTCAAGCTTCTGACAGGCTGAAAAAGACCCGAGAATCAGCTGGGAGACACGCACATATGCAGTGAGGTAAGTTTGCGTGCCCACACAAATGGCTCTGTGAGCCACCTGTGGCACGCATGCCATAGGTTCGCCATCACGGCCCTACACCATTTCAGACAGGGGGCTGTCCAGTTTCTTCTTAAAACCATCAGTGGGACAACCTGGCCTCGTGGATGGGGAGCTCCTCATTTTGGATGAACCCCCCCTTAAATTGTCTCTCGCGGGAGCTGGAAATCCAGGTGGCTTCATCCCCGGCAAGGGGAACCTGGCACCTTCGCTTCCTTTAGTGAGATGTCTAAAGTTGGCAAAACTATTTTGACTTCTCCATCTTTAATGCTCTGGCGTGAGTGACAGCTGCTTCTGCAGGCAGAAAAAGCTGCAGCATAAATCTTGCATGGGGTCCAAGCGGGAAACCCTTGAAGTGTCTCACCTGATGAAATGGCCACGAGCACCTGGCCCTCAGCGCCAGTGCAGCTCAGGGCAAGCCAAGCTCTAACTGGCTGAAGGGGATGTCCAGAGGAAGAAGAGGGGGGTGTTGGGATTGACCGCAACCTCAGCTGGCATTGACTTCCCGGCCCTGCTGGGATTTGGCCAAAGCTGGGAAGAAAGGGCTGGCTCCCTGAGAAATCTATTACGGCAAAATGGATATATGCAGAGCATATCTGAGGATAGGGACGTTGCCACTGGAATGGAAACTGAACTAATCCTTGTGTGTGTGTATGTACACAAATACATACCTATATACACCATATGTGTGTGTGTGTGTGTATGTGCTTGTATGTCGATATAGATATAGATACCCACACCCATGGTAGATGGCAGATGAGATTCATCCAGGCAGGTACTTATTCTTCTATTGGTCTGTCCAATGTATGTGGCCGGGCATGATGCACAAGGAACTTCGTATATGCCTTGGTTTTCCAGGTCAATTTTGTCTTTGGGGTTTTCAAGGTGGCTGCTATTTTTTTGTCTGTTTTGAAGGCAGTCTTGATGTGATGCCTGTGTAGTATCTTACTGATTTTATCTGTGGTACCTCTTATGTAGGGCAGGACAGCTGTTCTATAGATCTGTTGATCTTCTAGGTCTCTGTTATGTCTTGGTGTGTTTTTGTGGATCAAGTTGGTGATTTTGTTTTTGTGGAAGCCATTGGCTGTCAATACTTCAGTCAGGGTGCATAGTTCAGTCTTTATATGTGTCTTATCTGCCAGGCGTTTGGTTCTGGCGATTAGTGTTTTGGCCACGGAATTTATCTGTGCTGGGTGGTGGTGGGATTGGGCGTTGAGGTAGCGGTTGGTGTGTGTTTTCTTCTGGTATATGGTGTGTCCCAGTGTGCCATGTGTTCTTTTGTAGATTAGTACATCTAGGAATGGTACTTGTTTGTTTATTTCCGTTTCCATGGTGAACTTGATTTTGGGGTGTGTGCTGTTTAGGTGTGTTAGGAAATTGTTTAGGTTTTCTTTTCCATGGGGCCAAATCACATTTGTAGGCTTTATGGTTCAGGAGATTTTGTGATGATGTGATATTTCACTTTTATATATATAAATGTTTGTGTGTACACACACACACACACACACACAGACATATATATATGAATATATACACACAAACATATAGACACAGAGGATTAATTCAGTTTCCAATCCAGTGGGAGCATCTGTATCCTTAGATACCATCAACAAAAGTTTGTGCGGTTTTTTTAAAATAAAAAACATTTGTGGCTGATGTTTCCTCCTTTGCCAAAGCTTGGACGAGACCCCTGGACAGGGTTACTTGCAGGTAGACCATTGAAACTGCGGAACAAATGTTTCCCAGATTTAAAATAAGAGTTTAATCTTCATTTAATCTCCCCTTCTGTTTTACGTGGGTTTGGGGCAAACTCCTCGTCTGTTTAGGTTCTGTTGCCTGCCTGCCTGAAGTGGTATAAGTCTTCTGCGTGAGCCGAGGGTTGGACTAGAACACCTTCAAGGTCCCTTCATCGCCGCTTTTTTCATCCCAGAACAATCTGAACCAAAGCTGGTTGGGCCTTATAAGGTTGGAATCTGATTTTATTGGAAGCAGATTGCTTTATTTATTTAAGAAAATTTTAAATGGGTTTGTTGGGGGGGGGAAAATGCTACCAGATTCCTTGTAAATAAATTATATTAATTACAATTATTTATCCTGCCATTGTCTTGGGCATTTTTTTCATGCCACGGCAGGATGACTGTAATAAATGCTTAAACATTAAACTTTTAAGTCAAGTTCTGTTCCTTGCAACTTTAGGGAGAGAAGTAGTTTACAAGTCCCCGAGTTCTTTTAAGAATCTTAATTCGATATTTTAACCTTGGCAATAAAGAAAAAAAAAAAACTCTGCATGGGCGACAGGAAAGGCATCTGGCCAGTCAACACTCCGCACCCTTCCATTGCCTTGACTCCACCCCTATGCAAGGGATTAATGGGTCATTAAAAGAAGATGAATAAAGAAAAAAAATATATACATTGGAAAACAACAGCAACAAAAAGAATATATTTTCATTTTTCTCCCTTTGCTTTTAGAGCAGAAATGGGACTGGCCCACCCAAGGTGGGAAAGAACCGGAACTTCCTAGATTGAAAGCAAGTGCTTTTCAGCTATTCCCAGGGAATAACTGGGCGGGTTGTGCAAAATCAGCAGCTTCTCCGCTAAATTAGTTGCCGAAGGCTTCAAAATACTGCAGCTTATTATAGAGCAAAGCCTCCCTAATTGAGATGAAGTCCTAGCCACAGGGACCCCAGGCAGGCGCTGAGCAATGTGCTGCAATTCGTGTGTGTGTATATGTGTGCGTGTGTGCGAGCAGCTGCCTAGCTCTCTTGCTTTACGAGATATTTT
This sequence comes from Laticauda colubrina, assembly GCA_015471245.1. NCBI lineage: Eukaryota > Metazoa > Chordata > Lepidosauria > Squamata > Elapidae > Laticauda > Laticauda colubrina. Next base: position 3,333,543 of record BLBF01000074.1, read on the forward strand.
GCAGAGATGTAGCTTTGCAGTTTCCTTGCTTGGCCAGCCGGCAGCAGCTGGAGGAAGATCTCAGGGGTTGCCCGGGGGAAATAGGAACCCCCAAATAGGAGCTGCAGCAGGTTTTGAACCCAGGACCTTGCCAGAATGGGCCGTTTCATCTTCTTAAAACGGGAGGCCAATCCTGGTGCAATTTGCTGGTTTAGCTTTCTGGCGTGCCCACTCCCCACAGTTCTCCCCTGAAATTACACCTCCCACACTTATCCCTCCCTCAAGTGAAGGTACTTTGGACACACCAAAAATAGAAGAGAAGAGAATAATGGAATGAAGAATTTAGAATAGAACAGAACAGAAATAATAGAACAATGGGATGGAGAAGAAAAGAGAAGAGAAATCAGAAGAAAAGAGAAGAGAATAATGGAATGGAGAAGAGAATTAGAAGAGAAGAGAATAATGGAATAGAATTAGAATAGAATAGAAACTGGAAGAGAAGGGAATAATGGAATGTAAAATAGAATTAGAATAGAATAGAATAGAAAATAGAAGAATAGAATAGAAATTAGAAGAGAAGAGAATAATGGAATGAAGAATTTAGAATAGAACAGAACAGAAATAATAGAATAATGGAATGGAGAAGAAAAGAGTAGAGAAGAGAATAATGGAATGGAGAATAGAATTTATTGAATAGAAGAGAAATTGGAAGAGAAGAGGAGAAGAGAAGAGAAGAGAAGAGAAGAGAAGAGAAGAGAAGAGAAGA
>BLBF01000074.1:3334297-3354088 GCA_015471245.1 Laticauda colubrina
GAGAAGAGAAGAGAAGAGAAGAGAAGAGAAGAGAAGAGAAGAGAAGAGAAGAGAAGAGAAGAGAAGAGAAGAGAAAAAAATAATGGAATGTAGAATAGAATTAGATTGGAACAGAATAAGAATAGAATAGAGAAACAGAAAAGAATAGAATAGAAATATTGGAATGAAATAGAATAGAATAGAAATATTGGAGTGAAAAAGAATAGAATAGAAATATTGGAATGAAATAGAATAGAAATATTGGAGTGAAAAAGAACAGAACAGAAATATTGGAATAAAATAGAACAGAAATATTGGAGTGAAGATAAACTAGAAGAGAAGAGAATGGAACACAGAAGACAGAATAGAATAGAGTAGAATAGAATGGAATGGACTATAGGAGAACAAGAATAGAATAGAATAAAAAACAGAATAGAGAATAGAATAGAATAGGAGCTGGAAGGGCCTTGGAGATCTAGTCCAGCCCCCTGCTCAAGCAGGAAAACCGATACTATTTCAGACAAATGGTTATCTAATCTCTTCTTAAAATCCTCCAGGTTAGCAGAGCAGATGCTGCTTTACGAGATGCTCCCCAGATTTTTACGGGGTTGTTGTTGTTGTTGTTGTTTTTGTCGTGAGGCTGTGTTTTCCCATCTTCCTCTCTCCTCCCCCCCCCCCTTTTTTTTTTTTTTTTTTTTGTTCTTCACATGATGAAGTTAAACTGCCATCTTCCCCGGGGTGATGGTGGGGCATCCAAACGGCTGAGCAGTTGGTAGCGAGACATCCGGAGGGGAAGAGAAACAGCAGGTTTTTGCTAGAAGGGACGGCGGTTTTATTTCCCTCTTGGTCCAGAAGAAGGAAGCAGATGCCGTTGGATTATTATTTTACCTCTCTTCCTATCCTCCCAGGTAGGAGGATGCTTTCCAACAGATGCGCAGGTAAGGCTGGGCCCACTCCCTGGCTGGGCGAGAGCGCCCCCTGCTGCCCCCTCACTTGTCCTTGGCAAACTGTCCGTCACAAACTGACTCTGTTTTAGCAGCAAGATTATTGCATGCCCCAAAATGGGAGGAACGCTTCGATTCCCACCAGAGACGAAAGGTTGCAGAAGTCTTATGGTGTTTGGCTGAAATGGCCAAATGGACAATTTTGATGAAAGCAAAAGATAGAAAAAGTTCTGCAACCCAACAGGACAGACACAGGCTTCAGAGGATAGTTAGGACTGCAGAAAAAACAACATCTACTCACCTGCTTTCCTTCCACTGAGGACCTGTATCCTGCATGAGTCAAAAAGAGGGCTGTGAAAATATCTAGAGACCCCTCACATCCTGGACATAAACTGTTTCAACTCCTACCCTCAAAACGACACTATAGGGCACTGCACACCAGAACAACTAGACACAAGAGGAGTTTTATTCCTGAACGCCATCACTCTGCTGAACAAATAATTCCCTCAACACTGTCCAACTATTCACAAAGTCTGCCCTGCTATTACTATTCATCTTCTCATCACTCCTTTATCACCCATCCCCTCCCACTTGTGACTGTATGGCTGTAACTTTGTCGCTTGTTTCCTTACGATTTATATTGACTGTTTCCGAGTATGATTTGATTGCTTGTTGTGCCCCATGGCTATTATTAAGTGTTGTACCTGATGATTCTTGATAAATGCATCTTTTCTTTGATGTACACTGAGAGCATTTGCACCAAGACAAATTCCTTGTGTGCCTAATCACACTTGGCCAATAAAGAATTCTTATTCTTATTCTATTCTATTCTGTTCTATTCTTCTTCTAATTCTATTCTAGAAGTATTTTTCTTCTCAATTTCGTGCGTGAAATGGAAAGGAATGAAACTTTGATTTTGGGGTTTGACCGATTAGATGGATAGATCTTTATATAAACCACGTGTTTATAATATTATGACAAAAAGCTACCTGTATTATTTTTTTACAAATTATTCAGGGCAGTGAACATATCCAACATACTTTCCTGCTCCTCTTTTCCTCATAACAACAACCATGTGAGGTAGGTTGAGCTGAAAAGAGAGTGATTGCCCCAAAGTCACCCAGCCAGCTTTCATGCCTAAGGCAGAACTAGAACTCACCATCTCCTGGTGATTAGTCTAAAGTCACCCAGCTGGCTTTCATAACAGGACTAGAACTCACTGTCTCCTGGTGATTGGCTCAAAGTTGCCCAGCTGGCTTTCATGGCTAAAGGCAGGATTTAGCCTCGCCTTTTCCATTTTGGCAACAATTGTCCCAAGGATGTCCTGCCAGTTTGTGGACAGTCGGAGCCAAAAAAAAAAGGGCTGCTGGAGGCCAGGAGATGGCAGCCTTGCTTTCTTCTGCAGAAACAGAAATAATAAAACTGGCCAGACGAATGGAATATGCTGTCAACTCAATAGAGCCCTTTCATAAGCATCAGGTTGACATTTCAGCTTCCGGTTAGCTTATCGCTGCTGGCCAGCAGGATGGGCAGCTGGTCATTGAAAGTTGCTTAATAATCAAGGTGCGAGGTTGTCTGAAGGGATCTTTTGCTGGCCAAATGGGGCATTCAGGGAGCAAGATGGAAAAATGAGAGAGAGAGAGAAACTTTATATCATGTTTACACCATGGAGCAAAATCCTGGAATGCACAGATGCATTATATCCACCTATAATTTGCTTGCAAGCAGAGAGTTTTTCTGGAAATGCTAATTTTAATCTACGAATCTCAGCCATGAAAGTTTTTACAAAATTGGGAGACTTTTTCTGCTGGTATTTTCAGAAGCAAAACATTTCAGATTGTCACCCTTTCCCCCTCCAAATACCTACATTTTATCAGCAGATGTAATTGAATGATTTTAATTTAATTCAAGTTAAATTAATCAAATGCAGGTACAATTTAATTCGGCATGTTTCTAAAAGGCAACCCAGATTGGATTTGTTCTTCTGAGCAACTATTTATTTGAGAGAGATTCGTGGATGTTTAAGAATAAGGACAATATATTTGAGTTATTAAATCGTATTTCTTATTGGCATAATCTTTCTTTGCAGACTTAAGGCAGGAAAAAGCAGTTGAGGAGACTGCAAATCAGTAAATATTGGTCATTACTTCTCAGAAACCCACAGCAACAAAAGAAGATTGTATTTAGTTTTGGAAAATTCTTGGAATTTTGGTAATATTGGTGGCTCTTTAAAGAAAACCCAACTCTCTTGGCCTGGATGGGGCATTTGTTGGACAGATACATTATTCAGAAGGAACAAGTTAGTGTTTAAAATAAAAAGTCCAGCCAAATGCTTCAAAATAGATAATCTTCAGCCACAGGATTTAAGAATTTTTCCCTCTGGTTTCCTTTGAGCCTCTCAAGGAACTGAACTCAATGTGCTATCTATGTTCACAGGTTCTGGAACACAAAATATTTTTCAGTGCTGGAAACTGCCAAAGGAGCCTTCTCTAAACAAAATGGGAAAGAATTGGGGATTTTCCATCGAGGTTTGATCTCTGCCCCCAAGTTCTTTTGCTCCCTGTTGAGACATACGAGTCTTTCTCCCCCTCTTTTTTTGGACCAAAAACCAGGCAATTGGCCAGGTGAAAGTCAAAAAAACCACACTTTTTACAGCTGCCAAATAGCAACCAAATGGATCAAGAATTTGTCCTCTTTGGTAACGAAGAAAGAGGGCAAGATTTATGGCCGAGATGGGCTCACTGCCTGCCCTATGCTCCAAAGGACACACACTGTGGGTGAAAAACTTAAAATTCAATACTGGAGGCATTTTTTCCTACCTGATGTTCTCTGTCTCCTCCCATCCCTCTTTCTGGTGATCATATTGATGCATTTTCATCACGTTCCTTTTCATTGTTTTTATTTTATTTTATTATTCTATTATTTTACCTCTGTTCTGTTTACACTCTTCCTTTTCCTAGTGTTGTGAGTAGCCCCACGGAGACATAGGCAGCGAATAATTTTTTTTAAAGAAAACAATAATTTGAAATGCCCTCGGTAGATTCCCACGTTCTCCTTCGCTTTTTTTTCCCCAAACTGATCCCTTCCCCATATCCTTTCTCTACCCATGAGAGGCTTTTAATTTAATCTTTTAATTGCAAAAGAAAATGACCCTCAGCAAAAATTAGAGCACAAATCCTGCCTCAGTTGGCTGCTGTTGTTTTTTCTCCAGGGAAGTTATGTTTCTCCTTCTGCTTTCCATGTCCATAAATCAGATCATTTCCTTGTGTGTTTTCAACCCTGAACAGCAAATGTATAAAACTACAGCTGCCTGACTTTTTCTTCCAAGATGCCCACATGGTGTGCCAATGGCAGAACGGCCATTGGGTGTTTGCTTTAAACAAAATAATATTTTTTTGAAAAAAGAATTATTATTATTAATCTCGAATTATTATTAGAGATTTCTTCCCTTGAGTGCCAGGGAAAAATGTGGGCAAGGGAACTCATTTTTCCTTCCCCTTGGAGAAACTCCTAGGTTACTCCGTTCTTAAGCAAGAGGGCACCAAAGAATTCAGCCGTGCCCACTGCTCCCTTGCTTCTCCACCTCCCACCCCCCCCCAAAGACTGAATCAACAGCTGGTGTCCTGCCACAGCGGCCCACAATGGCTCCTCTTTGGGCAGACAATATACTTGTCATGGGAAAACATAAAACCTGCAATTAATGGAATGGTCTCCGGGTTGCTCTTTTCAGCCTGGACAATGAGAGGCAACTGGAAGAGAAAGATTAAACCCCTTGCTCTTCCCCAGGAAGCCGGTTAAATGGCCCCAGGCGAGATTTGCTTTTTGCAAAAAATAAAAACTCCCCAACTGAACCTCATCATTCAGAGGGAAAGCAAATGGGTAGATCTTTAAAAGGAAGCTGGCCATGGAAGGAGACATAGCTCCATTCCGAATCCCTTCCCCCTTGGGACTGATCCCATCGATATCTAATAGATCTAAACGGTTTTTATTTTGGAGGGTTCAATTAAGTCATTTTAGACTGCGGGCTTAATTTAGGCTGGGCCAGGCAGGCGTTATCATTCTCCAATGGGAGGCTGTCTTCCCTCTGGACATCCAGGTTCTGCTTCCGACCTACTGACCGAGGCTTGGAAACAATCAGAATAGAGCTGGAAGGGACCTTGGAGGTCTTCTAGTCCAGCCCCCTGCTCTAGCAGGGGATCCTATACCATTTGAGAAAGGTGGCTGTCCAATCTTTTCTTAAAAACCTCCAGTGATGGAGTGACCACAACTTCTGGAGGCAAACTGTTCCACTGGTTAATTGTCCTCCCAGTTAGGAAGTTTCTCCTCAATTCCAGGTTGCTTCTTTCCTGGATAACTTTCTATCCATTGTTTCTTGGCCTGGTCTCTGGTGCTTTGGAGACGAATTTGTCCCCCTCTTCTTTGGAGCAGCCCCTCAAATACTGGAATGCTGTCCCCCCTAGTTCTTCTATTCTCTAGTCTGGCCATACCCAGTTCCTACAACCACTCTTCATATATTTTTGTCTCCAGCCTTTAATCTCTTCTTTGCACTTTTTTTCTTAAATCTCAATATCTTTTTTGCAATGTGGTGACCAAAAATGGATGCAGTATTCCAGTATTTGCCTTACTAAGACTTTACAAAGGCTTTACTAACACTTTACATGATTTTGATTCCATGCCTCTGTTTATACAACCAAGGATTGTTTTAGCTTTTTTGGCTGTTGCCACACATGGCTGGCTCACATTCAAGTGATCGTCCACGAGGACTCCAAGGTCCCTCACAGTTATTGTTTTTGAGCCCGGTTTTACCTAATCTGTACTTGTACCTTTGGCTTTTCCTGCCCAGGTACAAAACCTTGCTTTTCTCCACATTAAATTTCACATTGTTGGAGAGGGCCCATTGTTCAAGAACTATCTTGCACACAAAGCCTGGATCACTCTTTGTGTGAGACAGCTGATTTACAACCACAACTGAGATCAGAATTTTGTGTTGCCCAGCACCTTTTAATGGGGTACAAAGGGAAAAGTCAAAACGAGAGAGAGGGGGGATTATTAATATACACATTTTTATATCATGAGAAAAGCAAAAATTAGAGGGAAGATTAGAAATGGAATAATGAAATTATCATGTGTGTCTAAACAATATTGCGATTGGTATTAGAAGAATATACTGAAACATGAAATAATTAAACAATGAAAGACTATAAATACAAATATGTATATTAACAAAAGAATCACATAAGTTTGATGAATGTAACAAATATGATGAATGTTATATATAATTAATGTTATTATTCTTATTTGCACCAAAATACCCAGGTGCCAGATTGTTCATGCATTGATGTGTATAAAAATATATCTATAAAAGTGAAAGACCACTCACGCGTCATCACAACATCTGAACACTGAAACAGTGGAACCAAAGTTGCCTTCAGAAGTTGTGGGAGCTTCATCCCTGGAGGCTTTCAAGAAGAGACTCGACTGCCATCTGTCAGAAATGGTGTGTAAGGTCTCCTGCTTGAGAGGTTGGACTAGATGACCTCCAAAGTCCCTCCCAATTCTGCTAATCTGATAGACAGATAGGCAGGCAGGCAGGAAGGGAGGCAGAAAGAAACAAAAAAGAAAAGAAAAGAAAGGAAGGAAAGAAGGAAGGAAGGAAAGAAGAGAAAGAAAAAGAAAAAGAAAGAAAGAAAGAAAGAAAGAAAGGAAAGAAAGAAAGAAAGAAAGAAAGAAAGAAAGAAAGAAAGAAAGAAAGAAAGAAAGAAAGAAGCTGTGGGAGTTTCATTTCTGTAAGCTTTCAAGAAGAGACTGGACTGCCCTCTGTCAGAAATTGGTGTCCTGTGTCCTGCTTGGGGGGGGAGGGGGGTTGGACTAGATGATCTACAAGATCCCTTCCAACTCTGCTAATCTGTTAATCAAGATTTCTGAGGGATGGCAGTCCAAGAGGAAGGGTTACTTCCCTCCCCAGATCTTCAGGGGGGGGGGACATTCTGAAGTTTTCATCTGGATGAGCCCTGGGAGGCCCCACCTCCAAGAAAGCCAGTTCAGCCCCTGCTGAGTTGGGAGGTTTTCTAAGGACCCCTTGGCCACCCTCCTCCCCGATTTGTCTTCTCCTGCTGGTTGTGGGGAGGGAGCCCCGCTCCAAAGATGCGACCCACTCACCTCCAAAGCCTGGGAACAAGCTGCTATTTTCCCTGCCAGTGAATCATACCAGGGGCGACCCCTCCCAGCTTGGGCCCTTGCCCAGGAGGGAGGGAAGGACGGGGGAAAAACCTTTTGTGCCCTCTCCTCTCCCGGTCCTGTTGTTGGCCAGGCTGCCGGGAAGAAGGTTGGTGGAAGAGGAGGAGGAGGAGGAGGAGGCGAGGAAGGGAAGAGCTGCCCGGCTTTCGCGTGGAGAGGGGCGGAGGCGCGTCCTCACCGTTTCCTCTCGCCCACCGCCGGTGGGAGACCCCCGCCGCCATGCTTCAGCCGAGCCCACCCGGCCCCGAAGACTTGAGCCGGCGTTGACCCTCGTCCTCCCGTCCCTCTTTCGCGCACGGCCGGCTTCTGTGCGGCGTGCGCCCTGGGCGCGTCGGTCGCCTGGTTCTCTCCTTCCTCCAGGTCTCCTTCGACGGCGGGACGCCAGGTTTGAAGAGTGAGGTTGGGTGGGGTTTCTCGGAGCTTCGGCTGCCCGGGGAGACGAGATTTCCCGACGGTGGGGAAGGTGGCAACCACTCCCATCGCAGCCCGGAGCGCCTGGAAAGACTGCGCGCTCTTGGAGAGGTTGAGCGCAGCAGCGCTGTCACCCCGTCGGACTCGGGCGTCGCCCGCAAGGCTGGAGGGGTGGGGGGTGTCTCCGCGATCGGGGTGGTGGATGTGGCGGCCCCAGCCTCTCCGGGCGTGGAAGGGGCGAGGGGAGAAGGAAAAGCAGCAGCCGGAGAGGTATTTTTGGGGCGCGGGTGAATTCTCTCAAGCTTGCCAACTTGGTTGTTCCAATGTCGCGAGCCAGAAATCGGGGTCTGGACTGGAGCCCCTTTCCTGGCCTTGGAACTGACTGGACGTCTTGGCTCTCCTCTCCCCACTCCCCCACCCCGCGCCACAGACAAAGCGGCCCACCGAGTTGAAGGCAGCGCTGCCGGACTCTCCTGGTCGCTTCGGAAGAGGCAGCCTGGCCGGAGATGGCTCTTTTTCCTGGGCGGGTGTACTTGGGCTGCGGAGCCGGGATTCTGCTCAGCTTCCTGGTGAGTTAGGCGCTTTCCAAGGAGGCGCCACCTCCTTGGCTTGGGGGTCTTTGAAGTTTCCACTTGGGGTGGGTTTCCGGGTGGCCTCGAGTGGCGCGTGGCCTTCCAGCATCCTGAAAGGCAGGCAAAATCCTTAGTAAGGCCACACCTGGAATACTGCATCCATTGAATGTGCAGGAATGAACAGACTAAAGTTGCTAATTAAAGAAAAAGAAGAAACTGAATATTATATGGTATGGGATGTATTTTATCAATGGTTAGAAAATAAAACAAATTAAACTGAATTAGATGAATCTATAAAGCAATAAGATAAGATTGTTTAAAAAAAACAGATATAGTAGATAAGATGTATAAGAAAATGTGATTATTGATATATTGCTAAGGAAAATATTCATTATAATTGTAAGCACATTAAATATGTACCTAGTTGATACATGTTTGAAGTGGAATAGAATTGTTGTATATATAAAATAAAAAAACTTTTTTTAAAAAGAATACTGCATCCAATTTTGGTCACCACATTACAAACAAGATGTCGAGACTTTGGAAAAAGTGCAAAAAAGAGCAACTCAGATGATTAAAAGCCTGGAGACTAAAACATAAGAAGAAAGGTGGTAGGAATTGGGTTTGGCCAGTCTAGAGAAAAGGACCAGGGGGTGACATATTCCAGTATTTGAGGGGCTGCCACAAAGTGGAGGGGGTCAACTTATTATCCAAAGCACCAGAAGAGAAAACAAGAAACAATGGAAACTCATCAATGAGAGAAGCAACCTGGAGAAAACTTCCTAACAGTGAGGACAGTTTACCAGTGGAACTGCTTGCCACCATAAGTGGTGGGTGCTCCATTACTGGAGGTTTTTAAGAAGAGACTGGACAGCCACATGTCTGAAATGGTATAGGTCTCCTGCTTGAGCAGGGAGGTGAGACTAGAAGACCTCCAAGGACCCTTCCAGCTTTATTCTGATGGATAACATTGATAGAGTTGGGATGGATAAAAACAGATGATCCTATCACTGTCTTGACTGGCTGATGATTAGTAATTAGTGGTTAGCAATTAATGGTGCATATTTTCCACACTTCTGGCAGTTCAGAATTTTAATGTCTCTTTTATCCATCATAACTTTCAATTCAACACTCTGGCTTTTCCTAGAGGACAAGGAAAGGTTTTGAAGAGATGCCACTGATGCTTAAAACTCTGAAGCAAAACCTCCCCAGAGCTGACAAAGATTCTGAATTCCAAACAACACTTCCTAGCTTACTGTCAAAAGGGGATCTCAGCTAGTTCGAAATGAGCCTTGAAAAACACTTTGAGCAAGCTCAGAGGCTCTTCCTGGAGAAAGGCCTTGAAAAACACTTTGTGAGAATTGTATTTGCACAATACTGGAAGAATGAGGAAACCCCTGCAGAGGAGAAAATAACTAAAAAGTTATTAGACTGTGCAGAGATGGATAGACTGGCACTAAAAACAAAGCACAAGGAAGAAACAGAATATTTTTTTAACGTGGGATGTATTTTATCAGTGGTTAGATAATAGAAGTAGAAATTAAAAGATAAAAATTACTTTTAGGTATAAGCTAAAAATGAAAAATGATTATATATAAGTAAACAATACATCATTATTACTATTATTATTAATATTAGTATTATTGCAATTAATATTGGATTGTTATAAGTAAAATAACTCAGAAAATGCCATGTTTACTAAGCACTTATGTTGATTAAAACAAAAAAAATAAACTAAAAAAACCCACTTTGGGCAAGCTCAGAGGTCCTTCCTGGAGAAAGGCCTTGAAAAATACTTCATGCAAGCTCAGAGGCTCTTCCTTGCCTGTTAGGCAACCCCCAGTTGTGCTAATCACTTTCTTGGCCCCTTCACCAATCCCTGAATGATATTTAAAAGACATCTGTCCTCCTTTTAGAGGGCTTCAGGCTGGGGAAAAAAGATCCAGAATTGGGGAACTTGCATTTAACAGTTTTAACAGCTGATCAGAGTTGGAAGGGACCTTGTAGGTCATCTAGTCCAACTCCCCACCCCCACCCAAGCGGGAGACCCTACACCATTTCTGACAAATGGCAGTCCAATTTTGCAACACCAGAGGAAGTGGGGGGTTTTCCTTTTGCGGAGGATGGTCTCAAAACTCGATGTTCCCCCCCCCCCCCCCAGGTTGTCCTTCCCTGGGGGAAGACGCTGGCCTTCCCCCTGCCGGCCGAAAACCACGTAACGAAAGGTCTGTCTTTCCTGGTCTCCTCTGATGCACTTCCATGAATGCCAGTCTTCTCTTGGCTTGAAAACAGTTTAAGCTCCCCCCCCCACCCGTCCTTTGGGGTGGGGGTAGGGGGGAAATACACCCCCCCACACACACACACACACAAACCAAATGTTTGGCCCACTCTCCCTCGGGAGCTCTGCCAGTTAACTCCAAAAGCTGAATATCCAACCCCGAGGGAAGAAGTCCGCAGTCAGTTTTAGAAAAGGTTTTAGCTATTCTTCTCTCTTTCCTTCCCCACCATGGCTGGGTGAAAGAAGGATGGCCGAAGGCAGGGCTTGTAAACACCTTCTTTTGGGGGTGATCAAAGTGGGGGTGTTGCCCTGAGCTCAGAGGCAATTGGTGAGAAGAGGGAGTGGAGACATTTAGGCTTCTCTCAAGAAGCAAGAAGATAAGGTCCCATGCAGTTTTCCTTCTCTGTGGCCCTCACACCACTCCTCCTTCTCCTCCTCCTCCTCCATGGCTATTATCATTCTTCTTTCTCCTCCTCCTCCTTCTCCCTCTTCTTCTTCTCCATCTCCATCTCCATGTCCACCACACCATCATCACTGCGTTTGCTTCTTCTCCATCATTACCATCATTCCTGTCTCCTCCTCTTTCTTCCTCTTCTTCTCCATGTCCATGTTCACCATGCTACCATCATCCCTTCTCCTCCTTCTCCATCATCATCATTCCTTTCTCCTCCCCCTCCCCCCGTTCCACCTCTTCCTCCTCCTCCTCCTCCTCCTTCTCCTCCTCCTCCTCCTCCTCCTCCTCCTCCTCCTCCTCCTCTCCTCCTCCTCCTCCTCCTCCTTCTCCTCCTCCTCCTCCTCCTCCTTCTTCTCCTTCTCCTTCTCCTTCTCCTTTTCCTTCTTCTTCTTCTTCTTCTTCCCCTTCTTCTCCTCCTCCTCCTCCTCCTTCTTCTTCTTCTCCTCCTCCTCCTCCTCTTCCTCTTCCTCCACCATCACTATCTCCATCAGCACCACTACCATCCTTTCCCCTCCGTCATCATCATCATCCCCTCCTCACCCTCCTTGCTACTCAGTCCAACATGCAACTGGTTGTTGTGGCTCCAGAGTTTGGGACACCTCCTTGAACCCCATCTCCGCCTGCATGATTTTCTCTCCAGGTTCGGGTCCCTTCCCTCTGGTGATTGAGACCCCAACAGCAATCTACGAATACGTGTCCGATCGGCTGGACTGGTGGCACGCCAACCTCTACTGCCAGCAGCGTTTCGCTCAGTTGCCCTCGGAGAGCTGGGAGGGTGAGCTGTCACCTCTGGGGCAAAACCTCTCCCGACAGCTCCAAAGCACCGTCTGGTTAGAGGACGAGGAACTCTTGCAGCGGAAGCCAAAGCCAAGGCGTGAGTAGAGCAGCTCCATCCACTTTGGGGTGGCCGGTGCTGAGAGAAGTCTGGAGATGGACCTAGGCGAGATGGGTGGGGCAGAGGGAGGGAGAGGACTGTCAGTCAATAAAGTAATTGTTCTGGAAGGGATCCGGCCTTCTTGGAGTCAGAGCTGATCATTTCTCAAACTGGTTGAAGAGACCTTACAGGTTTCTGAGCAGAAGTATCTTCTCTGCCTTCTCATCTATCTTTTCCTCCTCCTTCATTTCTTCTCCTTCTCATCCTTTTATCTTTTCCTCCTCCTTTTCTTCTCTTTCTCCTCCTCCTTTCCCTCTCCTCCTCCTTCTCTTGTATCTTTTCCACCTTCTTGTCTCCTTTCCTTCTCCTTCTCATCCTTTTCTATCTTTTCCTCCTCCTTCTTTTCTTCTCCTTCTCATCCTTTTATCTTTTCCTCCTCTTTCTTCTCCTCCTCCTTTCCCTCTCCTCCTCCTCCTTCTCTTCTATCTTTTCCTCCTTCTCTTCTTCTCCTTCATTTTTTCTTCCTCCTCCTCCATTTATCTTATCTCTCTCTCTTTCCACTACCTTTTCTTCTCCTTCCCAACTTTCCTCTTCTTCCTCTTCTTCTTCCTCCTCTTTTTCTTCCTCCTCCTCCTCTTTCCTCCTCCTCCTCCTCCTCCTCCTTTCCTTCTTCTCATCCTTCTCATCTACCTTTTCCTCCTTTCCTCCTCCTCCTCCTCCTCCTCCTCCTCCTCCTCCTCCTCCTCCTCCTCCTCCTCCATCTATCTTCTCTGTCTCCCTTTCTTCTTTTCTTTTCCTTCCCACCATTCCTCCTCCTCTTCTTCCTCCTGTCTCTTTATATCCTTCTGGGGACCTCCTTCCCCAAAAGTGCTCCCAACCTTCCCTTTTTGCACCCATTCTCTCCAGGCGCCCACTCGCCTTCCATCCTGATATTTGGGAACAAAACAGACACCAAGTTTGTGAAGGTCCTGGCTGACTTCCCAGCAATGGATGCCGTGAGCGCTTGTGCCCACATTCAGTGGGACCCCACGGCCACCGAGGTCTCTACCGTCTTCTCCTATGCGGTGCCTGCCTTCACCAACGAATTCCAGCTGCGGGGCATCGTCGACAAGGACCAGTTTGTCAAGCTTGCCGTCATCCTTCACGGCCACCACTCCCCTTACCTGCCCGTCTTCCGGACCGACCCACACTGGCACCACGTCTGCATCACCTGGAAACAACCCAATGGCACTTGGGTTCTCTACGCTGACGGGAAGCAGAAGGCCTCGGCTTCTGGGCTGGCAGCTTCTCGAGCCATTGATGGCCACGGGATGTTCATCATCGGTCAAGACCAGGATTCCCTGGGGGGCGCTTTCAAGGAGAAAGAATCCTTCAGTGGGAATCTCACTGACCTACAAGTTTGGGGGAGGTTCCTCAGCCAGGAGCAGGTGGAGAAAGTCCGTTCCTGCGTGTCCATCGGGGAAGGCCTCATCTTTGACTGGAGGCACGACATCTTGGAAGTGGAAACAAGCATTCAAGAGGCCAGGGTGCATCTCACCTGCCCAGGTGAGTTTCCTGCTTGGTGGTGGTGGTGGGGTGTTTAATGCTACCAGCTGCCCAGAGTTACCTGTTTGAAGCCCATTGAGTTGGTGCACTGCTTTTGTTCACTGGCATAGTTATGAGAGCTTTGTGGTTGTGGGAGCTTCATCCCTGGAAGCTTTAAAGAAGAGGCTGGACTGCCATCTGTCAGAAATTGGTGTAGGGTCTCCTGCGTGGGTGGGGGGGGGTTGGACTAGATGACCTACAAGACCCCTTCCAACTCTATTCGGATTGATTGATTGATTCAACCTGCAAATAAGGAGAAATTTTCTGACAGTGAGAGCAAGCAACCGATGGCACAGAAATTGCCTTCGGAAGTTGTGGGAGCTTCATCCCTGGAAGCTTTCAAGAAGAGACTGAACTGCCATCGGTCAGAAATGGGGTAGGGTTTTTTGGCAGTCCTCTTGGAATTCAATTAGTGAAATTTCTTTTTCTGCCTCTTCCTCTTTCACTCTAAAAAATTCTGCGTAAAATGATTCAGCTTTCTCAATTGAGTCAATTCTATATCTCTGTTCTTTCCATGTGAACATTAAACCTTCTGGAATCAGCCATCTATAATTCACCTCTTTTTTAAGAAACAATTTGGTCAAGAATTGATATTCTCTTCTCATCTGTCTCACTCTTCTGGGTACTTGTTTCAAAACCACAATCTCCTTATCTTTATATTTCAATGTTTTCTCTCTTGCCACTTGCAATATTTGCGTTTTAATGGCTTTCTTTGTCAATCTGATGTGAACTTCTCTTGGTAGGCTATTTCTCCTTGCATATCTTGTGAAGACTTGATAAACCTCATCTATTCCATCCATCATTTTCTCTTCAGTTATTTCCAAAGCTTCAGCCAATATTTCTATCATGATCTCAGCTAGATTTTGTCCCTTTTCTTCCTCTGTGTTTTGAAATCTGAGATAAAATTCTGATCTGTCCATCTCCCATCTCAGCATGCCACTTTTATCTTGTTCAACCACAATTAATCTGTAATCAATATCTCCAATCTTCTTGTCTCTTTGTTTGTCTTCTTCGATTTTTTGGAATCTCTCATTGTACTTCATCATCATTTGCTGGATGTTCTCCACCTTTTCATCGGTTTTCCCTGTTCTTTGTTCGATGTTCTCTGTTCTCTTTTCAATATTCTCTGTTCTTGTTTGAATATTTTGAATTCCTTGCATAATCATCTGCAGGGTCACTTTTTATTGTTCTTTTTCTTGCCGTAACACTGTCTGTATTGAACGTTGTCCTCCAGATGGTGGAGAGGAAGAAGTAGAAGTTGAGGAACCAGAGGCTGTTAATTTCCTACTCATTTCGAGCAATTCAAAATCTTCAGGTTCTTCTAGACCTTAATCCAATTGTGAAATAACCAATTGCAATTCCAAATAAAAATAGTAGGAAGAAAGAAGCCAAATAGTAATAATAATAAAAAAAGGAAAAAAAATTATTCAGGTTCTTGTATACTTTAATCCAATCGATTGGTTAGATAACAGTAAAAATTCAAAAATGAAGGAAAAGACCATAAACACACACACACAAAAGAAAAAGTTGTAAAATCCTAAAAAAGGTGGAAAAGTGAAAAATAAAAAGCTAAAAAAGAGAAAGGGAAAATTCTTCAGGTTCTTCAACACCTTAATCCAATTAACAGGTCTCAAATATAAAAGGATGCATAAGAGAAAAAAAGAAGGCCAGAAAAATAAACAAAAAAAAGAAAAAAGCCAATATGGAAGGTAGATGGAAAAACAAATATACCAGGGAGGGGGAGGGGAAAAAAAACACTACTCCCTTAAAAAGAAAAGGAAGAAAATTACTAAAGCTTTTCCTTTAAAATAAAGAGCAAACATAGAAATTTAGCTTCCAAAGACAAGGAAAAAAAAAACAAAGACAAGTTCCAAAGGGCCAGAAATCCAAATAGCTATTACAAAAAGTAAACTGATGAGGAGGGGTAGCGCAGCTTAGAAGAAATAAAAAGAGCACACTGCACTTTGTTTAATTATCCAAGGCTCTTGTTATACCTCTCATCTCCAGACACTTATCACCTTTTCTTTTCCTATAAGCTTCAACACCAGACTCCAGCTGTTGATAGAAACCCAGAAGAGCACCTGCAATAATACTCTCCCATGCTCTTCCCTCTATCTTATCAAATAGCAATTGAAAAGAAGTCTCAGTTCTTTCTCAGCTTTGTCTGGTCAAAAGAAATAGAATATTTCCAAGCCTCTAGTTGGCAGTGTTATAAAGTTTCTTTTGCTTTCACTTCCCCCTCTTTTTCCAAGCAAAATATAATAAGAATTAATTAAAAAAAGAAAAAGATATTTAAAAAAATAACTAAAAGGGAGTCTCTAGCCTAAAATATTATAAAAGCAAAAAGGAGAGAAAGAATAGATAAAAGAAGAAAAAAAAAACCAGTCCAGTTTCAAAATATAAGATCGTGTGTAAAAAATCCAGCAATGAGAAAAAATAAAAATATTACTTTGACATTCCTGTTTAAAATCGCCGCTTAGTCACTTCTGTCAAAACTTTTACAGATTCTTTTTTTTCCTTCGGATGTCCTTTCAAATCTTAAAATAAAGAAAAACTTCTCACCAAACCAGCACACTCTCTCTTTCATTTTGGAGCTGTCCCAACTTCAGCAGGTTTTATGGCTGCCTCTTTGCCGCTGGCAAAAAGACCTTCTCCTGGATCTACCAGGGACTTTGCGATATCCCTGGGATCGACAGGATGCACTCTTTACTTTCGCCATCTCTTCGGGACAGTTTAGAGCCGATTGGAGCGCCCAGGAGCAAAGATATCGGCAGCGATCTCAGACCTCCAAGATCGCATGCCGTATCGTCGCGATGCCAGCTCCGCCCCATGGGTCCATGGAGACTAGAGAAGGACACTCCTTGAAGAGGAAACGCTTTGGTTGATCTCCCAGCTCTTGGAGAATCCAGCTCCCTTTCTAACTCCTGCTCAGTCCAGTTCTTGTCAACAAGGGTTGTGTTTGTGTCTCTCTCCTTTCCTCCCCCACTTACAAGCCACGTAGGGCAATCTGGCCCCCACAGATTGTCACAAGAGGTCCCTGTCGGCTGGAAGAAATGTAATGATTTAAATCTTGAGTTACGTCTTGGGGTGGCGGGGTCTGTGGCCACAAAATTATAAAGGGGACCTGTGGGGGAAGAAAATGACTGAGAGCCACTGATGTGGGCCAAGCCAAGACCATTGAGTTTCATTTCGCTGCAGTTAGAGAAAGGATAGCGCGTGTCAAAATCGCCATAATCCAAAATGAGCTGCACAGAGTTATTAAATTTGCCTGGGTCACATCTGCTTGATTTTTCCGCTCCATGGAAAGCTCTGCTTTTTCCTTTCCTCTGATCCGTTGGAAGCTGAATTCCTCCAGTGTCTGCCTCCAAGAGATTTCCTTGGTTACCCTCGAGCACTTTTGCCTGGGATCTCCCTGTTTCCCTCACTAGCATGGAAATAGAATGCTTGTAAACATTCTGCAACAGAATAACAGGGTTGAAAGGGACATTGTAGGTCATCTAGTCCAACCCCCTACCACCACACAGGAAACCCTACAACATTTCTGACCGATGACAGTCCAGTCTCTTCTTGAAAGCTTCCAGGGATGAAGCTCCCACAGCTTCCAAAGGCAACTTCTGTTCCATGGGTTGATGATTCTCACTGTCAGAAAATTTCTCCTTATTTCCAGGTTGAATCTCTCCTTGTTCAGTTTCCATCCATTATTCCTTGTCTGGCCTTTGGGTGCCTTGGAGAATAGCTTGACCCCTTCCTCCTCTCTGTGGCAGCCCCTCAAATGTTGGAAGATGCTGTCATGTCTGCCCTGGTCCTTCACTAGGCTAGCGATGCCCAGTTCCTCAACCTCTTTTTTATGATGCAGTGACCAAAACTGGGTGCAGTACCCTAGGTGTGGTCTTACTAAGACTTTACAGTGGGGTATTAGTACCTCCCTTGATCTTGATTGTATCCCTCTGTTAATGCAATTTAGGATTGCATTAGCTTTTTTGGCTGCTGCGGCACACGGCTGACTCCTATTTAGCTGGTTGTCCACTAAGATTCCAACTTCCCTCTCACAGTTACTTTCCCAGCAGCACAGCCAATAGGATGGAATGGGTGTGGCCCACCAAGAGAAGTAAACTGATTACAAATTAACAGAGGGACCTTGTAGGTCATCTAGTCCAACCTTCCGGCCAAGCAGGTGACCCTACACTGTTTCTAATGGCAGCCCAATCTCGTCTGGAAAGTTTCCAGTGATGAAGCCCCCACAATTTATCAGATCATCAAGTGTGTTATTGGTGCCTTTGATGGGTTTTTGGTTAATCTTATCAGGGGTTTCTCACGCCTGCCTCCACAGGCCCCGTGGAAGAATGTCGTGTTTTCCAGGTCTCCCATGGAAGCCAACACAGTCCCTGCTCTGCAATGTTACCTTTTGTCTGTCGCTACAGAAAAGGTAGGTCAGTTTGGAGGCGGCCTCCACCTTCCCAAAGCCAGCATGCATGGGATTGAGTTGTTTGGTTATAAGCTTGAGAAGACCTGGATTCAAACCACCATAAGTAGCCAGCCCTCTGCTTACAGCAGTCATGGAGTCTAGCCATCCCGGTCGTAAGTCATGACCTTGTAAAGATGGGACCAATCTGAAATTTATGACCTTGTTTGCGTTGGTCAATAAGCCATGGCTGTTATAAGTGAACCAGTGCCATAAGTTGAAGACTACCCAAATTGAGACCCAGGATGAGTTTGGGCCAGTTGTCCCTTCCTAGAAATGTAACATATATAAAATGAAGACCTAGAAGGAAACAAACGAGAAATCAAAGCCAGGATGAAAATAGCTGGGCATCAAGGAACGACCCAGGCCCATCTGTTGTCTTTTCACCCCGTCCAGATCTTTACTTCCAGCTGAAGAAAACCCAGTCAGAACCTGTTCCGTTGTTCATCGCTCGCGTGAACGCCCAGGCCAATACGACAGTGGTAAGTCTAAGCGATCAACCAACGGGGCGACCTCTCTCAGATTCCTGGGAATTGCTCCTGAGGTCCAGCTGGAGCAGAGGCAGGTATTCAGCAGGTTCTGACCGGTTCTGGAGAACCAGTAGCGGAAATTTTGAGTAGTTGGGAGAACCAGCCAATCCCATCTCTGACTGGCCCCGACAACCCCGTCTCTTCCCTGCCTCTCATTGAGTCCCAGCTGATCGGCTGGGTCTTCCTTGGTTGCCCTGAACAGGAGAACAGAGCTGGAAAGCAGGTCAGTGGGGTGGGGAACAGAGGTGATATTCAGCTGGTTCTGACTGGTTCGGGAGAACCAGTAGTGGAAATTGTGAGTAGTTCGGAGAAACGGCCAATCCCACCTCTGACTGGCCCTGCCCACCCCATCTCTCCTCTGCCTCCCATTGAATCCCAGGCTGGGTCTCTTTTGCTTGCCCTGCCCAGGAGAACGGAGCTGGAAAGCAAGTCAGTGGAGTGGGGAGGGAAGGGGAATTTTGCAGTATATCCTTCCCCTGCCACGCCCAACAAGCCACACCCACAGAACCAGGAGTAAAAAAAATTTGAATCCTGCATCCAGTTTTGGTCACCACATTACAAAAAATGATACTGAGACTTTGGAGAAAGTGCAGAAAAAGAGCAACTAGGATAATTAAAGGCCCAGAGAGAAAAACGTATGAAGAACCGTTGCAGGATTTGGGTATGTCTAGTCTAGAGAAAAGAAGGACTAGGGGGACATGATAGCAGTCTTCCAGTATTTAAAAGGCTGCCCCAAAGAAGAGGGGTCAACTTATTTTCCAAAGGCAGGACAAGAAACAATGGATGGAAACTCATCAAGGAGAGAAGCAACCTGGAATTGAGGAGAAACCTCCTAACAGGGAGGACAATGAACCAGTGGAACTGCTTTGCCACCAGAGGTTGTGGCTGCACCATCACTGGAGGTTTTAAGAAGAGACTGGACAGCCACTTGTCTGAAATGACATAGGATCTTGTGCTTGAGCAGGGGGCTGGACTAGAAGGCCTCGAAGGCCCCTTCCAACTCACTAATTCTATTCTGAAGCTTGCCCAATGTCATTATCTAACTCCAGCCCTCTTCCTCTTCTGCAGATTCCCGAGAACGTCTTCCAGGCAGATGTCCAAGGTGTGACTCTTTCAGCCACCGCTAATAGATTGAAGGTCGTGGAGAGGATCCTGTCTGAAGCTCAGCCTCCTCCTCTGGATGCCTCTTCTCTCCTGGGTGTCTTCCAGCTTTTGAAAGAGGCGTCAGAGGTCGAGGTGGAAGAACCAGGCCAGCTGGAAGCCCTGGAAGAGCTGGGCCGGCATTATGTGGAGATTACAGGGAGACTCCTGGAGGAGAAGACCACAGATGATTGGTCTGAGATCAAGCCGGTAAAAATCACAGGATAGGGGAAGGGTCTTTGAGAGGCATCTAGTCTGCTAACGAGAGGAGGTCCATAAAATAGAATAGAATAGAAATACTGGAATAGAATAGAATAGAATAGAAT
>BLBF01000074.1:3354340-3376415 GCA_015471245.1 Laticauda colubrina
TAGAATAGAATAGAATAGAATAGAATAGAATAGAATAGAATAGAACATGAATAGAATTCTTTATTGGCCAAATGTGACTGGACACACAAGGAATTTGTCTCCGGTACATAAGCTCTCAGTGTTCATAAAAACTACAAGTGATATATCATGATATATACAATTATACAATACATAATTGTATTCATCAAGAATCATAAGATACAACACTTAGTGATACTGGTCGTCATAGGATATTAAACAAGCAATCAAAATCATACAAGGAAACTAAATAAAACAATACAAATTGTAAAGACACAAGCAACCAGGTAATAGTCATAAGCCGAAAAGGAAACAGGTAAAAGGAAGGATGAGAAGAATAACAGTCGTGCAGACGCTGTAAATAGTTGGACGGTGTTGAGGGAATTATTTGTTCAGCGGAGTGATGTTGTTCGAGAATAAAACTCTCCTTGTGTCTCGTTTGTCTGGTGTGCAGAGCTCTATAGCGTCGTTTTGAGGGAAGGGAGTTGAAACAGTTTGTGTCCGGGATGTGAGGGGTCTGTAGATGTTGTCACATCCCTAGATCTGACAGATTGCTGCCCAACCACTGATCAGGATTATGCTTTGCTTGGAGTTTTGGTCTAGCTGGCAACTGAGGTACGAAAACTGAGGCGATCCTCTTCCAACTGTTCCTGCCTTCTCCAGATCATCGGGGGACCCATGACGGTGGTGGAAAATGTGGACAAGATGGCTTCCAGCCTCCATCAGCTCCTGAGCCCCAAAAGGGCAAAAGTCACATTTCACAGTAAGAATATTGGTAAGTGAGACCAGACTCTTTGCCCTCTCTGTTATGGGCCACTTCCTTGATCCCGTGCAAAGGTTTGGGGTGAAGAAGGTTTTCCTGGGGGGTTATTAGAGGACCTTTGTCCCTCTCAGGGAATGCTGGGAGTTGAAGTCCACTTCTTCAAAGGACAAGAGGTTGAGAAATGCTGATCTAGCATACCTTGCTGGAACTGGTGGTTTTAACCGATGAAGAGAGATGGAAGGGACCTTGTAGGTCATCTAAGGGCAGCTCCTTCTCGTCTGGTGTATCCTCCATCATCCCCAAGGATCATCAGAGAGCAGGACGAGAAACAATGGTTGGAAACTAAACAAAGGGAAAAGCAACCTGGAATTAAGGAGAAACTTCCTAACAGTGAGGACAATTAACCAGTGGAACAGAAGTGGCCTCCAGAAGTTGTGACTGCTCCATCACTGGAGGTCTTTCAGAAGAGATTGAACACTCATTTGTTTGAATTGATACAGGGTCTCCTTCTTGAGCATGGGGTTGGACTATAAGACCTCCAAGGTCCCTTCCAGCTCTATTATTCTATTCTGTTCTATTCTGTTCTATTCTATTCTGTTCTGTTCTGTTCTGTTCCTATTTTATTCTATGATTCTGTTCTATTCCAATTCCAATTCCATTCTATTTATTCTATTCCGATTCCATTATTCTGTTCTGCTCTACTCTACTCTACTCTACTCTATTCTACTCTACACTATTCACCCTTGGTCCTGCATCTCTAGATGCTTTTGATGCTCTTTTGGTCAGTGGCTACAAGAGGGTGTTTCTTCTCATATCTTAGCTTATGTGTTTTTCATGGCTCTCATAAAACATTTCAAAACTAATTTAACTTAGGTAGGCGCCATTTCTATGCAGGGTGCAAGGTGCCCCTTATTTTTCTCAGCACGGAGAGGAACCCTTGCAAGGCCCTTGAGCAGCCTCGTGTAGAAATATTGTGGGGTCCTTCCTTGCATGCCCAACGTGATGCCAAAGTTGGGTCTCCCTGCTTCCAGGGATCGAGGTGCGACGGGCAGAGCTGGGCCCAGAGAGACCTGCTGGGGGGGCCTCCCTGATGCCAACCCACCGCTGGGACCAGCTGGATGCGATTGAGATCCCAGCAGAGGAAGTGGAGCGCCTGAGAGTGAAAGGTAAGGTCATGGACAACGGCAGGTAGGTTCTCCAAAATGTCCTCCCTTCTGTTTGAAACTTTGTGCCAGAAAAAAAATCTACAAGGGCTGTTTTTAAGAGGTCCAAAGGAAACACTTAGAATGGAAGAACTCCAGAAAAATTAACAGGTACCAATAAATATTTGTAGTTCAGGGCTGTCAGACTTCTGAATGGAAAATAACTTGATGTCAATATAGTATGACAGACTTGCAGGGTTGGCACGTTGTGCAACAAGGTTACATAATATAATAAGATTGGGACAGGGTTAGGGGCTTCTGTCCTCACTGTGAGTTGTGTGTGTGTGGGAGGGTGCATGAAAGGAGGCTCAGCCAATCTCATTGTACACATGTTATACTCTGACAATAAAGGTAATAATAATAATAATAATAATAATAATAATAATAATAATAATAATAACAACAACAACAACAACAACAACAACAACAACAATGGGGTCCTTGGTGTTCTCTGAGCTTAGTAGTTTTCTTGCAGATGTTTCATGACCCAACAAGGTTACTGCATCAGTGTTGGAAGGGAGTGGACTTTATGGAGGGGGCAGGAGGAGGAGGAGGAGGAGGAGGAGGAGGAGGAGTTAGACTATGGGGTCTTTGATGCACTCTGAGTAATTTCCTTGCAGACGTTTCATTGCCCAATTAGGTTACTTCCTCAGTTTTAGAAGGGAGTGGGCTTTATGGAGGAGGGGGAGGGGGAAGAAGAGAATGACTATGGGATCCTTGATGCTCTGAGTAATTTCTTTGCAGACATTTCATTACCCAATTAGGTTACTTCATCCGTGTTAGAAGGAAGTGGACTTTATGGAGGAGGAGGAAAAGGAGGAGGAAGAGGAGGAGGAGGAGAGTTGGACTGTGGGGTCCTTGGTGTTCTTGGAGCTTGATTGTTTTCTTGCAAACATTTCATTATCCGGCTAGGGTACATCATCAATGCTACAAGGGAGAGTCGGTTTGTCTCTATGCTTATATACAGTTCCTTCTGGCACTGATGATGTTCCCTAGTTGGGTAATGAAACGTCCGCCAGAAGACCACCAAGCTCAGAGAGCCCCAAGTGCCCTCAAAATTAAATGGGGGGGGGGGGGAGAGAGAGAGAAGAAAAGGACCAGGTGGACTTCAGTGGGCCTTCATTAGTCTCCTGCTTGGACCTCCCATCTTCTCACCTTGAGCTTCTGCACCACAGCTCTTGACTGCCATCTTCTACCTTTCTCCAGGTCTGCGTCAAATCACCCTCACCCACACTTGGTACAGCTATGGGGCCCTCCAGCACCTTCTTGCCAGCAGCAGTGCTGTGTTCAAAGACGCCGCTGTGTCAGACGGAGGACGGAGGTGGGTCCCTCACAACACGGGTTCCTTTGTTTTGGAAGGATTCCGCCCATCGTTTTTCACTTCTATCCATTGTGCATGGATATTAGCATCCAATTGGGGGGGGAGGGGGTGTTGTTCCCAATCATCAGTCAATCAATCAATCAAAATAGAGCTGGAAGGGACCTTGGAGGTCTTCTAGCCCAGCCCCCTGCAATCAAGCAGGAGATGCTATACCACTTCAGACAAGTGGCTGTCCAGTTTCTTCTTAAAAACCTCCAGCGATGGAGCAGCTACAAGTTCTGGAGGGAAGCAGTTCCACTGGTTAATTGTCCTCCCAGTTAGGAAGTTTCTCCTCAGTTCCAGGTTGCTTCTTTCCTGGATAAGTTTCCACCCCTTGTTTCTTGGCCTGCTCTCTGATGCTTTGGGGCAGCCCTTCAAATACTGGAAGACTGCTATCAGGTGTACTTCAACGGGCCTTCATTGGTCTCCTGCTTGGACCTCCCATCTTCTCACCTTGAGCTTCTGCACCACCAGCTCATTCTTCTTTTCTCTAGACTAGCCAGACCCAAACCCTGTAACTGTTCTCTGCAGGCCTTTAATCATCTTAGTTGCTCTTCTCTGCATTTCCCCCCCCCCCTCAAAGTCTCAACATCAATCAAATTCCCAACAATCCAAGCACCCCAACTCCATGCAGGAGAGGTTGGCTGAGCTTCCCCTCCCACTTTCCTGCTTGTGGGATTACCTGCAAGCCTTTCTCTCCCCTGGCGGCTTTGGAGGAGGTCCCTATTGCCCTAACCGCCCTTGGGGTCGGCTTGTCTTTCTCACTGATGGGCACAAGAGGGCGCTGTTGCTTTTTAAAAAAAAAAAAAAAAAAAGAATGAATGAGCCGGGAGGGACCCTGGAGGCCTTCTAGTCCAGCCCCCTGCTCAAGCAGAAGAGCCTATACAATCCCAAACAAGGGTCTGCCAATCTCTTCTTAAACATGTCCAGGAATGAAGCAGCCATGATTTCTGGAGGCAAGCAGTTCCACTGGTTAATCATCCTCCCAGTTAGGAAGTTTCTCCTTAATTCCAGGTTGCTTCTCTCCTTGATCAATTTCCATCCATTGTTTCTTGTTCTCTCTTCCGGTGCTTTGGAGAATAAATTGACCCCCTCTTTTTTGTGGCAGCCCCTCAAATACTGGAATACTGCTATCTTGTCACCCCTTAATTCTTCTTTTCTGCAGACTAGCCAGACCCAAATCCTGCAGCCGTTCTTCATATCTTTTTGTCTCCAGGCCTTTAATCATCTTAGTTGCTCTTCTCTGCACTTGTTCCAAAGTCTCAACATCTTTTTTTTTTGGGGGGGGGGTAACATGGTGACCAAAACTGGTTGCAGCATTCCAGGTGTGGCCTTACTAAGGCTTTATAAAGCGGTCCTAACACTTTATGTGGTTGTATAACACTTATACAACCATTCATTAGATTTTCTGGCTGCTGCCCCACATGGCTGGCTCATATTCAAGTGATCATCCACTAAGATTCCAAGGACTCTCTCACAATTACTGTTTTGGAGCCTCATCCATATTTATAACTTTGATTTTTTTTTTTCCTGCCTACATGTAAAATATTGCTTTTCTCCACGCTGAAATTCATTTTGTTGGAGAGGGCCCATTGTTCAAGTTTGTCAAGATCTATATGAATCTTGACTTTGACCCATATTGTCATATTTTCTTGCTGCTGGGCACAAGAGGGCACTGTTACTTTTTTAATCCCACCTTCTCTCCCTCCCCGCCTTCCCCCCCCCCAAAAAAAACCCCCCAATTGCTAGGAAAAAGAGGACAAGAAAGGACAAATTATTGTGAAATCTCCAAGTTTTGTTGGGAGATTTAATTCTGCCTCAGGGTGAATTGAATGGGCCTCCCCAATCTGATTAACCTTTTTAGTTTGCTTAGTTTTTACTGTTTAGTCTCTGGGTCTTTAATGGTTTTAGTTGTGAAGAAGAGCAATTAAGATGATTAGAGGCCTGGAGATTAAAACATGAAAAAACGGTTGCAGGAACTGGGTATGTCTAGTCTAATGAAAAGTAGGACTAGGGGAGACATGAGAGCAGCCTTCCAATATCTCAGGGGCTGCCCCAAAGAAGAGGGAGTCAAGCTATTCTCCAAAGCACCTAAAGGCAGGACAAGAAGCAAAGGGTGGAAACTCATCAAGGAGAGAAGCAGCCTAGAAATAAGAGATTTTTCCTGATAGTTAGAACAATTAACCAGTGGAACTCCTTGCCTCCAGAAGTTTTAAATGCCCCAACCCTGGAGGAGATTGGACAACCATTGGTCTGAAGCAATGTAGTGTTTCCTGTCTAAGCAGGGGGCTGGACTAGAAGACCTCCAAGGTCCCTTCCAGCCCTACTCTGATTGACTGATTGAACCAGAAGAATGGCTTGCTTAAAAACCAATGGAGGTTTTTAAGAGACTGGACAGCTTCTATCTGCATGAAGACCAGCTGTGCCCTGGAACCCAGAAGAGCAATGGGTGTAGAGATGGCTCTGCGTGCTACTTCTGCCATACATGCCCTAGGTTCGCCATCACGGGAGAGAGTCTCCTGCTTGAGCACGGGGTAGGATTAGAGGCCCTTCAGCCCCCCTTTACACCCTGTTATTCCTCCCTCGATTGAGAAGATGGGATGGGTGATTAAGAGTTGATCGACGTGCAAGATGGGGTCCTGCAGATTTCTGGGGAGCTTTGTTGCAACTCCTGGGGGTGGAGTGGGGTGAGAAACGTTGGGCCCCTTCCCCGATTTCCCCCTAACGTTCCTGTTCTCCCTCCTTCTGCTGGTGGGGCGCAGAAGCTGCCACCCAGCCTCCCATGCTCCCTTCTTCCTCCTTAGGCATTTGAGCACTCAAGTGGCCTCTTCCATCATCTCCTCCAGCTTGGTCAGCAACTACGAGGAAATCAGCACGTCGGTGCGGTACCGTCTTCGGCACCGGGTTCAGGTGAGGAGGCTTTGGAGAGAAAGGGGGGAAGCTGGGGGAAGGCAGGAGAAAGGAACGTGGGAAAGGGGTTCCAAAAGGACCTCAGGCTGGTCCATTTTCTTCCACCAAGGATCGTGTTTCCTTGAGGGAAGCATTTGGGACAAATGCCCACCTGCAGAGCATCATCTGCGGACTCCCATCTGTCAGAAATGGCCTAGAGTCTCCTGCTTGGGCAGGGGGTTGGACTAGATGACCTACAAGGTCCCTTCCAACTCTGATGACCTGTTAATGATCTTCAGACACCAAAAACGGGCAGATCCTTCATCTTTTTCCTTCCCTCTCTCCCCCCCACTTCCTTGTTTTCTCCCATCATTACATTCACTCCCCACACCCAGATAGGTAGTCCTCAACTTAAAACATTTAGTAACCATTCAAAGTTACACCGGTGCTGGAAAAAAATCAACTTATGGCCTTTTTTCCCACGTGGTAGCATCCCCACGGCCACATGATCAAAATTTGGAGGCTTGGCAAACAATTCATAGTTATGACGGTCGTTGCAGCATCCCCGGGATGTGTGTGTCACGCAATCTCCTTTTGCAACCGGCCAACACGCCATCTCTTTGGGGAAGCCAGATTCCCTTAAGAACTGTGTGACTAGTTGAACAACGGCGGTGATTCGCTTACCAAACGTGGCAAGGAAGGTCGTAAAAACAGGACCAAAAAAAAACCCCACTTAACAACTGTCTTGCTTAAGGATAGAAATTGGGGGGCTCAATGGTGGACATACGTCAAGGAACCCACCTGTCCTTTTCCTCCAAAAACTCAAGACTTGTTTCACCCATCTTTTACCATCCAAGCATTCTTCTAAGGATCAAAATGGGTCTCCGGAGATCTATATTGACCGTTTTCAGCCTCGAAACCCCGACATTCCTTGGGGGTTTTGTCCCAAAGGTGCTTTTTTTCCCAAGAGGCAACTGGATTTTCTTGGTTTTTCCTTGAAGAGGTTTCACTTCTCATCCAAGGAGCTTCTTCAGTTCTGATTGGATGAACTGAATAGAAGGATTTATATTCCTTGCAGACAGCTGGTTATTTGCATCCTTTTAGAGTGTTGTTGAGGCCACTTGGAGAGTCATTGAATAGCACAAATGAGTGAAGAGCCGGGCTGTCAAACTCCTGGTCCACAGGCCAGATGCGTCATTTGCTGGCCACGGCCACGCACGGTTTAGCGAAGGTGGAAAATGCCAATACATCACATGACACCACCATGACAATGTGAGTTTGACACCCCTGGTGTGGAGCCTTCTTGGAACTGGTGAAAGGACTGTGTTGCAGACTGTGTTGGTTCTTTCAAGAGTTCCCAAAAGACTCCATGCTCATTTGCGCTACTCAGATGACTCTGAGGACACAAGTAAACCTCCAAGTGGCCTCAACAATTCTCTAAAAGGATGCAAATGACCGGCAGTCTGCAAGGAGGATAAATCCTTCCATTCCCCACCATCCAGTCAGAGCTGAAGAAGATTCTTGGGTGAGAAGCGAAACGTCTTCAAAGAAAAACCAGAAAGTCCAGTTGCCTCTTGAAAAACCACCTTTGGGACACCCATGATCTGGAGGACAGAGAATCTCTACAGACTTTTAGCTTTGCACTTTGGGATGAATGCCCTTGGTGTGGGAGGAGGAATGGATTTCTAGAAAAAAATTGCAGATTACAGGAACCATTTGCGCTACTCAGGTGTCCCCGAGGATACAGAGTAACCTCCAAGTGGCCTCAATGACCCTCTAAAAGGATGCAAATGACCGGCTGTCTTCAAGGAGTATAAATCCTTTCATTCCCCACCATCCAGTCAGAGCTGAAGAAGCTTCTTAGATGAGAAGTGAAACATCTTCAAAGAAAAACAAAGAAAGTCCAGTTACCTCTTGGAAAAAAGCACCTTTGGGATAACCATGACGGATAATCTGCAGAGACATTCAGTTCAAAAGGTACTTTTTCCAAAGGGCAACTGGACTTTCTTTGTTTTTCCTTGAAGACATTTTGCTTCTTATCCAAGAAGCTTCTTCAGCTCTGATTGGACCAGTGGCAGGGATGGGCTGCTGGGGGTTGGCAGGGGTTTGGGAGAGCCCCTAGCTAAGATTCTGTGCACCCCCAAATCTCACTCCTTGGCTGGCCCTGCCTACCCCTCCCCTCCCTGGAGCCCCCACGAGGCCCATTTTGGACGCAGGTAAGTGCAGGGCCCATGCAGAAGCTCAGGGAGGGTGAAAAACAGGCTCCCAGGAGTTCAGGAAGGTCGGAAACGGCCACTGGAGAGAGTCACTGGAGCCTTGGGAGGGCAAAAACAGCCCCCCACCATGGTGCAGGAGGCCAACTAGGTCACGCCCACCACCCTTTGCCAAAATTTTTGAAGCCCACCCCTGGGTGGGGAATGGAAGGTCAGCATCCAGAATCCAGGCTTTTTTTGAGCTTCTGAAGATCAGCACATCCCTGGCATTTTTTTTTTAAACAAAACACCAAGATCCTGTTTTGAAGGTCACCCCAAACTTCAAGGAAGGAGCACAAACTTGCCAAGTTTGTGGTTGAAAGGAGCCTGGCCGCCTTCATGAATTAAAACAAGACCTTTCCTTCACATATAACACAAAATAGCAGGGAGATTTAGGGGAAATCTGTGTCTGGTGCCATCCAGTCAACTTATCAAGATGAAGCCAAGGCTTTGCGAGGAGAACTTCCAAGAAACCCACAACCGAGCAATTTGGGGTCAGGAGGAGACCTCGCCCAGCCAGCATCTCCACGATTCCCTTGCCAGAAAGACATTCTCTAACTTTCTGAACTTCTTTCTCTGCAGGCTTTAGCAGACCAGCTTGTAGAAGCAGTGTGTGCTTTCTGGAACTTCAGCAGAAGGTAGGCGGTTCGGAGGAGTCCCCCAGTTGCAATTTTGAGAAAAGGCAAGGAAGGAAAGAAAGAATTCGGTGACATGGAGGAGACCTTGTTGATATCCTTGCTGATTTCACAGAGTACCATCTCTCGAAAGTTGCAGCTGCCTAATGAGGACAGATGGAGACTTCAATGGACAAATTGTCTGCCCCAAAGTCTATTGCTAAGTCCCACATGGCTTCCTGTTAAAACCTTCCTCCGAAAGCAGAATGAAACCAGTGTTTATTTGTGTCCACCATGCTTTACCCTGTTGTAGAAGACCTTCTTGAAAAGGTGGGGGGGGGTGTCTTCAAACTTGACAGCTTGAAGACTTGGTGGACTTCAGCTGCCAGAATTCCTCCTCCAGTCCTGTTAGCTCAGGAATTCTGGGAGTTGAAGTCCACAAGTCTTAAACTTGCCAAGTTTGAAGAGCCTGATGCTAGAGTCTCAAGTGTTTCTCCTCCTTGCCAAGTTTAAGATGGACCTCAACTCCCAGAATTCCCCTGAGATATTTCTTGAGAAGGTTTGAGGTTGAGAAAGACTGCCGTAAGACCTTTAAAGCCAAGGGTCTTCAAACTTGAGAGCTTTATGACTTGTGGATTTCAACTGCCAGAATTCTTCCTCCAATCATGTTAGCTGAGGAATTCTGGGAGTTGAAGTCCACAAGCCTTAAACTTGCCAAGTTTGAAGAGCCTTGTTCTTGAGTATATACTCCAACCTATGAACCAGCAGTGGGATCCTACCGGTTCAGTGATTGCGTGCGCACACACCTTATGCACGCACACCTAACACAAGCGCACAGCTTTGCACACACCAGCTGAGGCCTGAAGCACCAATCAGCTGAGAGGATAAAGAAGAGAAGAGAGCAGGGATGGGCAAGAGGGCCAGTCCTAGCTTTTCTCTTCTTTCTCCTCTCAGCTCATTGTGGGAGCTTATTTTTACTACCAGTTCGAGTGAACCAGGCCAAACCGGTAGCATACCCCACCACTGCTATGAACCCACAACAACAGCAACCAACACAATCCACCCAATCTTCTCTGAAAGTGATCTGTCAACTGCAGTGCCCCACAAGTACGTCACACACATCTTAATCGCTCAGTTGGGGACCCCAGTGGTTGGGTTTCATTTGAAGTAGATGAACCAGGGAAGGTTTTTTAAGGAAAGCTTTTAGGAAAGGAAAATGAGAGTTGGATCAAGGTCTCTGGAGATTGTTCTCTACTCCTTTCCATGGGCACCATCCTTGGGGTGGGAGCACTTTGGGGTTCGGGGTTTGAGCATCTGGGCCCAGAAGGTTTTCCTGCTCTTCAGTCCTGAAGGTGTTGGAGGCTGGTCCACCAGAGGTTGCTCGGTGTCTTCTTCTCAGGAGGATCTAACCACCTGTGCCTGTAACCACACCACCAACTTCGCAGTCCTGCTGCAGGTCTATGAAGTTCAGGTTAGAAGGGGGTCAGGGGGTCTTCGTTCCCTATGGAGGAAGATACTTCTTGGGGGGGCTTCGGTGGAACCATGGGGAGAACATGGACCCACATTTGGTTGGAGCAGAATCCTCCCTTTTCCAGATCTTTTCCCTTCCCACCCCTGTGCAAAACCTGATGACCCAAGAGCTGAACTGGCCCATTGCAAGGAAGCCATTGAGGTGAGCCCTCAGGGGCCACCTCACCCCTTCCTTACCTTGATCAGGTTGTCTCTGTTTCCTGCAGAGGAGCCTAGAGGAGGAGTCCATGCTGAAGACCCTGACATTTGTGGGCTGTGGCGTGTCCTTCTGTGCCTTGATCGTCACCTTGGTGCTCTTCTTAGCTGTTGGGTAAGTCTGAAATAACACAAATGGACACGCGCTTATAAAGTCAGCTCCTTGTCCAGCTCCACAGGGCTTCTTGAAACCAACCAACCGAGTGAGCTTTGTTCCCACAACCTTCTGGAACATCCAACCAAGATAAAGACTTGATGGGTCATGGGAAGGCATCCATGAGATCCTTCCTTGGCCCGGATGAACCAGTTGTGTGAGTCCAGCTTCAGACTGGGAAGGGATCTCTAAGAGATGCTGGAAGATCCCTTCCCCTAACCCTCTCAAGGCCTCATTTAGTACCTCTAATAAAGGAGAAAATTACAGTGGTACAATACACTTAGTAGTTGTTAGTTGTGAAGTCATGTCTGACCCATCATGACCCCATGGACAATGTTCCTCCAGGCCTTCCTGTCCTCTACCAACTTCTGGAGTCCATTTAAGTTGACGCCGACTGCTTTAGGGGCTCCATCCCCCTCCTTCTCTGTCATCCCCTTCTTCTTCTTTTGCCCTTCATCTTTCCTAGCATTAGGCTCTTCTCTAGTGAGTCCTTCCTTCTCATGAGGTGGCCAAAGCCTTTGAGCTTCATCTAAGGATCTGGCCTTGTCAGGGTTGATCACCTCTAGGGTGGAAGGGTTTCATCTACACTTAATAGAGCTTGTGCCTAAATCTTTTTTTTTCCCTTTCAACAGGGTCCCCAAAAGTGAACGAACCACAGTGCATAAAAACTTGATCTTTGCCTTGGCTGCTGCAGAAGCCTTGTTAATGTTCAGTGAATTGGCCAAGATCAACCAGGTCAGGAGAAGAGCTGGGAAACAGGAGGAGAACCACCGATGTGATGTCCTACCTGTGCTAGTTGAATGGGGGCCACAGAGAATCCCTCAAATCCTTTCCTCCTTTCCCCAGACATCTGACCAAAGGACTCCCCATTTCTCCCCAGGGTGTTTGCTTCGCTGTCACAGCCTTTCTCCACCTCTTCTTCATGGCGGCCTTCGCTTGGATGTTGGTGGAAGGTCTTCTGCTCTGGAGCAAAGTAGTGGCCGTCAACATGAGCGAGGATCGGAGGATGCGGTTCTACTATGTGACCGGTTGGGGTTTGTATCCCAGAGGTCAGGAAGGGAAGACCCGTAGAGTTCTTCTTCCTTTGAACCAGTTGACCCAACTTGTTCAAAACTAAGCTAGAGTAGATCAGAGGTCTACTGTGAGCTCTACTCATCGTACGCATTGATGGAAAGGAATGGAATGGATTTCCAGTAGGGAAGAACCACATTGGGGAAGGAGTAGTTGAGTCCATTGGATGGAAAATCGCCAACTCCTCATGTCAGTTGGACATCTCTGGAGCTGGGTTTCCCTGACATGAACTCAGCGGTGGGATTCAGCTGGTTCGCGCCGGCAAATCGGATGTTAAATTTACATCTGGTTCGCTGAACCGGTAGTTGAACTAACTGGATGGCCTTGCTCGCCCCCGCCCCTCCCCTCCCAGGTATTTCCACACTGCCCGTTTTGGGTGCAGGTAACTGCAGGGTCTGTGTGGAGGTTCTGGGAAGATGAAAAAAGGCCCTCCTGGAAGTTCTGGAAGTCCAGAAATGGGCCTGTTTCTGGCTTCCAGAAGACTTCCGGAGTCCGGGGGAGGCCATTTTCACACTCACAGAGGCCCGAGGGAAGCATCCGGATTCTGGGAAAGGTGAAAAATGGCCCTCCAGAAAGTTCCAGTAGGCCATGCCCACCATGGCCATGCCCACCCAACAACCAGGCAGAGAACTGGTTGTTGGGATTTTGGAATCCCACCCTTGCATGAACCACAAATCAGCCAACAATTCTGTAGATATCCCCATCGTGTAAACGAAACCTTTTCTATTACTATATGGTTGAATAGATTATACAGATACATCAAAACATTTTGAGTAAAATCAGATTATATAACCACATAGCCTCTGTCTAAATATTTGTTCTTACCAAGGCTTCTGAGACCATAATTAAGCACACGCTTCGTCCAAACAGCTCTTGTTTTATTTCAACACTGGGAATTATGTTCATTCCCAGCCTGTAATGAGTCCCAAACAGTTTGTCAAGATAAGCACCCACCTTTATCTCCTTTGAATTGCTGCCAACAATTAAAGTTCCAAATTAATTGTAAAAAGCCAACTGAAGTACAAAGTCCACACAGAGATTCAAGGTTAAATCCAAATAGAGCAAACGACGTTGCTTCCTGCAAAAGTTTCTCTACCTTTGCCTCCCTTCGGGGAGGGGCAATCACCTCCCAGCCTTACTCCCAAGCGGCCCCTTTTGTTTCAGCTGCTCTTGCCTTCTGGCAGCTCTGTGCTTACGCACACTGGGAACAGGCTCTCCTGGATCCTCTACCTCATTGCTGCCAGGCTCTGGAGGCTCTGGAGTCAGCAACTCACTCCCATATGGTTCTGGCACTACCTCTGCACTGGACACAGGACCCTCGTCCGAGTCCTCTCCAGAATCCTGGACTGGTCCCCATTCTTCCCCATTGTCCGATTCTGCTGCCGTCTGCACTGACTGCCGGCGAACCACAACAACATGTGTTACGTGAAACTTGGAGATGACAAGTTGGGTGAGCTTCCTCGGATAGACCAGAAAGGGACGTGCTAGTTAGAGACAATGAAACGCTGAAGCAGAGGTCAGCTGTGGTCCTTCCTCAATGGCCAAGTGGACTGTGGGAGATGGGATGGACACTGACCTACCAATCTCTCCCTTCTTTGCAGGGCTTCCTGTGCTGATCGTTGGTGTCACCTTAGCTACGTCGTTCAACAAATATGTGGCAGACAATCACTGTTGGCTGAATGTGCAGACAGAGGTCATCTGGGCTTTTGTGGGGCCCGTCCTCTTTGTCCTAACAGTAAGGGCCAAAGTCTTTGCTTAAACCCCTGGCCTTCCTCATCCACCCTCTTGAAGTTTTGAAGGCCCAGAAATCAGGGACTGTTCATGCCCACGGTCAAAGAAGTTGCTTGCAACCTGAACATTTCAACATGTCCAACATCACCTTGGGTACCAGTGGGAGTTTTCCTCAGCCCCACCTAGCATCAGTGGAGTTGAACTTGGAATCCTCTACAGGCAAAGCTATGAAACTTGCAATTCCCTGACCCACCAAACCTTGAATTAATCAGAACCTTAGATAGGTACAGTCAGTACATTATTTAGCAGTAACCATACTTTCACCATACTTTCAGGTGAGACTTTTTTGGCTCTGCCAGCTGGGTCCAAGGCTATTTCTGTAGACACATAACAGAATAACAGAGTTGGAAGGGACCTTGGAGGTCTTCTAGTCCAAACCCCCTGCCTAGTCAGGGAACCCTACACCCCTTCAGACAAATGGTTATCCAACATCTTTTTTAAAAACTTCCAGTGTTGGAGCATTTACAACTTCTGGAGGCAAGTTGTTCCACTGGTGAATTGTTCTCACTGTCAGGAAATTTCTTCTTAGTTCTTGGTTGTTTCTCCTTGATGAGTTTCCACTCGTTGCTTCTTGTCCTGCCTTTTAGTGCTTTGAAGAATAGCTTGACTCCCTCTACTGTATGGCAGCCCCTCAAATATTGGAACACTGCTGTCATGTCTCCCCTAGCCCATCTTCTCATGAAAGTAGACATACCAAAAAGTCCTACCTGTCAACGACTACTTCGGCTTCAACCGCAATAACACACGGGCAAACAATAGGTACAAACTCAATGCAAACCGCTCCAAACTCGATAGCAGAAAGTACGACTTCAGCAACAGAGTGATCAATGCCTGTAACGCACTACCTGACTCTGTTGTTACATCCTAAGCCCCCACTCCTTTCACCTTAAACTATCCACTATTGCCCTCACTCCATTCCTAAGAGGTCTGTAAGGGGCGTGCATAAGTGCATCCCTGTCCTACTGTTCCCATTTATTCATAATCATGCATTATGTATACACTTACACTTGTTTATACTTATATGTTAATATGTTCATACTTGTTTTCTCATACATGCTTGACAAACAAACAAATACATAAAATAAACACAATACCTAATTCCTGCAACCATTCTTTATATGTTTCAGCCTCCAGTCCCCAAATCATCCTGGTTACTCTTCTCTGCACTCTTTCTAGAGTTTCAACATTTTTTTTTACAGTGTGGAGACCAAAACTGTATGCAGGATTCCAGGGGTGATTTTACTAAAGCATTATTAAGTTGTATTAACACTTCATGTGATCTTGATTCTATCCCTCTATCAATGCAGCCTAGAATTGGCATTGGCTTTTTTGGCAGCTGCTGGCTCATATTTAAGTGGTTGTCCACTAGAACTCCAAGCTCCCTCTCACAGTTACCGCTATTGAGCGAGGTACCACATATACCAGACCTGGGCATTTGGTTTTTCTTGACTAAAAGTAGAACTTTGCCTGACTTTTTTCACTATTGAATTTTATTTGTTAGGGTTTAACTCTATTTCCTAAAGCACCTGTAGGCCAGACAAGAAACTGAAAAAGGAGAGATTCAACCTGGAAATAAGGAGGAACTTTCTGACAGTGAGAACAATCAATGCGTGGAATAGAAGTTGCCTTTGGAAGTTGTGGGAGCTTCATCACTGGAGGCTTCCAAGAAGAGACTGGACTGCCACCTGTCAGAAATGGTTTGGGTTTCCCACTTGGATGGGGAGTTGGACTAGATGACCTACAAGGTCCCTTCAAATTCTGTCAATCTGTTAATCTGTTAGGTGTGATCCTTCTAGGCTGCCCAGAAGGAAAATCTGGGGACCTTTCTTCACAGTCTTTGTCCTTGTCATTTAGGTGAACACCTTTGTGCTGTTCCGAGTGGTGATGGTGACAGTCTCCAGCGCACGGCGTCGGTCACGGATGCTGACCCCCAACAGCAGCTTGGAGAAGCAGATTGGGATTCAAATCTGGTGAGTCAGACCCATGGGGGCATGTGTTCCTTCCTCATGGATGCAAAGCTAGACAGCTTAACAGATTAGCAGAGTTGGAAGGGACCTTGTAGGCCATCTACTCCAACCGCCCACCCAAGCAGGAGACCCTACACCATTTCTGACTGATGGCTGTCCAGTCTCTTCTTGAAACCTTCCAGGGATGACGCTCCCACAACTTCCAAAGACAACTTCTGTTCCATGGATTGATTTTTCTCATGGTCAGGAAATTCCTCCTTATTTCCAGGTTGAATCTCTCCTTGTTCAGTTTCCATCCATTGTTCCTTGTCTGGCCTTTAGGTGCCTTGGAGAATACCCTGACCCCCTCCTCCTCTCTGGGGCAGCCCCTCAAATACTGGAAGGCTGCTCTCATGTCTCCCCTGGTCCTTCTCTCCACTAGACTAGCCAAGCCCAGTTCCTGCAATCGTTCATTGTGTGTTTTAGCCTCCAGTCCCCTCATCATCCTGGTTGCTCTTCTCTGTACTTTTTCTAGAGTCTCAACCTGTTTTTTATAAGTGTGGTGACCAAAACTGGATGCAGTACTGTAGGTGTAGCCTTACTAAGGCTATGTAGAGTAATATTATGGTAGTACCTGAATTGATCTTGAGTACCTTACTTGATCAAGAAAAAAATTGATCTGGCTGCCTTTTGTTAGTTCTCCAACTTATGTTGACATAATTCTGTCTCTTGGTGCCGTTTGGCATGGATGGAGATACAGACATTCTTTTCCCCCATACAGTCAACAAAATTATATCTGGGAGATGATGGATTAAGCCAGGGACAGTTTGATCACATTTCTAAAAATGTTCCAAACTTTGGCGTCCTTCAGTGACTTTTGGCAAGACATAGCATTTGGGGTCAAAAGATTTTGACATTGGCGCATGAATCTGATTCAGAACAAAGACAAATTGCTAAAAATGTGCCAATTTTGGAAGCTTCCCCAAACATCTAGCACCATCAAAGAATGGTTTCCATCGCCATCATCACAAGCGGCTTTGGTTCATAATTTGAATTCACAATTTGACAGACTTGAACCCTGGGCCCTCTCTAACAAAATGAAATTCAATGTAGAGAAAAGTAAAGTTCTACATTAGGAAAGAAAAACCAAAGGGACACATATAGATTGGGTGAAACCAGGCTCAATAGCAGGAACTGGGAGAGGATCTTGGAGTCTTCGTGGACAACCAGCTAAATAGGAGCCAGCCGTGTGCAGCCGCCACCAAAAAAGCAAATGCAATCCTAAGTTGAATTAATAGAGGGATACAATCAAGATCAAGGGAGGTACTCATACCACTCTATAAAGCCTTAGGAAGGCCACACCTAGAGTAATGCATCCAGTTTTGGTCACCACATTATAAAAAAGATGTTGAGACTCTAGAAAGAGCGCAGAGAAGAGCAACCAGGAGGATGAGGGGACTGGAGATGAAAACATACAAAGAACAGTTGCAGGAACTGGGCCTGGCTAGTCTTGGGAAGAGAAGGACCAGGGGAGACAGGAGAGCATCTTCCAATATTTGAGGGGCTTCCCCAGAGAGGAGGAAGGGGGTCAAGCTATTTTCTAAAGCACCCAAAGGCCAAACAAGGAATAATGGATGGAAAGTGACCAAGGAGAGATTCAACCTGGGAATAAGAAGAAATTTCCTGACAGGGAGAACAACCGATCCGTGGAACAGACGTTGCCTTCAGAAGTTGTGGGAGCGCCATCACTTGAGACTTTCAAGAAGAGACTGGACTGCCATCTGTCAGAAATGGGGTAGGGTCTCCTGTTTGGGTAGGAGTTTGGATTGAAGGTCCCTTCTTTCCAACTTTGTTAATCTGTAAAATTTCTGCCCAATGTTTCTTGAGGACAGAGGACCGTTTAGAAACTGGGCCAATAGAATAGAGCACCTTATTTTTTTTCCCCACCTTTGGAAGGGACATCCCTGGATGGCGCTGGTTTCCCTCTCTCCAACCTGTTCTTCCAAAGCCATCTCTTGATGCTCAGAGCCACTGTGTCCCTCTCTTCTCCTCACCTCTGCCCCACACTCAGTGTTATCTCCCCGAGCTTCCTCCGATAAGCCCGGCGGATGGCAATCTCTTTGTTGCTTTTTCAGCTGGCGCCGTGGGCAGCCACAAAACACACACACTGTTCCTCTGGTGTTGTAGATATCCTCCACGTGGTTTGCAGGGCTGAAGGTGGAGGCCGGGCGATGGAGGGCGAGATGACATCTTTTGCAGTTGGTGGCTTGGTGGCATCTTCGACCTCTGGGTGGGTAGGATGACTTAGAAAAAGCAAAATAAAAATAAAAATAAACATTAAAAGGTCCCTGATTGAACCGGCCTGCAAATTAAAGTCGTGCTAGACTGGTTTCCACTGGGCTCCATTGCGGCTCTTCTATCTTCTTGCAAAAAATCTGATGAAGAAATCGGGATTTTAAAAAAAGTCGCCCACAATACATTCCGTTCTTCTGGGTCTCACTTCAACCTCTGGATAGGGGGGGTCAGATTCAAAGCTTCCTGGAATGGTGATGGACTGAGGACAGGGTCTCTTTCTATCTTGACAAGGAGCAGAAAAAAAAAAAAAGGGGAGGGGGAGGGGAAGTTTTGTCTGGTTTTGTTTGGAGGTAATTTGCAAAGACCTGCAGATTATTCCTCTGTATGCGGTTGTGGGATCTCCTTCTGTCGCACACCCTGAGAGTCATCTCAGGCTTTGAGATAAGGAAAAAACCCAAAGGAGAAGATTACAACCCGAGCATCTTTCCACCCAAGACAGAGAGAAGGATGGAGAAATTGCCTCCAAATGAACCGAGTCCAGTTTTGGGGCTTGGCTAGGAAGAAGCCAACTTTCCCCCCCAAAAAAACAACCCTTCCTGTTCTGCTCCATTTCCAGGGCTACCACCAAACCCATCTTGGTGCTGCTCCCTGTCCTGGGCCTGACCTGGGTATGTGGCATCCTTGTTCACCTCAGCGTTACCTGGGCCTACATCTTCATCATGCTAAACTCCCTCCAGGTGAGTTAGTGTGGAGCAAAGCTTCTCTCTGAAACATCTGCAGAAGGTTCTTGCAGCCCCAAGCAAAGTCCAGCAGGAGTTGCGAGGAAGCAGAACTTTTGCCTCCAAGGGACACAGACAAAAAGTGAACCCCCCCCCAAAAAAAGATTATTTACTGGTCTCAGCTGTGAACTGGGTACCCCCAAAACACACACCTTTTTCTAGGCAATTGACCTCGTTTTCTTAGATGCTCCCATGGGAACCATACATAGTCAACAATGGTCCCTGGGCTCAGCAGTTGTTAGTGCAGAGAGCGCTGGCTTGAACCTCGGTCAGAAATTCTTGCTAAAAGGGGTGGATAGAAATAAGGGGGCACCCCTCTCAAAGCCATGAAGTAGTTCCTTGAATTTGGTCTCAGCAGAATACAAGCCCAGCCTACTGTCAGTCAGTCAATCAATTGATCAGTCGATCAGAATAGAGCTGGAAGGTGCAGTGTCTTGTGGGCACAAAACCATAGTTTAGCAAATATAACTTTGATTGACTACCTGACTCATGCTTTTCCTCTGAGACAAATACTCTGGATCAAATTCCTTTATTAAATACTACACTGTTTAATAATGTATTAAAATTAATAAGATGTAATAGTAAGAATATTACATTATGAAACATTACACTTGGGAAAACTTTCCCTTTTCCTCTTTCCCTTCTCGTTCTTTCCTTCCTTCCTTCTTCCCTTTCACTCTTTCCCTTCTTCCTTTCTTTCTCCCACCCTCCCTCCCTCAATCCCTCCTTCCCTTCCTCTTTCCCTTATTCTTCTTTCCTTCATTCCTCTCTCCTCCCTCCCTTTCCCTTCTCCTTCCTTCCTTTTCCCCTTCCACTCTTTACCTTCTCCTTCCTTCCTTCCCTCCTTCCTTCCTTTCTCCCTCCCTCCCTTCATCTCTTCCCCCCTCTTTCCCTTCTCCCTCCCTCCTTCCTTCCTCTCTCTCTCTCAATCCCTCCTTCTTTCCTTTCCTTTCCTTCTCCTCCTTCCTCTCTCCTTTCATCTTTTCTCCTTCCCTCCTTCTTTCCCAACCTCTCCTTTTTTCCTCCCTTCCTTCTCTTCTCCTTTTACTTCCTTCTTTCCTCATCTGCCCATCTTCCCCCATCCCTCAATCTCATCCAACCATCTTTCCTCCCTGCAAAATAAAATCCACCGCTCAACCCAGGAATCAGAAACAAACACAGACAAGTGAGCTGGGCTTCCTTCAATGCCTGGTAAAGATTGTTTGGAACAAAACAGTATTTAATTGCCACAGCTTAGCCCAGGGATGTAATTGCTCTGCAAAAGACAGGCAAAATATTTATGGGCCCTGGGATGTCAGCTTTCCTCCCCCTTAAAAATTCAGCTGTCTAAAGAACCAGGGGGGATGCAAAGAGGCTGAGCCAACCAGAGGCAGGAGAGAAAGAGACAGAAAGTGTGTGTGTGTTTGTGTGTGAGAGAGAGAAAGAAAGAAAGAGTGTGTGTGTGTGTGTGTACGTGTATGTCCTCTTCCCACCTGTGATGCCTCTTTCCATCTGCAAAGAGTGCCATGGTGGTGGTGGTGGGGGGGGTACAGGGCTCCTCCTCCCTCCACATGCGTGGGAGTCCTGCGGTTTGCAGAGAGCTACAATTAATGCGTCAGCTGCAAAAGTTTTGCGATAGGAGAGAACAAAATAGAAGAAGCAAAAAGCAAAACCCTATGGGATATTTTATTTTATTTTTTTTAAATAAAAATAAAAGCAGAGAGCCAATGCTTGGAGTGCAGAGTTGGGTTGATTTCCAGCTAGGAAATGAAATTCTGAACAGGCGGGGGTGGGAGTGGTGGTGGTGGTGGGGCGTGAAACCTTGGAGGGCAGAGCATGAACAAACACAGAGATAGCCTCAGTTTCCCCAGGCAGCTTTGAAAAGGGAGATTTTTTTTGTTGTTGAGGAAAACAAAACAAAACTCACAACTCTGTAAAGCTGCAAAGAGCCTCTCCTGGCACAGAGTTTTCAACCAGAATTCATGGCATAAATAGAAGAGAGGCTGCACAGAATGAGCTCTGCCAAGGCGACAAAGCTTGCTGCATTTCTGCAAAGTGTGGGTGTTTGTGTGTGATTTTTGTGGGTCAGCCTCAGCTTCGGTTCCTTCTCTATAAAATGGGGGGAGGGGGGCAGCTTTCCAACTATTTGGTTCCATTCAAAATAGGATTTATTTTAAGACTGGGCCGAGCTAGCACAAAATCTGGGGTGGCTTTAAGTCACGGGGACTAAATTTTCATAAGGAAAACAACAACAAAAAATAATAATAATTGTGTTTATAATTTGGCTTTGCAAGAAAAATCCAAGGGCAAAAACCAGGAAAATAAATACATCAAAAAGGACACTTTTCCAAAATAAAAGATTGCTGTTTATAATAAAGAAGCCTGATAGAAATGAATCCCTGACAATTATTAACTATAAATCATCCTGAAAATTAATCAGCGGTGTTAACTCTAATGTGCATTTCAACACCAAATTGAAACCAGCAAAATTTCTTCTTTCCAGAAGTCTATAAGGCAAGCTCACTTTGCCCACTTACTTTTCAAATACTTATCCCCTGAGGACAAAAATAAAAGTTTTCTAAATTGTATAAACCATTTTTTTGAGGGGAGGATGGAATAAGAGTGGTTTTAATGATGTTTATTTAATTTCACTGGCATTGTCCTCTTTCCTTTCAAGGCTTTTTTTTTTTTTTTTGGCTGGACATAGATTTTCTAAAAAAAAATAAAAAGAACAGAAGAGAAAGTACGGAGAAAGTCCAAGAAAGTTACAAATTATCTGGACCCCTTATAAAATTCCAAGAATGAGGCATTGGAATTGCACAATATAACGTTCTCATCTGTTTTATCCTTGGCCTATAAACTCCAGGGAGCTTTTAGCCTCTAGATGGAGATGTTTCTAGTTTCTGAAAATTGCCAGAAACCAGCTGAGAAACTCAAGATATTGGGCTTTTGATTCCTGCCCTGTTGTTTTTTTTTTTTTTACTTCCGTATCCGAGGTTGAGCTGAAAATTTTAGCTAGAAAGTACCAGCAAAATAAATAAATCTAAAGGAAACTTTCCTTTTTAGAAATAAAAGATAATTGTTTAGAATAAAGAGGTAGGAAATAAGTCCTTCACAGCTATTAATAATAAAATAATAATGAAATAATAATAAAAGAATGAAGAATAGAATACCAGAATAGAAATATTGGAATGAAATAGAATAGAATAGAATAGAATAGAATAGAATAGAATAGAA
>BLBF01000074.1:3376425-3387602 GCA_015471245.1 Laticauda colubrina
ATAGAATAGAATAGAATAGAATAGAATAGAATAGAATAGAATAGAATGGACTATAGAAGACAGGAGAACAAGAATAGAATAGAATAAAAACAGAATAGAGAATAGAGAATAGAATAGAATAGTATAGTATAAGGAAAGAATAGAATAGAAAAGGAATAG
Source organism: Laticauda colubrina (assembly GCA_015471245.1). NCBI lineage: Eukaryota > Metazoa > Chordata > Lepidosauria > Squamata > Elapidae > Laticauda > Laticauda colubrina. The sequence continues at coordinate 3,376,585 of BLBF01000074.1, forward strand.
AACAGAATAAAATAAGGAAGAAAGGAATGGAATGGAATAGAATAAGGAATGGAATTAGAGTAGAATAGAACAGAATAGAATCGAAATATTGGAGTGAAAAAGAAGAGAAGAGAATGGAATATAGAAGAGAGAACAGAATCGAGTAGAGTAGAATAGAATGGAATGGACTATAGAAGAGAGGAGAACAAGAATAAAATAGAATAGAATAAATAGAGAATAGAATAGAACACAACACAACACAACAGAATCCAGTAGAATAGAATAACAGTTGGAAGGGACCTTGGAGTTGGAGAGGGACCTTGGAGGTCTTCTAGTCCAACCCCCTGCCTAGGAAGGAAACCCTACACCACTTCAGACAAATGGTTATCCAACCTCTTCTTAAAAACTTCCAGTGATGGAGCCACCCACAACTTCTGTTCCACTGCTTAATTGTGCTCCCTGATAGGAAGTTTCTCCTTAATTCCAGGTTGCTTCTCTCCTTGGTTAGTTTCCATCCATTGTTTCTTATCTTGCTTTCCGGTGCTTTGGAGAATAAGTTGATCTTTGTGGAGCCCCTTAGATACTGGAATGCTGCTGTCATATCCCCCCCCCCCCAGTCCTTCTTTTCTCCAGACTGGCCATACCCAGTTCCTGCAACTGTTCGTCATATGTTTTTGTCTCCAGGCCCTTAATCATCTTGGTTACTCTTCTCTGCACGTTTTCCAAAGTCTCAATATCTTTTTTCAACATCGCTACCCTCTATCTGGATTCAGCCAAAAAAAAAAAAAAAATCAGATTATGATTTGAGCTGAGCATTAGTAGTTGTCCGTTTGCAAAACAGAACCCCAGAACAATTCACTTTCCAAAGGGGACCAAGCGCCTTTCGCATCTTCTCCACCTCCTATCCCCCCACCCGGATAGGTCTCTGCATTGCAAAGCTGTGTTCTTTTAATTATTTCGTGGCCAGGCTTTCCAGCTGAGCTTAGTGAAAAGAGACAGAGTCCAGCTCTGGGTTTTCTATCTTGAAAACAAGGACCTGTTCAAGCCTCAAGGAAAACAGTCCCCGATTCTAAGGTTAACACGATGCCAAAGCTGCAATTCTGCAATGCAAACGGACTTAATTGATTTTTTTTTTTTTTTCATTGTGGGTCACTGGAAAAAAAAAAAAAAAGAGCCTGGAATTGTGAGTTTCTCCTGTCTCATCTTTTTCCAGCTGTGGTCTGAATGGTTGGTGGGAAGAAGAAGGGAGAACAACCACTAACGCCTTTCCAGTTTTGCCTCTCAGCCTTTGCAACAGCTAAAACAATAATTTTTCTGAGCTAATATCTTTTCAGCTTGTCTGTATGCATTTTTTCCTTTTTTTTTTTTTTTTTAACAGGGCCTCTACATATTCCTGGTCTATGCACTCTATAACAGCGAGGTAAGACTGGACTTGGTAAAACAGGATCTTGTTAAAACAAAATAATCCTCCACAAGTTTCTTGTCCTTAAGATTTTAAATATACATGCAGGAAGGTGTGGATGGTGGCTGGAGAAGCCTGATCTATGGGAGAGGAAGCCTGATCTATATATATATATGAGAGAGAGAGAGGGAGACAGACAGAGAAAGAGAGAGAGAGAGAGAGAGAGAGAGAGAGAGAGAGATATGAGAGAGAGAAAGAGGGAGAGATGAAAGATGGATGGAGAGAAAGAAAGATACATAGGTCGATAGGTAGATAGATAGAAAGAGAGAGATGAGAGAGAGATGAGAGAGAGAGACAGACAGACAGACAAACAGATACATAGACATAGAGATGGAGATAGAGATGAAGATAGATATAGGTATAGTGCCTCAAGATTAGGAGATTATGTGCATCAATTATACAGAAGTTTGAAAAAATTCTGGCTTTTTAAATCGGTAAAACAAGCATGTTATTGCCAGCTGGGGATTCAGAGAGCACAAACAGATCCATACAATTCATTTTATGTTTTTGCTTGTTGTTGCACTCACAAACTTAAGGACCAATAATTCAACCATAAGTTCTGGTAGACATATCAACGCAAGGCCAGATTTCCGATGACAATTTCCCCCTTTTTTCCTGACCATAAAAGAGGGGAAACCTACAGCCAAAGATCCTGCAGGATTCCAGATGTTGCGAAGTGGCCTCTGCCTGCGGCCCCACAGAGCGGGGAGTAAGGGACACTGGGAGATTCCCCCCATTCCCCACGAGAAACTCAAGGAGAAAGAGTTTGGAGAAGTGTAACTACGACACCCTTCTTCCCCAGCTCCCTGCTCTGTCGACTGTCGAATTGGGAGGTTTCTCCTTCATCTGCACAGAAAATTTAGTCTGATCTGAATTTCATGCCTTCCTGAGTTCTGGGGAGCATCGCGGCTGGACATTTTGGACCAAAAGGCTGATCTCTATTTGTGTTCCGTCTCCAGGTGCGGAATGCCATCCAGAGAATGAGGGAGAAGAAGAAAGCCCTCTCATTCACGGTAGGTCAATCAGAATAGACCTACCGTGCTCAAGCAGGAGAACCTCTACCATTTCAGACAGGTAGCCGTCCAGTTTCTCCTTAAAAACCTCCAGTGATGGAGCAGCCACAACTTCTGAAGGCAAGCCATTCTTCCTGGTTCAATTAATCAATCACAAAAGAGGTGGAAGGGACCTTGGTGGTCTTCTAATCTTGTGGTCGCCAATCAGCGGGCCGGGGACCACTGGTGGTCCACAGAGAAATGTCACCCCCAAAGAAATTAATCCAGGCTGCGCAGGAGCACAAGGCTGCGCCTCCTACATGGCCCATGGGAACACAAGGCTTGTGTCGCTTGCATTGCACACAACGGAGTGAGGGGAGGGGGGGAAAGGGGCAGAGAGGGGGAATTTGCCCCATTTGCTCCACGCGCCTGGTCTGGCCACCAGGCTGCTTCTTTCTGCTTCTTTCTTCTTCTGCTTTTGTCTGCATGCAAGGAAAGCAGCCAAAGTCTTTCTTTCTCTCCCCCAGACTCCACCAGAAATGAATCTTTGGGACCCTGCAAGGCCTCCTGCTTCAAGAGGCTGCACTGGTGCAACAAGTCCCACAAAGACTCATTTCTCGCGGAGTTTGGGAGAGAGAAAGAAAGACTTCTGCGGCTTCTGCTGTTTTCCTTGCATGCAGCCAAAAGGCTCTCCCTCCCCCCCCCCCTCTCTCTCCCACTGAGAACAGAGCTGGGGACGGTATCTTGTGATCCCAAATAAAGAACAATCAATCAGTAGAAAAACAGGGTGGTGGATTTTCCTGCAGACTTTTTTGGGGGAGGGAGGGGTTTCCCAGCATCTCTGTTCCGCGGGATTTAAAATGATGGGTTTGGTGGTCCCTGAGGTCCAATTTGACCCCCTCTTCTCTGTGTCAGCACCCACAAAACAGAAATATTGCTATCATGCCACCCCTAGTCTTTCTTTTCTCTTGACTGGACATACCCAAGTCCTGCAACTGTTCTTCATATGTTTCAGTCTCCAGGCCTTTAATCACCTTAGTTGCTCTTCTTTGCACTTTTTAAAAAGATGTTTCGCTTCTCATCCAAGAAGCTTCTTTAGTTCTGGCATAGCTAAGTGTCCATGGAGATTCTCAGTCCTCCAGGTCATGATTATCCCAAAGGTGCTTTTTCAAGAGGCAACTGGACTTTCTTTGGTTTTCCTTGAAGACCTTTTACTTCTCAACCAAGAACTTCTGAACTGAAGAAGCTTGTTGGATGAAAAGTGAAACATCTTCAAGGAAAAACAAAGAAAATCCAGTTGCCTCTTGAAAAAGTATATTTACTCCTTGCCACTTTCTATCCTTTTCCTAACTGTCCAGGGCTTCAAGAGTTTTCCAGTTGTAGGGACAAGCCAGTGATGGCATCTTCTCGTTCTTTTCAAAGCTTCAAGGACCTCCTAGCCAAGGGGCACCATCATCCTTTCATTTCCATGCATCAATCATGCACAGGGCAGAATTCTTGAGCCAAACCGGAGAACAGTCTCACCTCAGGCCTTTGAGATGCCACCTCGGTCAAGGGCAGAAATGTTGGATTTGCCCTTTGCAAGCTGCACCTGAAAAGGAGTGAATTCACACCACTAATTAGCCAGCATTGTGCCACATCCCTCTTGGTTCCTTTTGCACAACCTTCTTTGAGTTATTCAAGGGTTGGTGTGCCAGCTAGAAAGCCTTCTCCATAAACCAACACAGTTCTAGGATGCATCAACAGAGGGATGGAATCAAGATCACATGAAGTGTTAATACCACTTCATGATGCCTTGGTAAGGCTACACTTGGAATACTGCATCCAGTTTTGGTTGCTACGATGTAAAAAAAGATGTTGGGACTCCAAAAAGAGTGCAGAGAAGAACTACAACAGAGGATTAGGGGACTGGAGGCTAAATCATATGATGAACGGTTGCAGGAACTGGGTATGTCTAGTCTGGTGAAGAGAAGGACTAAGGGTGGCATGATAGCAGTGGTCCAATATCTGAGGGGTTGCCACAAAGAAGAGAGGGTCAAGCTATTCTCCAAGGCCCCTGAGGGCAGGACAAGAAGCAATAGGTGGAAACTAATCAAGGAGAGAAGCAACCAAGAACTAAGAAGAAATTTCCTGACAGTGAGAACAATTAATCAGTGGAACAACTTGCCTCCAGAAGTTGTGAATGCTCCAATGCTGGGAGTTTTTAAGAAGAGGTTGGATAACCATTTGTCTGAAGTGGTGTAGGGTTTCCTGCCTAGGCAGGGGGTTAGATTAGAAGACCTCCAAGGTCCCTTCCAACTCTGTTATTCTATTCTATTCTAACCAAAGAGCCAAGAACTTAGATACCTGGTGAGCTGAGCCTTCACCGACATCAAGATTCAGAAGTTAGTTCTGATGGGCCAGGACACTGGGGTCAAAGATAAACAAAGCCACGTGAGGCCAGAAACATATAAAGTAAGATTCCCCTCACATTTGCAGGAACTGCCCAGTCTAAACTACAAAGTTTCATAAAAACTTCTCAAATTGAAGCCAGCTGCAGTTGTAAGTATTTGCATCCCTGGGAGTTTTACTCACAAGGAGACATCTTACTCTGAAGTAGCCGGTGGCTCAGTGGCTAAGATGCTGAGCTTGTCGATCAGAAAGGCCAGCAGTTTGGCAGTTTGGTTCGAATCCCCAGCGCCGCATCACGGAGTGAGTTCCTGTTCCTTGTCCCAGCTTCTGCCAACCTAGCAGTTCGAAAGCACGTAAAAAAAATGCAAGGAGAAAAATAGGGATCCCTTTGGTGGGAAGGGAACAGCGTTCCATGCGCCTTCGGTGTTTAGTCATGCTGGCCACGGAGACGTCTTCGGACAGCGCTGGCTCTTCGGCTTTGAAACAGATATGAGCACTGGCCCCTAGAGCCGGAAACGACTAGCACGTATGTGCAAGGGGAGCCTTTACTTTTACTTTTACCTTTACCTTTACCTTTACCTTTACCTTGATGGCTTTCTGAAAATTCTGAGGTGCCTTAGTTCTCTCTTCATCAGATGATGTCCACCATTCCAAGATCTTTCCAGATCCTTCCATAAATGGTCTGGAAAAAATGGGGTGACTGATATGGGGCAGCGACATGCCAGAGCAGTCTGTGTCTCTTGGACACCGTACTCAAGAACATCTGGATTTCTGTGATCCAGATATGGAAAGGGCTGTTCTGGGGCTCGCCTGGTAGAATTTCTGCCTGGGAACCTCTATATTCCCTCTCTTAAAGGAAGCTAGCATCTACAGGAGGCAAACCTAGTTTAGCTTTCTCCCAAAGGAAGTAACTTTCTGCCTTCAAAGTGGTAGGGAGCAGGGGTGGGATTGGACCAGTTCGCGTGAACTGGTAGTTCCGGTTATGATTTGGTCCCACCCACCCACCTCACCCCTTTCCTGTGCTTTATTTTCTTGTTTTTGAGCACAGCTGATTCGTGGGGCAGAGCGGTTTCATTGGTGGTATTCTAGTGTTTCGGCATGGTTCAGCCGAACTGGTTCACTCCAACGATCAGCTGCTGGGCCCTCCCACCTTCCCCGGGTCTATACTAACCTTTTGCATGGCACAGCTGAGGTTGAAAAGCAGGAAATAAGTAGCAGAAGGTGAGTTGCAAACGCTGCGCATGCACGAAGCATGCATTTGGTGCACGCACGTATGAAGTGCTCGCACGTGCGTGCAAAGCTCGCACTCACACAGAACTGGTAGGAAAACTTTTTTGCCACTGAGTGGCTTGCCGCCCATCAGCTGTTTTAGTCACTGGGGATGCAGCAGAAGGTAAGTATTGTAGCTAAGATTGGTCTTTTCTAAATGTTGTGCGCACACGCTCCCCGAACCGGTTGTTACACCGGTTGAATCCCTTAGGGAGCTGGATCCAATGACGGATGGATAGACCCTTCTCTCCTACCTTTTGAAATTAGTCAAAACCACCATCAACCCCATTGTTTTCAATGGGGTCAGCTCAGAGGAGAACTGCCTGGAGCTGGATGCAACCTCCCTTTGCACAAAGTTATGGAGGCCCACCTGCTTTTTCAACATCTTAGGAGGGTTTTCCTGCTTCCTCCCAGGCTTCCTGCAGGTGTTCTCTTTTCCTCTTGTTTCAGAACTGCTCCCACCCTGTCAATTATCTCTCGAGCCCCAGGAACACCTCCTGGGAGATGGCCAGATTCAACCCAACCACCCCGGAGAATACAACCTGTTCCAGTGAGAAGGACACGGCGTCCAAGAGCAAAGGTAGGGAGAGCAGGTGGGCCTTCCAGCCAGCAGGAAGACACACACTGCATTCAGATGTTGGTTGTTGCACCCAACTGATGTGCCTTTCCTAATGTAGGGAACTTCAGTGCCAAAATGCCACGGAGCGTTTCGTCAATTATGTCACCTGAGAAACCGGTAAGTCCCGCCCAGCCACGCCCCCTCAGAAAATGCCCTAAACCAGGGGTATCAAACTCGATTTCTTTGAGGGCCACATCAGGGCTGTGGTTGACCTTGGGAGGCTGGGGTGGGCGTGGCCAGGGAGGGTGTGGCCAGCTCGATGTCATTCGTATTGGGGAGAGGCACTTGTGGTGGCCAAGTGCTAAGGCAGGACTTCTCTGAGACCCTCCCTCACTCTCATGAGAATCTCCTTCTTTCTTTCCTTCCTCCCTCCTCCCTCCCTCTCTCCCTTTCTTCTTCCCTCCCTGTTTTCCTTCTTTTTCCTTCCCTCTTCATTCTCCTTTTGTCTTCCTTCCCTCTTTCCTTCTTTTTCCTTCCTTGCTCTCTTTCTTTCTTTCTTTCTTTCTTTCTTTCTTTCTTTCTTTCTTTCTTTCTTTCTTTCTTTCTTTCTTTCTTTCTTTCTTTCTTGTCTTTCCTCTTTCCCTTTCTCCTTTCCTGCCCCTTCTTGGATGCTCAAATGCAAAAGGAGAAACACTTCTCCTTTTGTTTTGCTTTTTAGTTTGTTTTGCCAACCCTCCACCAGCCAAAAAGGAACTTGGGGGCCAAGTGCAACCCCCTGGTCCCCATTTTCACTGGCAGAGGCACCGTGGGATGCTCCTTTGCTGTTTCCTGGGTAGCCCTGCAGGCCTAGACCTCTAAGCACCTTCAACTTTCCCCCCCCCCCGCCCTAAATTATCACATGCACCTTGGGATCAAGCCACCATGTCGATGTGAGCATATCTCATTGAGCAACCTCAACTCTTGGTCTCTTGTATAGGATAAAACAGGTTTTAATGGCCATGTATGGGTTGTATGCCCTGGCCTCAGTCCATGTTGCATGGCTCCACAACACCTCTTTCTTTGGGCCACCTTTGGACCCCCAAACACCTGGAGGACTCCATCTGCCTCTCCTTCAGATAAACTGCTCTTTCCTCTCTCCCCTTTTCTTTCCTGCCCCTGCCCCCATTTACTCAGCGAAGTGAGCTTGCCAAGCAACCTCGCTTGGCAGTCTTCCTTTCTGAGGGTCTGGATTGGCTCTAGCAAAAGCAGGATGCCAGTCATCTCTGCGGGTTTAGATCCAGAGACCCATTGTCATTGCCAAGTTACCGGGCACCCAGTCTTAAGCACGGGCTAAAGCAATTAAGCCAGCTGGGGCGGTCAGCGCTTAAGCGTTGCCGCTGGTTTTTAAATGCCAAGGCCAGCGTTGGTACTTAGGAGGTGGAGAGGCAGCATTGTGCCTGGTTTCCGCATCTTCTTCCCCAGCTGGAGAGACCAGGAGGGGTCAGAGGGGTCCTCAGGATAAGGCGAATTCTGCTCCTATTTTTATTTTATTGTTTTATTTTGCAACTGGAAAGATCGTTGTTTGGTTTGTTGGTTTAATGCAGGGGTCTGCAAATTTAAATGCTCAAAGAACAGAGGTAGATTCAGCCGGTTCTGGAGAACTGGCAGCAGGAATTCGGCTTGCATGCTCAGGGCCCGGATGTCGGCCAACTGGATCAGCAGGTGCCGGAATTTGTCCATGGCGTGGGGATAATGGACGATGGTGTATTCCATCAGGGCCGTGTTGGCTTTTTCCTGGGCTTCCTTCACCACGCTGGAGTTCTCCACATACTTCAGCCAAAAGGAGGAAATGGGCAAAGGGGGTGGGTGGGTCAGCTCAGCCTTTCCACCCACCCAGAGGTGGGTATTCAGCCGGTTCAGACCGGTTCTAGAGAACTGGTAGCAGAAAATTTGAGTAGCTTGGAGAATCGGCCAAAACCACCTCTGACTGGCCCCGCCAACCCCATCTATTCTCTGCTTCCTATTGAGTCCCAGATGATTGGCTGGGTCTCCTTTGGTGGCTCTGAGCAGGAGAACGGAGCTGGAAAACAGGCTAGAGGGGTGGGGAGGGAAGGGGGGTTTTACAGTAACCTTCCCCTGCCATGCCCACCAAGCCACATCATGCCCACCAAGCCATGCCCACAGAGCTGGCAGTAAAAAAATTTGAACCCCACCACTGTCAAAGAGCCATTTGGATCCATTTTCCCACAGAAAAGAGAACACCGGGAGCTAATAATTTAACAACTGGTGTGACTGCGAAGGTGTGTAGCCAACTCAACGTTCACTCACTCCCACTCAGTCACCCCCTGTTCTGGAATATGGAGTGAGTCTCCATCCCCTGCCATCAGGGATTACCATCTCAGGCCAGGTCAGGAATGATGGGGATGGGCCAGCCAGGGGTGGGAACAATCAACAGGGAGCCAAAAGAGCCGCATGTGGCTCCAGAGCTGTAGGTTGCTGACCCCTAGTTTAATGGGCAGCCCACCCATGTGACCCAAGAGGGGAGGATTAAATGATCCCATCGAGAATCGGCAGCTGGGGGGGGGAGGTGGGGTAAAAAAACATGCAAAGATTGGCTCTCGGTTGTTTGTTGTTCGAGATCGACTTCCAGATCATAAGGTCTAGAAACTTAGCTTTGTGGATTTTTTTTAGGTGCACCCGCAGAGTGCTGTGTGGGCGGGTAATTATGCGGGTTGGTGCATATTGAGAGAGAATATCTAGGCAGGGATTTATGAGTCAACAGTGACTTGATATACATATGCACACACACGCACACACACACAAACACACAAACACACTGGACTCAAACAATGTTTTGTCTGTGATAAAACCATAACAAGGTTTTTTGATATGAGCGAGCTGAACTCACAGTGGATTTGCTGAACCCGGGTGAAAATGCAGCTAGCATTGGGGTTGAATTCAAGGTTCATTGTGGCTGCGTTTGTGCTACTTGCTCACAATTTTAAAAGGTTTTTAAAAGACTGGGCAGCCCCTTATGCAGAGGGGGTTAGATTAGATGACCTCAGGGGGAGGGTCCCTCTAACCCTTTTGAGTCTCTGAAAATGGAGTCGCTTGCTTCCTTGCAGACATATGGACTACAACTCACATCATCCTCGAGGGCTCCGGCAACAAGGAGACTGCAGCCCCTGCGAGGTGGAATGGATTAAAATAGTTTTTACAAGTGGGGGGGGGAGGCACATCGTAAAAACATGAAATAACTCCCTCTTTTTTTAAAAAAATAAACGATTGAACCTCCAGTTCTGAAGGGAACACAGGTTGGAAAAATCCAGCGATCCAGAAAAGAAATTAGAAAAAAAATAAAATAAATTGAGGTGGAATTTGATCATGACCTCTTATAGCATTTCAGAACAGAAAGGCGAAAAGACAGAACTCTGGTTTGGGGCAATCAATAATTTTTTAAAAAATAGGAGTTATTTTGGTCATCCAAGATGGGATTTTAAGCACTGCTAGGTTATATGATCTATGCTCAAATTTGCAAACTGAAAAGAGCTCCGATGAAAACTTTGTTTAGCAAAGTTTAATTGGATATTGTTTTGCTACAGAACTGGAGGCAAATGTGAGTTAACTGCAGAGATTTTTGGGGGGTGGGTGGAAAATCATCATCATCATCTCTCTCTCTCTCTCTCTCTTTCTCTCTTTTTCCAGGCTGTACAACTGACTGCCTTCAAATCATCAGGTAAGGCCTCCCGCTGTTAAGTTCAGCCTTGCTGAATTTTCACTGGTTCAGGGCTGGGGAAAAAAAAAAAAACCCTCTGTCTTTTTAACTGGAGAAGTCATGCCTCAAATATCACTTAGCTAGGAGCCTTCTCACACTCAGAATCCAGACCTGAGTATCCCTTCTCTGCAGAATATTTGTTGAGAAAGTTGCAAAATAATACTAATAATACTAATACTAATACTAATAAGAAGAGGAGGAGGAAGAGGAGGAGGAGGAGGAGGAAAAGAAGAGGTGGAGGAGGAGGAAAAGAAGAAAAAGAAGAAGAAAATGAGAAGAGGAGGAGGAGGAAAAGAAGAAGAAAAGAAGAGGAGGAAAAGAAGAAAAGAAAAAGAGGAGGAGGAGAAGGAGAAGGGAAAGAAGAAAAAAAGAAGAGGAAGAGGAGGAGGAGGAGGAAAAGAAGAAAAGAAGAGGAGGAAGAAAAGAAGAAAAAGAAGAAGAGGAGAAGGAAAAGAAGAAAAAGAGAAGAGGAAGAGGAAGAGGAAGAGGAGGAGGAGGAGGAAAAGAAGAGGAAAAGAAGAGGAGAAGGAAAAGAAGAAAAGAAGAGGAAGAAAAGAAGAAAAAGAAGAAGAGGAGGAGAAGGAAAAGAAGAAAAAAAGAAGAGGAAGAGGA
>BLBF01000074.1:3387612-3399490 GCA_015471245.1 Laticauda colubrina
AAGAGGAGGAGGAGGAAAAGAAGAAAAGAAGAAGTGGAAGAGGAAGAAAAGAAGAATAAGAAGGAGGAGAAGGAGAAGAAGACCACCAAATGAAGAAGAGAACAGAGGCATGGGAAGACAAAGCACGACAGGGCCAGCACATTAAAAAAAACAGAAGGATATCCATTGTCCTTGGGGCGCTTTCTACCACATCCAAGAATTGCATAAAACACATCAAGAAATTGCAGCTTCCTGCAATAACATCAGCAGAACTGCAAAAAAAACTGCGCGACTCCCAACATCGTACATTTAAAGAAGGTACTTGATTGACACCGAGGATGCTGGCATCAACCCATGTCAGCCATCAGCGCCAGTCAGTGATATCTGTGATACATTTTTCAATGTTCAGTCGGCTGAATTTCATGTTTCATGAATCAAAGGGATAATAATTATAATAATAATAATAATAATAATAATAATATCAAACTTTCGCAAAGGTGAAAGATCGGGCCAGCCCCTGCCGTGGAAATCACCAAACAATTTCTCATTTTTGCAAGCGCATTCACCGTTGTCTCAAATTCCACTATCACGGAGCCTCGTCATGCTCAGAATTCATACCTTGGACAGACCTGAGTTAGTTCTTGACTTAAGACCACAACCGAACCCCAACATTTCCATTGCTGAGCGAGACGTTCACTAAGCAAGTTTTGCTCCATTTTCGGACCCTGCTCGCCATCGTTGTCAAGTCAATCGCCGCGGCCGTTCGGTTTGTAACCCGGCCGTTAAGCGAATCTAGCTTCCCCATTGGCTTCGTTTGCCACGAGGTCGCAAAAGGGGGACTCTGCAAGTGTGAGTCGGTTGCCAAATGTCCGGATCTTGACGACGTGATCCTGGGGAAGCTGTTAAGAGAAACGTTTGCACAAGTCACTGCTTTCAGTGCCGTTGTGAGTTCGTACAGCCGCTAAATGATTGTAAGTCGAGTGACACTCTGCAGTATAATTGCCAAGAAAGTTGTGACAATAATTTTAAAAAATAGATATCAAACTTTTGCAAAGATGGGGGGTGGGTGGGGGAACCCACTCACCCCCATCTCCCGGTCAGGCCAGCCGCTGTGGTGGGAGTCGCTGACCGGATTTCTATTATTGTGTTTTTTGAACCGCAAATTTGCATTCAGTCATAGAAAGAGAACAATGTTGCTATTAAACACGGAACAAAGTGCTAATGGAAAGAAGAAGAAAAGAGAGAGGGAAAGGGTTGTTCTCTTGCTTTGCCGGCCCCCTCCTCACTGAAAACCTCTGGACCCCATTCACTTGACAAGAGGCCACATGTTTCTATTTCCCCAACACCCCTCTCCCCAATGGGTTCCTGGCTGGCTTTATGGAGGTGTGATCTGCTGATATTGCTGACTTTCCATTATGTGGGGAGGTGAGCACCCTGGGAAAGAGGGGGGCTGTGGGCCATGCAGGGGTGTGAGTGTGTGTGTATTGGGGGGGGGGGGGGGGAGAGAGAAAGAATATTGTCATATGTTTACCCACACAATGAGGTGCTTCTTTTGTTCCCGGCTGGCAAAGAAGGCGATCGCCGTGGCCCCTGCCTCCTCCAGTGTCACCGCATTGTCTCCCCGCGATAATTTCATTATCGTTGGTGAATGTATCTTGCATGTTGCTAAGCCGCGCATAGCAACATGTGCGCCTTGTTCCTGCAGCTGGGCACTGACAGGATCGGGGAGGTGGCCGGGGGTGGGAGGGGAGAGAGAGAGAACCAAAACAGGAGGCTGCAGGCAAGATAGGATTCCCCCACCACCCCACCCTAAGCCTTGCACAGTTAGGGTCCCAGCCTTGGGAAAAACGGGGGTACCGTTGAGCCGAGGTTGGGCGTGAACATCCGAGACGTCGGTTCCAAGCAAGGGGGCTCAAAAACGAAGCACATTCCTTTGGCTGGGGGGGGGGTGGCGGCAAAAGAGGCGAGACCCTCTTCCCTCCGTTGTGAAAACAAGGGGCTAACTGTGAGGCTGGGGTCTTCGACAGGGGTGGGCTGCTGGGGGCTCGAGCGGGTTCGGTGCAGTTCAGAAAACCCCCAAATCCCATTCCTGGCTGGCCCCGCCCCACCCAACCCACCCCTCCCCTCCCAGGAGACCCCACCCGGCCCGTTTTAGATGCAAGTAAGTGCAGGGTGCACATGGAGGGTGAAAAACAGGCCTCCTGGAAGTTCGGGAAGGCCGGAAATGGACCTGTTTCTGGCTTCCAGAGAGCCTCAGGAGCCCGGGGAGGAGGAAAACACCCCCCCCCATCACCATGGCGCAGGAGGCCGACTAGGCCACTCCCACTATGGCCACACTCACCCAGCAACCAGGCAGAGAACCTGTTGCTAAAATTTTTGAAGCCCACCCCTGGTCTTTGAGTTACGGTTGCCTGGAGGGGGTTACGTCGACATCTCCACTTTGGGTGAGTTTGCAAAAAAGAAATCCAGGGTGATTTGACTTCGATATTGGGGAGTCCTGATTGAGCCTTCGATTCCAGATGAGCTTAGATTGAAAAAAAAGAAAAAAGGTGTGAAGACCGAAAGAAAAACAGCCTAAAACCACAACGGACCTTTTCTCCTCTTACAGGCTTGTGAGCAGAGCTGTACCCAGCAACGTGCCTCCAACCGGTAACCGTTGAGGGACAAAAACCCAGAAGATGGAGAAGGGAAGGCCCTCCACTCCTCTTGTTCCTTCTCCAGCTCCTTCCAGTGATGATTTACTAACCAAGATGCTTTCTCACCGTTTCTTTCCCCCTTCCCTTCGCCTGTCCCCTTTGCTGTGGATTGTGGCTTATTTGGGTCTTCATCTCTGGAGGTACTTACTCGGTCATAAAATGGCAACGTTGGTAGGGGACCTTCTGATCCCCTTCCCTTTCTTGGCTTCCCAGCTTGGAGCTGATGCCCAGAAGCTAAGGAGAACAAGCAGAAGAACCAGGCAACACCATGATCCATTGTGAACCTCCGGTGAGCACCACCTCCCGTGGTGGTGTCTTCTCCTGGAGCAAATGAGCCACAGCAACAGTGAAGGCTATGTAGTCAACCCCAAAGGGTAGTGTTGGGTAGAAGATTAGTCTAGTGCAGGGGTCTTCATACTTGGCAACTTTTAAGACTTGTGGACTTCAACTCCCAGAATTCCTCAGCTAGCATGACTGGAGGAAGAATTCTGGGAGTCTGAAGTCCACAAGCCTTAAAAGTTGCCAAGTTTGAAGTCCCCTGGTCTAGTGGGTAGCATTGCCGCTTTTCCTCCACAACACCTTCTCATGTCGTTAGTCCTCAACCTTAAGTCATCCTTCATGGGATTCATCTGTTCTAGTTGACCCTAGAAAGACTGTCTCATCTCTGGAAGCCAACTCCTGAGGGTTGGTCAGCTTTTGAACCTCTCCATTTTTCATCCCTGATTCAAAACTCCCCTTTTTCTTTTCACACCAACCGTCTCTCCAAGGGCTTTTCCCAACCCTCAGCACCACAACCCCGAAGCCTTCAGAGATGCCACCTTCACCCTGTGGCTCAACAGGAAGCAGCCAGGGACATGAAGCTGGGGGAAGATGAGGCTAAAGAGGATTTAAGAGATTTTGAGCTTCAGAAAACGGCTCTGGGTGCTGATGGAATTATTATTATTTTTTTGGACTGCCCCATTTTCGGCATGAAATAGTTTCCACAGATGCCAATGGAACATGTTCAGAGCGCTATTTTCTAAAATTACGATTGTCATCATCATCATCATCATCATTAGGAAGCTTCTGAGGGCCACTGGAGTTTTCCAGCCTTTCCAGTTTTCATCAGGACAATGACTTTGTGGGTGTCAGCAATATGTTAGTGCTTGCTGTCTTTTGACATGTTTAAGAAGGCTAAAAGTTCTCATTTTTATCCCGTCTTATTCTGGATGCAACCCATGCCTTTTTCCGCGTGTATCCTCCCTGCAAAATTCTGAGTTTTTGGAACCACCTCCAATCTCCTTCAAAAAGGCAAGATCCTTCCAAGGAAACATTGGAAGGTGCCACAAAGGCAAAGGAACCGACAAGCATTATGGGTGTTGTTATCCTGCGGTAGCAATCCCATGATGGCCAGATTAGAGAAACCCTGCTGTAACTCTTGGATGTAAATGTACTTCATCTACCTTTATTATTTTGACAATTGGATCTGCTGTGGAGAGGAGAGGAGGAGGGAAGTGACCATTTCAGTGTTTCAAGTAACACTTAAGAGTTGTTTCTTTTAAACACACACACACACAAATCAGCACCAGGGATAAAAAGACTTTTGTTGCCGAAATTCGGCTACATATTTTGAAACCCAAACAGGGAGATAACAAGCTGTATCTTTGGAGGGATTCTTCGGCCGAAACAAAATAAAAACTTGAAATTCTTCCCCTCATCTCTCCCTCTTTGTTCTCTAGGAAATAAGACTAGAATAGAATAAGCTCGAAGAGACCTTAAAGGTCCTCTAGTCCAGCCCGCTGCTCAAGCAGGAGAACTTTAGACCGTTTCAGATAAATCTTGACATGTGGTTGTGATGAGATTTTAAAAGTGGGCAGGGGTGCGTGGAAAATCTCCCCAAAAATTAAATTTAAGGGTCAGCTGCTCAATCGATGAAGCCATTGGCTTTGCCTCGAGAAAGCTCAAGTTGGTGGTGAGGCTTTGCTTTTGAATCCTAAGTTTTAGGAATACTTTTTAAGGAATCCTCCCTCCCCCAGGCCTGATATCCTCAGCCAGGCTGGCTGTGGCTTATGGGCACCCTAGTCTCACACATCTGGAAACAAAAGACCTCAGACTCAGGGAACAGCTGCTGCTGTCTGAACGGTTAGCCAGCTGAGATCTGAATCAACTATATGTCTTTAAAAGGCCCGAAGAAGGAAAACAGAAGTGTGCCCTGGCCATGCCCGCAATCTCGGCTCAGGATTTTGTTTCGAAAGGAGAGTTCTGATGATGTCTGAATGGGAAGCTATGCCCAGAAGCAAACATCTGGAAACTGTTCTCCAGTTGTTAGAGGTTTGGGGTCTCTGGGAAAGAACATTTTGCAAGGTAAAACCTCTGGAAGGTCTGTTTCTTGGCTGGGTTTATTTTGGCTTCCTTAGTTTTTTTTTTCTTCCTTTTTTCCTGCCTCCCCATCTTTTCCTCCCTCCCTCCCTTCCTTCCCTCCCTTCTGTAAATCTCTCCTTCCTTCCTCCCCCTCCCCATCTTTTTCTTCCTTCTTTCCTTCCTTCCTTCCCTCCCTTCTTTCCTTAACGCTCTCCTCCCACCCTCCCTCATTTTTTCCTTCCTTCGCTTCTCCGTTCTGTCATTAACACTCTCCTTCCCTTCCTTCCTGCTCCCCCATCTTTTCCTTCCTGCCTTCTCTCCCTTTTCCTTCCTTAACTCTTTCCTTCCTCCCTCCCTCATCTTTTCCTTCCTTCCTTCCCTCCCTCCCTTCTTTCATTAATACTGTCCTTCTTTCCTTCCTTCCTTTCCTTCCTCCTTCCCCATCTTTTCCTTCTTGCCTTCCCTCCCTCCCTGCCTCCATTAATATTGTCCTTCCTTCCTTTCTTTCCTCCCTGCCTTCACTCCCTTTTTTCCTTCCTTAACTCTCTCCTCCTTCCCTCATCTTTTCCTTCCTTCCTTCCTTCCTTCCTTCCTTTTCTCCCTCCCTCCCTCCTCCTCCTCACCAACTTCTCAAACGAGATTTCCACCCCACCCTCCCACCAGCCGTTTCACAGGGAGAAATGGGCCACCCCCTCTGAGTCAGCCCCACGCCTGCGGCTGGAGTTGAACCTGCTGTCTTATCATGGCTGGCCAGGCTCCAAGCTGTGCTTGCTGTCCAGGAAAAGGTCTCCAGGAGGAGGGACATCTCAGCTTTGTAAGCTAGGAAAAAAAGGACAACTGCCCAGAATTTTCTTTCTTTTCTTTCTTTCTTTCTTTGTTTTGAAACCAACACGGCCCTGTTTTTGGTTGACTGGAAGAAAGGATGTTGGCGGCTTTTCTCTCTATGGCTTCCTCCCCATCTGTGGCATGATGGATCCAGATCCAGATTCAGATGAACAGAGTTGGAAGGGACTTTGTAGGTCATCTAGTCCAACCCCCCGCCCAAACAGGAGACCCTACACCATTTCTGACAGATGGCAGTACAGTCTCTTCTTGAAAGCCTCCAGGGATGAAGCTCCCACAAGTTCTGAAGGCAACATCTGTTCCATGGTTTGGTTGTTCTCCCTGTCAGAAAATGTCTCCTTATTTCCAGGTTGAATCTCTCCTTGATCCATTTCCATCCATTATTCCTTGTCTGGCCTTTGGGTGCCTTGGAGAATAGCTTGAGCCCCCCCTCCTCCTCTCTGGGGCAGCCCCTCAAATATTGGAAGATGCTCTCCTGTCTCCCCTGGTCCTCCTCTTCCCTAGACCAGCCAAGCCCAGTTCCTGCAACTGTTCATTGTATGTTTCAGCCTCCAGTGCCCTCATCCTCCTGGTTGCTCTTCTCTGCACTTTTTCTACAGCCCCCTAGGAGTCTTTGGGGTCCCTCCTGCCTCACCCTCTAATGTTCTCGATTGCAAGGAAAGCATCCAAGCACATCGTCATTCGAAGGCAAAGAACCGTTCAGAGATCATGGACCATAGCGGAATTACAAAATTTATTGGAATGTCTTGAAATTCGGCAAGGTAGAACTCCATAAAGACTTCTGGAAGGAGGACAGGAAGAGGGGAGGGTGTGAGTGGGTGGCATAGACACTTAAGAGCACTTTTCATGTTTGGAAAGGACTGGGGAGGCGAGAAGATCCATCTCCTCCTCCCCCAGATCCACTGGCAAACCCAGTAAGCCATGTCACTTCCAAAAGCAGGCATCCCGTGACTCTTTCCAGCTGCAACATGCAGATCCAGAGATGCCACGGGGGGGGGGGGGGAAACGACCCAAAGTCGCATATGAAGCAGGAAAAAGGCATTGGAGTCAAAACACAGAGAGATAATAAACGAGAGAGACAGAGAGAGAAAAGGAGACCACCGTTGCAGCATGGAGGGATTGGGGGGCAGAGACCTGGGTGGGAAGCAGTGGTGGTATTCAGCCGGTTCGCACCGGATCGGGCGAACCGGTAACAAGAACGTGGCGTGGGTCGCCAACCCGTCGTAAGTTCTGGCTGGCCACATCCCCACCCGGTTGCCCTCCCACGTGATACTCACTCGCTCACCCCACCCGCCTGCCTGACATTCGCCTAAGGAATTTATTTCTTTTTTTTTTTTTTCCCCTCCTGACAATCAGCTGTGCTGGGATTCTCCTTGCTAAGGCCCAGGAAGGCAAAACATGGAGGGAGGATCTCAGCCTCCCCTCCATTTGTTGCCTTCCTGAGCCCCAGAGGAGCCTTAGGGGAGCAAAAAATCCCCCCCCCCAGAGGCTGGGAAGCTCCCAAAAATGGGGGGGGGGCTGCAAAAAAGCCACACCCACCCAATCACATGGCCACACCCACCAAGCCATGCCCAGAGAACCAGTAGTAAAAGTTTTTTGAATCCCATCACTGGTGGGAAGGCACTCAACAGCTCCCAAGAGGCCGAATTGGGGTTTTGTTTGGGGTGAGGAGGGAGAAGATGAGGACAAAGGAGAGGAAAACACGCTCACTGTAACCCCAAATTATTTTCACCCCTGTTCCTCAAAAAGGGGTCCCTTCCCCTGGGTTTCCAAGCTTAAGACACAAAGCAGTTAAATATTACAGCTTTGTCATCCCTGCAGCACCAGAGTTGATGGGACCGGATGGTCGGTGCTTCTTAAGCAAAGGCTGCCCCCCCCCCCCGTCCCCCCCAAAAAAAATAATTATTTGCCAAAGTAACCCAAAGGGCCTTCTTCCCCTATTTTAGCAGACAAGAAAAGAAAACAGGAAGAGGTTTGTCCTGAATGAATCAGGTCCAACAGGAATCTGACTTTGAGAAACACTTTAACAGACGCACATTCAGAGGAAAAGCACACACACACACACACACACACACACACACACAGTATCTCTACGAGCAAGTAAATCGAGGATTCTGGCTTAGGCTATTTCTTGCAAGCTGGATGGGTTTTTAAGGAAAGGCTCAAGAACTTGCAGGACACCGGAGAGAACCTCTACTCGAATGGGATGGTGGCTTTAATGGTCCAAATCAGGCTTTTTTTCTCTCCCCCCCCCCCCCGGGCTCCACCCTCCCCTCCCCCACCAAAAAAAAGGTCCTTCTGGCTGAGAAATTTGTTAATTAAATGAATTAACACACACGGGTTTAGGATCCCAGGAAGTGACTCTAATCAAGGAAGAAGGCAACAGGCTGCTGGGCCACTTCTTTGCTGGATGGAGCGACAATAAAATTAAATTGCTAGGAGGGGGGGGAGGGGAAAGGGAAGGGAAGGGAAAAGAGAGAGAGAGAGAATAAGTCAACCATGTCCTGTGCTGGAGAGGTTCTGCTTCACAAGCCTCCAGAGAGGACACAAACTTTGTTAGGATATGGCCTCCCCATTTCTTGAGTCACCGTACCGCAGAGTGGACGAAAGGCAAACTGGGGAGACAGCGAACTAAGCTGAAAACGGAACTTCAGTCAGTCTCTTAAAAACTTTTGACAAAGTTCTTGGCTTCCCACCGTGAGACCGAGAAGGGGTGGGGCGGAGGATGTTCCCGTACCCCCCACCTTCCCAAAATAGCTCAGATCTCTAGAGAAACCCCCGCCCCCAAAATAGCATCTTCCCAGTGTTTGAGGCGTGCAGGTGCCCCCGTTTTTCCTTGCAAAATGCATCGGAGTTTGGCAGGGAACTGCCCCAGTCGCTTCTCCTAGCAGGCTTTTGGATCTGAACCGCTCCTGGGATGCAGAGGGGAGCTGGACCTAGAGGCCATGGAAAGAAAGAACAAGGGGGAGGGGGCTTTCTCTGTCCCCCCCCCACACACACACACTCATCCCTGTGTTTGGGATCCACCCACCGCAGCCTTCCAGACAATCTCCAAGTGGCTTTTTCAAGGTTTGCAAACATCCCAGCATCTGGGACAAACAAGACTGGGTGGAAACTTGGCCTGATTCCAGCACCCTGGAACAATGAAGGGACGCAGGTCAAAAGCCTGGGAGTTTTGTCCACCTTGCCCCCCCCCCCAACGGTCCCAACCTCCTCCTCCATCTGTCCGTCCGTCCGTCCATCTCCTGGGGCAAAAGGAAGCCCTCAAGTCCGCTTAGCATGCAGCATTTCAATCAGCAGGTTGTTGCAGGGTACCTCCCCGCCCAGGTGTTTATGGTACAGGTATTCTTCGGCTTGCATGCTCAGGGCCCGGATGTCGGCCAACTGGATCAGCAGGTGCCGGAATTTGTCCATGGCGTGGGGATAATGGACGATGGTGTATTCCATCAGGGCCGTGTTGGCTTTTTCCTGGGCTTCCTTCACCACGCTGGAGTTCTCCACATACTTCACATCTGCAGCCAAAAGGAGAAAGCAGGCAAAGAGTGGGGTGTCAGCCCAGCCTTTTCACCCATCGAGAGGTGATTCAGCTGGTTTGGACCGGTTCTGGAGAACCAGTAGCAGAAATTTTGAGTAGTTCAGAGAACCGGCAAATCCCACCTCTGACTGGCTCTGCCAACCCCACCTCTTCTCTGCCTCCCATTGAGTCCCAGCTGACTGGCTGGGTCTTCTTTGGTTGCCCTGCACAGGAGAATGGAGCTGGAAAGCAGGTTAGTGGGGTGGGGTGGGGAGGGAATGGGCAGAGGGGGGGAACTTGCCTCACTCGCTCCATGCGTCTGGCCTGGCCACCGGGCTGCTTCTTTCCGCTTCTTTCTTCTTCTGCTTTTGGCTGCACGCAAGGAAAAGTCTTTTTCTCCCCCCAAACTCCACCAAAAATGAGTCTATGGGACCCTGCAAGAGGCTCCTGCTCCAAGAGGCTGCGCCGGCGTGACAAGTCTCACAAAGACTCATTTCTGGTGGAGTTTGGGGGAGAGAAAGAAAAACTTCTGCTGCTTCTGCTGCTTTCCTTGCATGGAGCCAAAAGTCTCTCTCTCTCCCTGAGAACAGAGCTGGAGACGGTATCCTGCGATCCCAAATAAAGAATGATTGATTGGTAGGACAACGGAGTGAGGAATTTTCCTGCAGATTTTTTTGGGGGGAGGGGGATTTCCCCAAGGTCTCTGGTCCACGGGATTTAAAATGATGAGTCTGGTGATCCCTGAAGTCCAAAAGGTTGGACTGGATGACCTCTAAGGTTCCTCCCAGCTCTGCTTTCCAGCAGGGGAAAATGTCACAGCAGGTAAACAAAGCAGCTTTCCCTCGCTTGTCTGGATTGCCTTCGCCTCCAAACCCCAGGTGGAGAGATTTGTCTTTAATCTGCTTGGCCTCCACAAAGCCGGCAGGCAGCTCAACCGGCATAGAAACCATGATCCCTGCTCCCTGGCACAGATGGCGCCATCGTGGGTATATTGTGGGCAATGGGGCTTTACAGAGAGCAGAGACTGCGTTGCAGGAAAGCCATCAAGGTAAACTGGCAGGTGCGCAAGCCACCTGGTATAAACCAGCTTGTTCGATTCCCATCGCTATTAAGACATATTTCTTGGTTGGCCATTGTCAGAAAAGATCCTATTGTTCAGTTTCGGGCATTGCAGAGAGTGAGCATCAAATACTTCCTAGATAAAATTATTATTATTTTTATTTGGCTTGGTCTGGCTCTGCCGACTTTCCCAAGCACCTGTTTGAGATGACCCAAATTTAGCAACAGAAATTAATACAAGCTAAATTCTAATTTTCTGTTTTCCAAGGCACCCAAAGGCCAGGCAGGGAATAATGGGTGGAAACTGATCCAGGAGAGATTCAACCTGGAAATAAGGAGAAACTTTCTGTCAGGGAGAACAATCCATCCATGAAACAAAAGTTGCCCTCGGAAGTTGTGGGAGCTTCATCGCTGGAAGCTTTCAAGAAGAGACTGGACTCCCATCTGTCAGAAATGATGTAGGGTCACCTGCTTGAGTGGGGGGTTGGACTAGATGACCTACAAGGTCCCTTCCAACTCCAATTATCTGTGAGCTCTTGATTGGAGCACCATTTCTCTCTTCAAGAGGAATAGAATAGAATAACAGTGTTGTATGGGACCTTGGAGGTCTTCTAATCCAACCCCCTGCCTAGGCAGGAATCCCGACACCACTTCAGACAAATGGTTGTCCAATCTCTTCTTAAAAACTCCCAGCACTGGAGCATTTACAACTTCTGGAGGCAAGTTGTTCCACTGATTTATTGTTCTCACTGTAGGAAATTTCTCCTTAGTTGTAAGTTGCTTCTCTCCTTGATTAGTTTCCACCTATTGCTTCTTGTCCTGCTTTCTGGTGCTTTGGAGAATAGCTTGACTGCCTCTTCTTTGGGGCAGCCCCCTGAGATATTGGAAGGCTGCTATCATGTCACTCCCAATTCTTCTTTTCTTTTTTTCTTTTCTTTTCTTTTCTTCTTTTCTTTTTCCAAACCCAAATCCTGCAAACCCTATCCTTCATAGGTTTTAGCCTCTAATTCCCTAATCTTCTTTGTTGCTCTTCTCTGCACTCTTTCTAGAGTCTCAACATCGTGACGATCATGCGTGGACTTCAATTCCCAGAATTCCCTAGCCTGGGAGTAGGAAAATGTGTTGGACTTGGGAATTCTGGGAATTGAAGGCCACACATCTTGAAGTATATAAAGTTGAAAACTATTTCAATTATGTGCTGTTGTGTGGGTATGTACTCTGAGCCCTTGCAAAGGTTGAATTTCTCCAAAAGGATGGAAAAGTATTTGCAATTTTGATGCTCTGAGCTGGATGGTTTTCTTGCAGCCGTTTTATGACCCAATTAGGTAACATCATCAGTGCTAGAAGGGGGTGGAGAAGAGAGAGAGGGAGAGAGAGAGGGAGAAAGAGAGAGAGCAAAACTCACACCTTTGCAGCATGGATGATGTTATCTAGTCGGGTCATAAAA
>BLBF01000074.1:3416639-3430265 GCA_015471245.1 Laticauda colubrina
GGGATGCCCCCTCCACCCACCCACCACAGCTGCCCATCAATCCCGCAGTTGGCTGGGTACCAGGTGGTCACCCAAAGCACATCCATTCAACTTTCCCTTTCACCCAGGGGGAAACAGAGGCAGGGCAGAGGGAAAGGTGCAGCCTTGCTCCCCAGATGCCTTCTCCTGAGGCTGCCCAGCTGTGCCAGTCATGGTCCCAGTTCAAGCTCCCAGCACGGGAAAAAACAGCCAAGGGCCCTCCCCAGCCGGTGGGGCTGGGGACAATGGGCTTCCTAGTCTGAGAGACTGGGGAACGGCAGGACAAAGATATCTCCTGAAGTTGCCTTCCCAAAAAAAATCCAGCTGTGCCAGTCATGGTCTCCCCAGGAAGCCCCATGTTCCCCAGGCAGTGAGGCTGGGGACGATGGGCTTCCCCGCCAGAGATGGCTGGAGGGGAGGGGAAAGTTCCCTCCAGAGCTGTTTTTGAGGGAGGGGGTCTTCCCCACCAACCCCTCTTCCCAGCCCCACTCCCCCAGTGTGCGTGCGTGCGTGCGTGTCTCACCTCCAGTTCTTTGAAGAAGATGCAGCTGCGCGCCCACTCCACGATGGCGAAGAGGGTCTGGTCAGCCATCCTGCACAGGAGTCCGAAGGTGGTCAGCTTCTCCGGCCGGCCCCTGCCCTGCTCTTGCTGCAGGCAGCTCAGGATGCGGCCTTTCAACTGCGCCTCGTCCGGCTCCAGTTGCAGCAGCTTCAGGATCACCTCGGGCACGTCCAGCGCCGTGGCCGGAGAGCCTCCGCCCCCGGCGCCGGGATAAGGCTCCGGAAAGGGGTACGCCGGGGCGGCCTCGTGCGGGTGGACGGCGTAAGGCTCCGGGAACTCGGACTTGATGGCCCGGCTGGCGAAAGGCGGGTAGTGGTAGCCCGAGAGGAGCCCGGGGCCCACCGGGCCGGGCCCGGCCAGCGCGGGCGTCCCGTAGGGGCTGCGCTCATAGTCGATGGGCGTCATGGCAGCCGCGCTGGGGGGCGGCAGAGCCTTGGCCAAGCCGGCCGGGTGCTGGTGGTGGGCCAGGCCGTGCAGGGAGGGCGGCAGCCCGCCGTAGTCTGCCGCCTGCACCGGAGAGATGATGGGGGGCGGCGGCGGGGGCGGCGGCAGCGGCAGCGGCGGCGGGGGCGGCGGCGGCGGCAGCGTCTCCAGCTTGAAGCCGTTGGCCCGGATCAGCGCCTTCTTCTGCTGCTTCAGCGCCCGGTCGCGCTTGTACATCGGGCCGAATTTATTCCTGCCCCCGCGCATCCGGTCGGCGCGCACGGCTGCAAGGAAAGGAGCAGCGGAGCTGACGATGGGCTGCCTGCAAAGTTGGGCAGTTCGAATCCCCAACCAGGCTCCAGGTTGACTCGGCCTCCCGTCCTTCCGAGGTGGGTAAAACGAGGACCCCGATTGTTGGGGGCAAGAGGCTGAGTTTGGAAGACAGGGCTGGAAAGCACTATAAAGCGGTATATAAGTCTAAGCCCTTCCTTCCTCCCTCCCTCCCTCCCTCCCTCCCTCCCTCCCTTCCTTCCTTCCTTCCTTCCTTCCATTCTATGCTTCCCTTCCTTCCCTGGTGGCCCAATGCTGAGAATGCAGCATTGCATGCCGATTCTGCCCACTTTCTGGAGTTCGATCCTGATCAGTTCAAAGTTGACGCAGCCTTCTGTCCTTCCGAGGCGGGTAAAACGAGGACCCAGATTGTTGGCGGGGGGGGGGGGGGGGGGGGGGGGGGGGGGGCGAAAGGCTGACTCTGTAAAACGCTTAGAGAGGGCTATGAAGCAGGGTATAAGTCTGAGGGCCATTACTATTGCTATTACCAGCCCCCACCCCTCCCCACCCACGCGGCTCATCTGGGGACAAGACCGGAAAAGCCCCCCTTTTCTCCACCTCCCCTCCCCCCGCGTCTAGGGGCATCCAAAGGGTGGAAAGGATGGAGGGCAGCCCCAGAGGAAAAGGAGCACAGCCGTTTGGCAGCGATCCCGACCAGCCTCTCGCTTGGCGGGTTTCCCCACTTGTCTACGCGGTAGGTGCCTGTCGGGGCTCCTCCGCATGTCCTTCCTGCTACACACTCACACACACAAACACACCCCACTCAGGGTTGTTCCCAAGGCCGCAGCTGTCTTGCAACAGACGGTGCTTCCTCGCCCAACGAGGGGATTCTGCAGCGCCTTCGCTCAGGCCTCCCGTCCGGCTTTTTCCTCCCCCTCCCAAAACAGACCCATGAAGATGAGAGAGGCGGGGGGGAGGGAGAGAGCGAGAGCCGGGAAGTTCCTTGTCGTGGGGGGGGGGGAGAGGGAGGAAAGGCAGGGGAGGCACCGTCTATTTAAAGAGGAGCTTTTCTTCCCGAGTTCCTGCAGCGCAGCGAAAAAAAAAAGGGGGGGGGGGCGGCGGCGGCGGCGGCCAGCCGAAGAGCCTCGGCCAAAGTTTCGCTGCCCAGCCCCCTCCCCTCCCTGTCCTCCCCCGCGCAGGTGAAGGGCGCAAGGCGCTCTCCCTCCTTCAACTGCCCTGCTCTGCGGGTCAAGGCAACCGTTCTGGGGGCAGCTCTCTCCCTCCCTCCCCGGGACAGCAGCCCCTTGACTCCAACCTCACTTCGAGGCTCGCGTTCCCACGAGGCGAGACTTGCCTGGACTGCTCCGAATCGTGGGGATTTCCCCTCCGAGGAGTCCGTTCAAAAGCTGCTTTGGCGTCCCGGGCCGATCTCCAAAAAAAAGGGGGCTGAAGCGGTTTGGGGTCCCGGGACGGGCATAACCCCCCCCCTCAAAAAAAAAAAAAAAAAAAAGGAGCCCGCGAATGGTTTTCGGGGCTCAAAGAAAGCTGCCCCTCCCCTTTATTTGCATGTCTCGGGGGGAAGGGGGGCTCTAAAAGCAGAAACGAGGGTCCGTCGACCTCGATTCGTTGCACCGCGGCGAAAACGCGTCCCGCAGGGCTGGGCAATGAATTCTTCCCGCCTGGTCTTTTCCAAAAAACAAAAAGCGAGAGAGACGGGCAGAGGGTCGGGCGTTCATCGCGACCCCCTTCCCAAGCCCGGGCAAGAGGGAGGGGCTCTTCGTTGGGAAAGTGGGACACACACTCAAGAGGGAGGGGCTCTTCGTTCTTCGGTGGGACACACACACACGCACGCACGCGCACACACAGAGCCTTGGGCAACTTTTGACCGGAGTTGGCGCGCGCTCTGAAAAAAAAACGGCGTCTTCAAACATGGGCAGAGTGCCTCGCCTTCCCTCACCTCCGTCCCGTCCCCAAAGATTTTGGGGACCCTGTTAGAGATCCAGGCGAGAAGGCCCGGCCGGATTCCTGCCTTACACCCTCCCCGCGACTCCGTCTTCTTCCAGAGGGAAAACACTTTCGTTTTCTCGGTTTCCCAAGGACGCTTGGCCGCAGAAACAGCTGAATTGCTGCGGCCGCCCTTGCCCACCCGGGAAGAAGAGGGGCGGGGACCACCACCAACCCCCGGCCGAGACTGCCCGCGTTGGGGGCAAAGCCAGAGGGTTTTCTCCCTCCTTCCCTCTGCCCTCCCTCAAAGGCCCTTCCGCAGCGCAAGGGCCCAAGCCAAGCCAAGAGCGCTCACCTTCCAGCCGCATCCCCACGGCCAGGCACTTCTGAAAACGACAGTACGGGCACCTTTTCCGTTGCGTCTTATCGATCTTGCAGTTCTGGCTCTCCGTACACGTGTAGTGCTTGTTGTTCTGCACCGTCCTCTTGAAGAAGCCCTGGGCGAAGAGAGAGAGGGGGGCTTGAGACAGACGCGCAAAGGGAGAGGAAAAGGAGCGCAGGCGGGCGAGGAAAACTATCCCAGGCGCTCGGGGACTGGGAAGCCCAGAATCCCCCTGGCTTGTACCGGTTGGAGGATGGCTGGGAGCTGATTTAGCTCCACGGGGACAGAGGGTTCAGAGAGGGTCTGCATCCCCACTCCATCCACGGTGGGTGGCTAACTCGCCCGAACAAAACCGCACCCAACCCGAATCGGTTCTAATGCGGCGTCTTTTCGCGTTGTTCTTGTGTTCGTGTGAACATCGTATAAATGGAAATCATTTTAGAAAGTTTGTTGGCGTGCGAACACAGCCAAAAAAATCGCCGGGCCCTCTGGATACAATTCCTCCTGTCGCAGAACCCTAAAACTGGCTACTTTGGCTCAAAAAAAGGGATCCCCAGATTTTTGGACACGTCCTCAAGACATCTGACTCCAGATTCACACAATTTAACGGAGGAAATTTTTATAGAAATTATTTAGGCCAGTCTACGCTCCTCATATTATCCTCACCTCAGCCCTGCGAGGTGCGTTAACCTGTGAGAGTAGCTAAGCATGAGCCCCCTCCTCTGGCCTCAGTGCCCCTCCGTGAAATGGGGTTCATCCTAGCCTAAGCGGAAGGAACAAGGTTGAACAAGGGTGCGATCCCAATGCAAGAACTAATGGCGTGTTAATAATTAGAATTGTTTAAAATAATGTTACAGCAATCAACGCGAGGGTCCTTATTGAAATAGGGCTCGAAATCAAAGTCCACACATTAATAATAAATCGATGGATTGATACTAACGGGAGAATTCCTATTTTAATGCGGACCCCGCCTCTAGATTTCTTCTGCTTCGCAAAGAAAAAAAGCAACAAAACCATAATTCTTTCTCTATCCTTTCCCTCGCTCACCCCTCAGATCCAAGGCACAGGGCGAGGGTTCTCTCTCAACCCGGGCCAAACCATTTTTACGCCCCTCCTGGCTGGAGAATCCCAAAATCACCGAAAAATACCCAGAGGAGAAGGAAGAAGAAGCTATTTCTGTAAAGGCCCCGCTCGTTCATCTTAAAACGAAGGTGTCCTTTATCTAGAGGCGGCCTTTTTAAGCGGGCAGCCCCCTTCTTGAAAAAGGGGTAGGTGGGTTGTTTGGGAAAGTGGACGGGGAAAAGCCATTTCTTCTCCCCCACCCCAACCCCACCCCGAAAAAACAATCAATCCAATTAAACCCCCCCGCTTCAATCAGGATTAAACTAGAAAGGGGAAGAATTTTTCCCGCATTCGCCCCCTTCCTTCAAATCTAAACCCTCTCCCCCTGAAATAACCCAAGGAAGCCTCCCTCGAGTCCCAGTTTGGCCCTCGGAGCGCCGCGCTCCAGCAAACCGGCCGGCCCGCGACCCTCCGAGGGACTGGGGGTGGGGGAGGGCGCGGGAGCCCACCTTCGGCTCGCTTTCGTTTCTAACCAGTCATTTCGCTCTTTTATTTCCCATCTCAAAATATTTAGGAAAAAATGTCAATCTCCCTCCCGTCCAGTCCGATCCGGGACGGCCCCCGAAATGAAACCCGCGGAGTTTAATTGCCCCCTCCCCGAATTTTTTTTTTTTTTTTTTAAAGGAGGAAAAAAACAGACTGGCAGGGTCCCTTCCGCGTTCTTGGAATGCCGTTCCCTTCCAGCTGCGGATGGAGAAAGGGAGGCGTTTGAGCCTAACAGATTCTCCCTCCGTTTCTTCCCAGTTTCTATCCCCCCCTCCTCTCTCTCTCTCCTACTTTTTTACCCCTTCACCCCTTCGGTTCGTCTTCAACCGTTCGACTTTCAATTCGTCCTCGATCTCTCGGCTCTTCCCAGGAAAATCTTCGTTCCCAGAACGAAGGAAAGGAAAGAAGGCCGGAGTGAAGCCGAATTAGCTGCTGCTTCTTCACCAACCCAGGACCAAAAAAAATAAAAAATAAAAAGGGGGGGGGGGAGCGCTCACTTTTAACATCTGGATCTCCAACGCATTTTTGGAGCGTTTTTCCCGCGGGTGGGTGCGTGGAAGGATTGACGCCCGATTAAAAAAAAACAAAAACCAAATCCCAGGAGAAGAGGCGGCATTAGTTGGGCACAAAAACCGCCTTCGCCCAGTTCAGACCAACTAAATGGATTTCTGAAAATGAAATGGTTCTGGGTCCGCGCGGAATCCTGGGGAGCGGAGGATCGCGAAAGGCTGAGTTCGCGCAACGCGCCCAACCCACCCAGGCACGGAAACGCCTTGAAACGAATCCTAAAGCGACGCAAAATAAAATAAGGAGAAATATTTCCTTGCAGAGGCGATCGCTTGGGCTTCTCTTCCACCCAACTGTTAAAAACATCTGCTTTTTAAAAAATAAAAACAAAACCCAAACCTACACACAGATGGGAGAGGGCGCAGGTTTTGGGTGCTCAAGGCTGCAACCGCTCTGCCTCCTTCCAAGAATTGGATCAGCCGAGGCGACAAAATTATTTTAAAAAAGAAAAACCCGAAGCCTGCCACCGAAAAGCCGATTATTAATATTAATCATGATGATGATGATGATGATGATTCCTTGCCGTCAAGAGGGGGGAAAAAAAAAACCCTGACCAGATCCCAACCGGTAAATGGATCCGGAGCTGCGGCTGGATCCCGGGCTTCCTTGCCTCGCCAAAGCCCTCTCTCCCCCATCTGGGGGAGGGGGGGGGGCTGGAGAGAGACCCCCCAAACCGCCGTCTTCCTCTCCGCCGTCCCGGAGCGCAGAAGCCGCCGACAGCCCCGAAGGCAGGTCTGTGTTGTGGGGCGCGCCGCCGCCGCCGCCGCCGGGTCACTCGCGACCCTCCTCCCGGTTTTCGTTGACAACACTAATTATGATAATTCCGGCGGCGGCGGCGGCCCCTCCGTGGAGATTGCGCGCAGTTCTTGGGGCGCTTTGACGGCCCCGAGTTGCGCCGGCCCCCAGCTCCTCTGCGCGCTCACCCCGCCACCCTCTTCCCTCCCCTTCTCCGCACCTACCTTGCAACTTTCGCAGGTCAGCAGCCCGTAGTGGTAGCCGGAGACCTTATCCCCGCAAACGGGGCACAGCTCGTCCAGATCTTCGTCGTAAGAATAATCCATCACCTTTGGCGAGCCTGCGGGGAAGGAGAAGAGCCGGGGGCAGCGACTGGGGGATTCTCTCTCCCCGGGGAAAGAGGGAGAGGGAGGGAAGGAAGGAAGGAAGGGAGGGAGGTTGCGGGTGCCCCGACGAGCGGCGGCCAAGAGAGTGGGGGGCCAGCGGGCAGCGGCCTCCTTTATAAAGCCTGCGGGGACGTGTGCGGTGCGGCACAGCGCGTCCGCACCGTTCTCCTGCGGGCGGGGAGCAAAGGAACCCCCCCCCTCCCTCACCGTCGGGGAAGGAGGGCATTGAGAGGGCTCGGCTCTCCGCTGTCCCCCCCTGGGGGGGCGGGTTCGGCCAGGGTCCACCCCCACACACACACATACACACACCCGCCACCCTCCCGCAAGACCAGGCACCCAACGGAAATGGCGGCCTCCGCCCTCTTGTTCCAGGGGAGGGAGGGTCCCTTCTGCCTCCCCCGCAATCGGAGCCCCGACGGAGCGCACCGGTCGCTCCAGGCAGCAGGCAGAGAGGGCTGCGGGGTTCCTGGCTGGCAACCAGCCCCAGAGAGAGCTAAGGACAAGGCCGCTGCGGGTGTTCGGGTTCCCCCCCCCCTCCCTAAGGGCCTGGGACTGCGCTCCGAGACTCCCACGCGGATTCCCCTCGTGGAGAGACCCCCGGTTTACTCCCCCGAGCCACTTCCGTGGTGGGATGA
Organism: Laticauda colubrina; assembly: GCA_015471245.1. Classification (NCBI taxonomy): domain Eukaryota; kingdom Metazoa; phylum Chordata; class Lepidosauria; order Squamata; family Elapidae; genus Laticauda; species Laticauda colubrina. Next base: position 3,424,170 of record BLBF01000074.1, read on the forward strand.
AGTTTCGACCAACCGGTACCTGGTTTGGAATAGAGAGGGATAAAAACGCCGCCTGGTGCGTTTGTGGCTCGGGGTAAAATCGGGTGAATTGAGGTTTTTGCCCTTGTTGGTGGGGTTTTTTTTTTTCCCCCAGGCAGGAAAAAAAACCCGACACACACCTGGCCACTCACTCTCTGTCCCTTGATCGCTAACTTCCGCTTTCAGCTGCCTCCATGGGGGTGTTGGGACACAATTCCCACCACTCCCTGCCAACAGCTGGACAAGTGAAGGTGGAAATTGTAGCCCCCTGGCTCAGCAGAAGGCAAGGCGCGGGTAGCATAAACGGTTTCTCCGCCGAGCTAGGGGGAAGGCGGACTCTTCACACCGGGCTGGTTTGCTGAATAAAGAGGAAGGAAGGAAGGAGGGAGATGAGAGTAAGGAAGGAGAGAAGGAGGGAGGGAAGAAGATGACAGAAGGAAGGAAAGAGATTAGAAAAAGGAAGGAAGGAGGGAGGGAGGGAGGGAGGAAGATGACAGAGGGAAAGAAGGAAGGAGAGAGGAAAGAAGAGGACAGAAGGAAGGAGAGAAGGAGGGAGGGAAGATGACAAAAGGAAGGAAATAGATTAGAATAAGGAAGGAAGGAGGGAGGGAGGGAGGAAGATGACAGAGGGAAGGAAGGAAGGAAGGAGAGAAGTAAGAAGATGACAGAAGGAAGGAAAGAGATTGGAATAAGGAAGGAAGGAGGGAGGGAGATGACAGAGGCAAGGAAGGAAGGAAGGAAGGAGATGAGAATAAGGAAGGAAGATGGGAGGGAGGCAGAGAGGGGAGAGAGAGAGGGAGAAAGAGAGAAGGGGGCAAAACACGCGTCCTCGCAGACACACAATCTCCAAAACTGGCTCTGGCATTAATTCTATCACACCAGGCGAGAAATCACGAACGCGGCGCTGCAGGTTTAAACCAGCAATACAGAATATTGGGGGAGAGGGGTTTCATTTCCTCTTCTGCTGACTTAAGGGGGAACACCCAGGAGGGGGACCCCCGCTTTTCTTGACAAACACCCCCCACTCCCCGCGCGGAAAAAAAAAAACCGCGATGCTCAGGAAAACTCTCATCCCTTCCGGGATGGGAGAGGATCCTGAACTTCGTTTGTCCACAGAGGGGACGTTTCCTTCCGCCCCTCTCCACCCTTCCTCCCTTGAGCCGTGGGGTGGGATCCTCCAAAGGTCATCCAAACGCTTCCGAAGGCCTCTGTATGCCCGCCGCTGCCGCCTGGCGGCCTGCCCCCTTTCAGCCTTGCTAGTCCCCGGGCAAGAAGCTTGCTCGCATCTCTGGGGGCCCAAAGAAGCTGTTCCGAATCAACATGGCGCAAAAACTCGGTGTGTATGTGTGTGTGTGTGTGTGTGTGTGTGTATCCTTTTGCTGTGCACGGAAGGCAGGTTTTGGCGTATAACTGCACCGCGGGTGACATTTTTGCTCCCAGGCTCCACGGCCCTGAATCACGCATTTGTGTGTTGCGTGTGTGTGTGTGTGCGCGCGCGCGCGCGCGCAACGTTTTGCTTTGCCTTCCGAAGAGCTCCGACCGCGACCGGATCCTTCCCAGCCAGCAAAAGAAGAGCTAACAGCGGTCGCCAAACCCTCAGGCCGGAGAAGGAAGGAAAAAAAAAAAACCCAAGAAAAGTCCAAATGCCAGCAGCCCGGCGGGCGTGGATTCGAAAGCAAAGTCAGCCCAGCAAAAAATCAAAATCTCCGCCCAGGAGAGCCTTGGCCCAGGTGCCCCTCTCCTCCTCTCCTCTCCTCTCCTCCCCGGACCAGACCCACCGCCCAGCCTCTTTAGAGGTCAGAAAAGCCAGGACCGGTGACCTCTTTTGGCCCTCCCACTGAAGAGAGCCTTCTTGAACATCTGGGCACTTGGAAATCTAGCCTCTGGAGGAGCAGGCTGGGCTGCTGGAGCTTTCCTTGCAGGGAAGTCGATTGCCCTAGTGGTCGGAGTGTGCACTCCCAATATTTTTACACACACACACACACAGACACACTGACAATCACAAACACCTTTTCCTCATCCAGTCGCCTTTGCCTTGTGCCTCCCCAAGGAAGGGACACACACACACACACACCCGCCTTGTATTGTCTTCCTCCAGCAGCTTTTCTGGAAGGAAGCATTTCCTGCGTGTAAACCCAGCCTCCCCTGGAGGGGAAATGGCGGCCAGGAGACAACCAGAGCCGTGTGGGGGAGAAACGCCTCCTCAATCAAGGGGAACCCATAATAGCTGGAGAGCCAGAGTGCTCCTGAGCATAGGTGGAGTTGCCCCTCAAGGCCAGCCTGAAGCTGCAGGGCTGAATCGTTCAGAGGCAGGCAACTTTGGCCTGTTTTAGGGTTTGCATTGGGGTCTGTCCAGATGTGCAATCAGTTGGAAGGCTTCTAGAGGGGCAGTAGTCCAGCATCTGGGAAACCACAGGCAGCAGCCATCACCCCTAGCTTGGTTAAAGTGATGGCATGGCCCTCAACAAACTTTGCAGATAATACGTAGAGGGGAATAAGTCTAGAAACAATGCACAAGAAGGTCCAATCTCAGCAAAAATTGTCCTCTCTGTTCCATGGACGTCCCTCATGGCATGGAATTCAAGAGGGACCCAGGCAAAACAAAACCCCATCTTCCTTTGGACATTCCCACATCAAATGCAAAGACCTCAGGGAGAGGATGCCCAATCACGCTGAAACTGACTGGCCTCAGGTCAGTTGAAGAAACTGAGAAGGTTACACAGGACATAGAAGGAAAAGAAAGCCATCTCGCAGAAGACTTGTTCCCTGAAGCCTAAGAGAGTAGGAATAACTGCCATGGGCCTCCTCTAAAGGAATCTGGATTTCATGGAAGAATTTGGAGAAGTGTGGGCCAGTAAAGGACAGAGTGAGGTTCTGAAAAACTGAAGAAGAGTTAGGAATTCTCCTATCCTGAAGCCAAGATCCAAAGCAGACTGAGAAACCTCTAAGTCTCTTCCTTGGAAGACTAAAATAACTTTTTCTCTCTCTTACAAGGACCTTCCTCTCTTTTGGACTCTGGAATTTGGGATGGAATGGAAAAAGGAAAACCACAACAAACCCCCGAGCTCCCAGCCTCATCCACTTCTAGCAGGCCGTCTTTCTCCGCGAGCCCACCTGAAAACAGAGATCTCAAAACACAATCTGCTTGCGGTGCCCAGATGTGAGTAGGAATCAGTTTCTATATTTTTGGGAGGAAAAGGTTGGTGTGTGTGTGTGTGTGGGTGAGAAGACGCTATGGTGCTTCTGGTGTGCAGAAGTCTCAGCCCTAGCACCCCCTTTTTCTAAACAAAGCCTCCCCTTCCCTGTATCAAAGCAGGTGGTGGAACTGGGACCGTTGTTGGGGGTCCCACCACGGGGGGGAAAAACAGCCTCAAGATCTGGGCCTCAAGGGAGGTTCCTCCTGATTTAAGATGGGGAAGATGGTAGCCCAGAGACGGTGGGGAAGGAACAGACTGGCCAAATTCACCAGCAAAGAAAGTTTCACCAATTTTGGGAACCAAGATCTTCCAAGCAGGCCACCTCGGCCTAAATGGAGAGATAGGCAGACAATGCCACCGGCTCCCGTCCCACCTCATCCCTCGCTCGAGACCAGGAAAAAAATTATCGCAGAAGTAGATAAAAGTACAATTGTTGCAATGACCTTGGCATTGGCTGTTATCAATCACTTACTTGGAAAGTAGCCCTCGGTTTCTCTCTCTCTCTGCTGATGACCCCACCAGCTTCTCCTTAGCTGTGAAGTTCTCCAAGAGTGAAAGTGGCTGAAGGCCAAAACCTTGGACTCCGGTCTTAATCCGGATGGAGCCACATTGGAGCCCACTTTTCGCGGCCGACTGCAGATCCCACTCCCAGGTGGATCTGTGGGCGCGCTTGCCCTGGCAGTCGCAAGCTTTTTTGCCGGACACTCTTAAGTCCAGTCCCCGCCTCCAAATGGTGACCACGGTAGATTTGAAATTCTTGCTTCATTGGCTTCCTCCATGGCCACGTGACGGTGCTAGCAACAGAAAGGGAGAGGGGAAAAAAAAACAGAAAGAAGAAGAAGAACTGAAATTAAGATACAAAACCCTAGTTCATAAACCAGCATCAGAATGTGGCAGCTGAGAAGATAAAAAGGACCTTTGCCATAGATAAAGCAACACAAGAAAGAAACTTGTTAATAGATGGTGGAGGGAGGGGCCCCTCTGTGGACAGAGAACATTTTTAAAAAATTGAGGGAAGGAGGGAGGGGGTGGATTTATTGCCGTGGTCCTGCTGGCCTGAACAATTTTTCTTTCTGTGTTTACCCCTTCAAGAGCTAGAAGTTTAATCCCATCCTGGTTCAACCACCACAGAGGCCACAAGAGATGCCAGGGAGTCCATTTTGGCTCTTGCGAGCTATTGGGGTGGGGTGGGGGTAGTGTATGCGTTTTGTTGGACTTCAAACCTGCCTTGTTTTTAAATAGTGTCTTTTGCAAACAACAACAACACAATCTTTCCCTGTGCAAAGGCAGTTGCGATGCATGGATGAAAGAAATGCATTTTTGTCTACATTTGTATCCAAGCCATATCTGGGTTGGAGATGCCTACTTGCGTGCCAAGAATGACCCTTTGCAAAATGTCTCTGTGGGATTTGCAGATTCAAAGGATAATGGGTTTGTTTTTTTTTTTAGAAGGGGGCAAAGAATGCCGCGACCTAGCAAAATTTGTCCCTTCATGGACATGCAGCCAGGAGGTCCACCAAAAGGCATCCAGATGTTTCGACAGCAGTCCAAAGGATGGAGCGATGACACTTGCCCAGGGGGAAAAATGAGACAATGAACCAAGTGAAGGATTGGCAGGTCTTCTCAAGAATGGGAAATGGAGAAGGCTTGGCTAGGTAGGGTGATGTCCATCTTCCAGAAGGTCATGGTGAACCCACCATCTCCAAGGAGGACATGAGATGTGACTTCACAGTGCCAGAAAATTCAGGTGTTTCTATCTGAGTGGAATCCTAATCCAGAATGAGTTCTGCCTCTTCTCAACATCATCCCAAATCTTAGGAGAACCTCAAAGGTCATCCAGTTCAACTTCCAGCCAAAGGAAGTCAGGATTGGTTCCAAAATCCAGCCATGATCTCCTTCTTAGAGGACTTGTTTCACCACAACCGAGTTTTAATGATCAGACTTTGGAGCCCTAGTGGATGATTCCTTAAATATGAGCCAGCCGTGTGCGGCAGCAGCCAAAAAAGCCACCAAAGTCCTTGGTTGTATAAACAGAGGCATAGAATCAAAATCACACGAACTCTTTATAAAGTCTTAGTAAGGCCGCACCTGGAATACTGCAACCAGTTCTGGTCACCACGTTACCAAAAAAAAAAAAAAAGATGTTGAGATTTTGAAGGGGGGAAAAAAAAAAGTGCAAAGAAGAGCAACAAAGATGATTAAAAGCCTGGAGATTAAAACATACGAAGAACGGCTGCAAGATTTGGGTTTGGCCAGTCTAGAGAAAAGAAGGACTAGGGGGGACATGAGAGGAGTATTTTAGTCTTTGAGGGGCAGCCCCAAAGAAGAGGGAGAGTCAAATTATTCTCCAAAGCACCCAGAAGGCAGGACAAGAAACAATGGATGGCAACTAATCAAAGAGAGAACCTGGAATGAAAGAGAAACTTAATAGAAACTTGATAGTAGGACAACTAACCAGTGGAACAACTTCCCTTCAGAAGTTGTGAGTGTTACATCACTGGAGGCTTTTACGAAGAGACTGGATGCTCACTTGTCTGGGATGGTATAGGATCTCCTGCTTGAGCAGGGGGCTAGACTAGAAGATCTCCAAGGTCCCTTCCAGCTTCTGTTCTGTTCAATTCTATTCTATTCCATTCTATTTTATATTCTATTCTTTTCTTTATTCTGTCCTACTCTGTTCTATTCTCTATTCTGTTCTATTCTTCTCTATTCTTTATTCTGTTCTTTTCTATTCTATATTCTATTCCGTTCTATATTCTATAGATTCTATTCTATTCTTTTCTCTTCTATTCCATATTCTGTTCTATATTGTGTTCTATATTCTAGTCTATATTTCTATTCTATTCTATTCTTCTCTATTCTATTCTCTATTCTGTTCTAT
>BLBF01000074.1:3430275-3453582 GCA_015471245.1 Laticauda colubrina
TCTAATCTATTCTATTCTATATTCTATTCTGTATTCTGTTCTTTTCTTTTCTATTCTGTATTCTGTTCTATGTTCTGTTCTATTCTGTTCTATATTCTATTCTATATTCTGTTCTATTCTTTTCTATTCTATTCTATATTCTGTTCTATTCTATAATTTATAAGAGTTTCAGCCAAAGTCCAACAAGCAGTCAGTGGGGGGGGGGGGGGAGCCATGTGATTAATGGCTGTGTGATTCACTTAACCACTCTACTGCTTGGCTTAACTATCCTGCCAAAAAGAGATCTATCAATCAATCTATCAATCTTCAGATATCTTTGATGGGTTGATTTTTATCCCTTGTGGGGTGGGGGCGAAGTGTTGGCAGAGGATATTTCTTTGAGCAGTATGTATGCACACACACACACACACATTTTACAGCATTTATTGTGCAATGGTTACTTTTTTTTTCTTTATCTTTGTCATTGACGGGATCTGCCTTGTTACAATAGCTCCTTCGTTCTTTTAGTGTTTTAATTGCTCAATATAGTTTATGATTAAATGCACATCTTCTGTCATCTCCATAACTTATCCAAATATCACGTATTACCTTTTCTTTAACCACTCACACCAAATGTTCCATATTTCATAATAGTTACTGTCTTGTTTATTTTTTTAACAGTTTGGTTAGGCATTCCAACCACTCAATCAGGAGGGTGTGTGTGATGGTTCTTTCTCTCTCTTTCTCTCTCTCTTTGCCCTCTTTTTCTCTCTCCCTCCTTCTCTCTTTGCCCCTTTTCTCTCTTTCATCCTTTCTCTTTCTCCCTCCCTCCCTCCCTCTTTCACCCTTTCTTTCTCTCTCTGCCCTCTTTCTCTTTCTCTCTCTGCTCTTTTTCTCTCACTCTTTTGTCCTTTCTCTCTCTCTGCCCTCTCTTTCGCTCTTTTTCCTTCCCTTCCCCTCTCTCCTTCCCTCCCTCCCTCTTTCTCATTGGCCAGGCTGCTGAGAAGAATGCCTGCAGCTGCCCAATCAGCTGCAGAGAAAAGGAAAGATACGGAACATCTGGAAGAGCGATGCTTCATATATATATATATATATTTTGGGGAGGGGGGGAGGTTGTGGGGGTGAAATCTCCGTGGCCCTCTCGAACTGGATGAGACAGGTCCATCCCTGGGGGTTTGAGTTGCAAAGGAGGGAGGGGGCAGAAGAAAGGGGGCCTCTCCCCTGCTGCAAAAGAGATCCCCCAAATGTCAAAAGGTGTGTGTGTGTGTGTGTGTGTGTGTGTGTGTGTGTGTGTGTGTGTGTGTGTGAAATGCATTGGGTTTTTTCCTCCACGCAGAAGGAGTTTGGAGAAGAGAGGAGATGGAGAGGAAGGGTCCTCCGAGGGACCGAGTGCGGGGAGGATGGAGGAACAGGAAAGGATCTCAAGAAGAAGAGGAGGAGAACGAGAAGAGAAGGAGGGGAGGGACAGGATCTCTAGCAGGGAGGGAGGTCACAGAGGTTATCAACAAATGGAGAAGCTCAATTTAGCCTCCAAGGGCTTCCAGCCACCCAGAACGAAGGAGAAATTTCCTTTCAGTGACAACAATTAACCAGGGGAACCACCTGCCTCCAGAAGGTGTAGATGCTCCAACACTGGGAGTTTTTAAGAAGAGGTTGGGCAACCCTTTGTCTGAAGTGGTGTAGAGTTTCTTGCCTAGGCAGGGGGTTGGACTAGAAGACCTCCAAGGTCCCTTCCGACTCCGTTACTCCATTCTATTCTAAGCCCTGTCAGTTTGGAGACAATACCAGTGGTGGTGGGGGGGGCGCAAGGCTCCCTCCCCACCAGCCAAAGAACACGGGCTTGTTGCTAAGCAACCAGGACTTTGCCAGAAAGTCCAGGCTTCCCATGCCAGGGAGGGCTTCTCTGCCCCTCGGCTGCCCATCCCCCCCCCCCCCACCGCAGCCCTCGGACTCTCCTGCAGGACCCCACCCCCCCCATTCTCCCACCCAGAGGGCGTGGGGCCCCAACCTCGACAGCTCTCCTAAATTTATGATGGGGCTGAGTTGTCTTTGGGAACCGCACCCGCAATTTTGCTCGATTAACAGATTAACAGACTGGGAAGGGACCTTGCAGGTCATCTAGTCTAACCCCCTGCCAAAGCAGGAGACCCTGCACCATTTCTAAACAGATGGCAGTCCAATCTCTTCTTGGAAGCCTCCAGGAAGCACCCACAACTTCTGAAGGCAACTTCTGTTCCATGGGCTGGTTGTTCTCACTGTCAGAAAATTCCTCCTTATTTCCAGGTTGAATCACTGCTTGATCAATTTCCATCCATTATTCCTTCTCTGGCCTTCAGGTGCTTTGGAAAACAGCTTGACCCCCTTCCTCCTCCTCTCTGGGGCAGCGCCTCAACTATGGGAAAGCTGCTCTCCTGTCTCCCCTGGTCCTTCTCTTCCCTCGACTAGCCAGGCCCAGTTCCTGCAACTGTTCTTTATATGTTTTAGCCTCCAGTCCCCTAGTCAACCGTTCATCACGCAGATATTGGCCTGTGATGTGGAGAATGGTGGGGTTGGAGCTGGCCTCACCCAGCAAGGGAGGATGCCCGAGGGGGGGGGGGCGCTGAGCACCTGCAGAGAGATATGGTGTGAGCTGCTTGCATGCATCTCTGAGAGGAAGGACCCTTGGGCCCCTCCCTCTCCTAGGCCTGTTCCCGACATCCCAGCTGAAAGCAGCAGCAGCAGCAGCAAAAAAAAGCAAAGAAAGAGAGAGAAGAGATAAAAGAGAGAGAGAGAGAGGAGAAAGAGAGGAGAGAGAAAGAAAGGAGAGAGAAGAGAAAGAGATAAAAGAGAAAGAGAAAAAAAGAGAGAGACAAGAAAAAGAGAGAGGGGGGGGAAGGAGAGAAAGAGAGAGAGAGGGAGGGAGAGAGGGGGGGGGTTGGTTTCCGGCTGCATCAGAGGTAATTATCAGCCAAATGCCAGATGTTCGGAGACGGTGCCAATGTCAGGAGAAATAAATCTCGGGAAGGTTCAAGGCCTCAGCTGGGTGGCTTCAGAGGCTTCAGCTGCTCAACCCGAGAGCAGAAATGGCGCCCGAGTCGAGTGGCCACTTCCTTGGGCTGGGATAAAAAATAAATCGGGGCCGGCTATTTTAAAACCACTGGAGTCTTTTTCTGGGGGTGGGGAGGGGAGGGGAAGGGCAGGGCACATCCTTTGCCAAGTTTGGGCCTTCTGCCCCTTTGGCCATGCTGGAGAGCCTCGGCTGTCACAGGAAGTCAAGGCAGGGAGGGTGGTCTTTCTATGAAGACACCCCCCCCTTTTATTCCCCTCAGTGGGGGGGGGGGGGGGTGGGGACAGGGGGGGGGGGGCGCAGAAGGAGGGGCACTGTGGTCAACCCAGAATTCTTCTGAAGCAGGTTCTTAAAAGTTTTGCATAGAAGGGAAGGAGATGGAAGGGATCTTGGAGGTCTTCTAGTCCAGCCCCCTGCTGAAGCAGGATTGGCTCATTCCACAGGTGGTTGCTCGTAGCAGAATTTGTCCAGAATGTTATTTTTGAGCCTCCAGTCCCCTAATGGGTTGCTCTTTTCCAAATAGCCAAGCTCAGCCATGCCTAGAAGGTTTTCCTTCTAATGCAAGTGGCATCCTTATCCTTCAGTACCCCAGTCCTTCTTTGGGGCCAACACAGCCTTCCCTGAAGCCTTCCACCATCTCGTTCCTTTCTAGAAGAACAAGGGTACCTCACCGGGATCTTCCACATGCCGTGCATAGACTCTAAACATGTTGTTTTTTTTTTTTTAGGAACTTATGGGGGGGGGGGGGGAGGAGGAGGAGGAGGAAGAGGAGGAGGAGGAAGAAGAGCGAAGTTCTGCAGGCCTTCCTAGCAAGCTGTCCGCCATGAGCCTGGAGCAGGAGGCCAGGAACATCCTCATGCAGAGATCCTGGCAGGATGTGCTGAGTTCAGCCTTGATATTTCATGGAGACCAAGAGGGAGAGAGATAAGGCCACTATCTCCATCCTCTCCTGGTTATCTGCAGCAGGGTTCAGCCTCTTGCCTCCGCCACGTTCCTGGAACGTGGCTGGAGCAGGTGTGGCCCGCCCCACAGGATGCGGAGAGCTCCTTTCCCCCGACGCTTGCCAAAGGGGGTCGAGTCCCTGACTCCGGTGAGAATTCCTTGGACCGAGCAAACACACCAGATGCCTCAGCCTTGGGCTGCTTCTTCGCAACGTGCTCGGCCCGGCCTGCGGTCAGTGGTCTCTCCAAGCCCCCTGTCATAGCAAGGAGAGCCCAGCCCAGCCCAGCCCGGCACAACTCGCTTCTCCTTGGCAACTGCCAGGAGCGCAAAGCCAGCTGGAGGTCAGAGCGACAGGCTCTTGTTGCCTCTGGAGACGCAGCAGCGTGCCAAGGTTTGGAAGCAAAAGCTTGGACCTCTTGCTGGAGTCGATGCTGACACGGAGGCTAAGCGTAGGACGACATAGCCTTGGGGCGCCGTCCCACCGCCAGATGTGCTTCTTGGCTCAGGTTGCAGGCACCCTTTTCTGCAAAGGAAAGGGACGGGAAGGGGGCGCCTGGTGGCCAGCCAGGTTTATTCCACCTTGCCCTGAAGGAGGGATGGGGGTGGGGGAGAAAGCTGGTCCTGCCCTCTGTCTGCACCAATGGCATTTGGCCCTCAAAGGGCGCTCTGAGTCTGGGGGACCATTTTGACTGCATTGTTATGTACTTTACCTGCAAAGGGAGCTGGTCTCCAGCCCTGGTTTTCTCTTTGCAGCAGGATATTTCAGGCTGTGCGTTTTAGATGCTTCGATCACATTTCGATCACGTTTTAGGCTGTGCTTCGGGGCTGGAGGCCAAAACATACGATGGGAACAGGGTTATGCCTTGTCTCATGAAGAGAAGGACAGCATGACCTGGAAAGTTGATTAACATAATAGGAATATAAATTTAAATTTAAGAGACAAAGGCAATGGATATTGTGCATCAGCAAGCTGTACCAACCGACACACTGTGTAACTGAAAGAAGGTTTTATTTGTTGGTTTGTGTTTGTGTTTGTTTATGTTTGTTGTTAAAAAAAAAAAATTCAAAAAGATAATAATAGCGAAGAGAAGGACGAGGGTGGGACATAATAGCAGTCTTGCAGTATTTGAGTGCTGAACGAAGAGGAGGGGCCCCAAATTATTTCCCAAAGCACCTGAGGGCAGGACAAGAAGCAATGGGTGGAAACTCATCAAGGAGAAGAGCAACCTAGAACGAAGGAGAAATTTTCTGACGGTGAGAACAATTAATCTGTCAGAAATTAATCAGTGGAATGGAAGTTGCCTCCAGAAGCTCTGGGTGCTCCATTACTGGAGGTTTTCAAGAAGAGACTGGACGCGAGAAGTTTTCAAGAAATGATTGTGTGGAATGGTCTCCTGCTTGAGCAGAAGAGTTCCAATTCCAACTCTGTAATCCTGAGAAAGCAGAGAAAGCCCGACCAGCAAATAGATTGAAAACAAACCTTTTGGAGGTGTAACAGAATAACAGAAGGGACCTTGGAGGTCTTCTAGCCCAACCCCCTGCTTGGGAAATCTGCTCTCTCACTGCTCAGGGTCCAGCTCAGCTATGGATCCAGGGGAATATCTTCCTTTTGCGTGCATGAGCTTTCTTCTTGAATTTCCTGCCTCCCACCGAAGGGTTTGGCTTTGAGAGTTTTGTTCTGGTGCAGTTTGGTGCAGGGGTCTCTGACGTTGGCAACTTTAAGCCTGGTAGACTTCAACTCCCAGAATTCCCCAGTCAGCTGGCTGGGGAATTCTGGGAGTTGAAGTCCGCCAGGCTCAAAGTTGCCAATGTCAGAAGCCCCTGGTCGAGTGGATTCAATCTAGTTGGGGTACCCAGTGGCAGGTTATTTTTCCATCTCTACCTGGTGAAGTTGTTCAACGGTGTTGAGGCTCTGGAAAGAGTGCGCAGAAGAGCAACCAAGGTGATTAGGGGACTGGAGGCTCAAACATACAACGAACGGTTGCAAGAGCTGGGCCTGGCTAGTCTAGTAAAGAGAAGCACCAGGGGAGCCAGGATAGCAGTCTTCCAAGATTTGAAGGGCTGCCACAGAGAGGAGGAAGGGATGAAACTCTTTTCCAAAGCACTCGAAGGCCAGACAAGGAATAATGGATGGAAACAGATCAAGGAGAGAGATTCAAACTGGAAAAAAGGAGGAATTTTTTGACAGAGAGAACAAACAACAGATTGAATAGAAGCTGCCTTCGGAAGTTGTGGGAGCTTCATCCCTGGAAGCTTTCAAGAAGAGACTGGACTGCCACCTGTCAGATATCGTGTAGGATCTCCTGTTTGGGCGGGGGTTGGACTAGGTGACCTACAAGGTCCCTTCCAGCTCTATTCAGATTGATTGATTGATTCAACCTAGAAATACAAAGACATTTTCTGACAGTGAAAGCTATCAACCAGTGCAACAGAAGTTGCCTTTGGAGATTGTGGGAGCTTCATCCCCGGAAGCTTTCAAGAAGAGACGAACTGCCATCTGTCAGGAATGGGGTAGGGTCTTCTGCTTGGGCAGGGGGTTGGATTAGATGACCTGCAAGGTCCCTCCCAACTCCGTTAATCTGTAATCTGTCAAACACAATGGAGGACAGGAGGGTGTGTGTGTGTGTGTGTGTGTGTGTGTGTGTGTGACACCTAGCCACCCCATCGATCTTAAAATAAATCTTGGGGAGTCCTGACATAGGGCCTGGCCAGCTGGAGAAGACCTTCCCACCAGCTGGTCCGCCTCTCCTGGTCTGAAGGTCGCTCCATCCTGTGACAAAACAGCTTGACAAACGGAGTCCTTGAAGCCCAGAATGGATGTTCCAGGCAATGCTGACATTTTAGTGATCTTCCGAAAGATCAGGTTAATGAGAATGACGCTGTTGGGGGGGTGGGTGATGTTTGCTCTCTGGCTTTGCGATGGCAGGCCGGGTGGCCTTCAGAAGTGACTAATGGCGCCATGCCCGAAAAGACGAGAAGATCTGCCCAGCGGGTTGAGGTGCAGATTAGGACAAGCTGTGGCGGCCTGGAAACCAAGGAAGGCCAAGAGCTGTTGCCTGCTGGACGGGCTGGGGGGGGGGGGCGCTTATTAGTAAAATTCAAGGGTGAATAAAAAGGAAGGTTCTACATTTAGGCAAGGAAAACCAAATGCACAGGTGTAGGACAGGTGGTACCTGGCTCAGTAGCAGTGACTGTGAGAGGGCCAATCTGACTGGAGTTGTAGGGTCTTGGGATCCAACCAAACCCAGATCAGTGAACATTTTCCTTCTCTGTGCTAAATGGCCTCATTTGATAGGCCAAATATGTTCTAGGCAGAAAATGGAGATGCTCCAGAATTAAAGTGGTCTATTTTTCCTTTGGACAAATGGAACATTCCATTTCAGATCCATTTCTACATTTAGGCAAGAAAAATCAAATGCATAGGTACAGTATATATGGTACCTTGCTCAATGGTAGTAACTGTGAGAAGGATCTCAGAGTCCTAACGGGCAACCATTGAAATAGGAGCCAGCCCTGTGCAGCATCTGCCAAAAAAGCCAATGCAGTCCTTGGCTGCATTCACAGAGAGATAGAATCAAGATCACATGAAGTGTTGATGCCAATTTATGATGCCTTGGTAAGGCCACACTTGGAATACTGCATCCAGTTTTGGTTGCTAGGATGGAAAAAAGAAGTTGAGATTCTGGAAAGAGTGCAGAGAAGAGCAACAAAGAGGATTATTCAGCCTATATGGAGGCTAAATCATATGATGAACGGTTGCAGGAACTGGGTATGTCTAGTCTAGTGAAGAGAAGGACCAGGGGTGGCATGATAGCAGCCTTCCAATATCTCAAAGAGCTGCCCCCAAAGAAGAAGGAGTCAAGCTATTCTCCAAAGCACCTGAGGGCAGGAGAAGAAGCCATGGATGGAAACTGATCAAGGAAAGAAGCAACTTAGAACCAAGGAGAAATTTCCTGACAGTTGGAACAATTCATCAGTGGAACAAGTTGCCTCGATAAGTTGTAAATGCTCCAACACTGGAAGTTGTTAAGAAGAGATTGGACAAAATGGGGAGAAGATTAACTTTTTGATGCGGGAACTATTCTATTGTAGAAATAGTGGCAGAAGATAGAAATCTGGATATGTAAACATAGATGCCTAATGAATAGAGTACAACTTAAGGAAACATTAGGATTATATGCAGTTAATTGGTTATAACTATTGTATGTATATAAGATTATTGGTATGTAATTAAGAATGTAGAGATTACACCCAGACGGTATACTGTTCCTGTGAATAATGAAATCCTATACATAACCAAGAAAATTGTACAATAACAAGTATGAATATGTGACGTATAACAAAGGAAAAGTACAATAAAAATATTTGGAGAAAAAAATAAGATATAGGACAGCATTTTGTCTGAAAGGGTATAGGGTTTCCTGTCTGAGCATGGGGTTGGACTAGAAGACCTCCAAGGTCCCTTCCAACTCTATGATTCCAAATTCTAGTGGACCTCAAGGCGTCTTTTTACCATGGACGGTCTACTGTATTGCTATGCCTCGGTGAGTGTCTGTGAACATGGTGGAGGCATCCAAACATTGCCAAGGAGATGCAGTGCAAACCTGCAGACAGAGGGGCTGAGTTTGGAGGAACTTCAGCCAAGCTTTCCTTTCAGAAATAGTGAGAACTTCATCCCTGGAGGCTCTCAAGAAGAGACTGGACTCCCATCTGTTAGAAATGGTGTAGGTAGGATCTCCTGCTTGGGCAGGGGGTTGGACTGGATGACCTCCAAGGTCCCTTCCAATTCTATTAACCTATTAAGCCCATCTCCTGGTGAGTCCAGGTCCATCTAGATGGGACTTCGTATGTCTTTTCTCGGGAAGTTTTTACAACTTTCCTGCCTTGACAGAAAAGTCAAAAGGTCTTAGTGTCTCCCTCATCCAAGGCCAACTAGCTGTGGTACTTAGCCGAAGCGTGTGCCTCTAGTTCAAGAGCTGCCCTCTTCATGGTTGAGAAGACACACAACACATTACCACAAAGGCTGGGGGAAGTCTAGTGAGCTGTGAAAACCCAACTGTGCTCATCAACTCCAAGGTTGTTCAGCGGGTTGCAAGTTGCTCATTGCCCCAGTCCTAATGACAGGTGACCAAAAAAGGGGGCAGGGAATGGCATTATAGAACAGATTAACAGATCAATAGAATTGGGAAGGACCTTGTAGGTCATCTCGTCCAACCTCCCACCCAAGCAGGAGACCCTACACCATTTCTGACCGATGGCAGTCCAGTCTCTTCTTGAAAGCCTCCAGGGATGAAGCTCCCACCCCTTCTGAAGGCAACTTCTGTTCCATGGGTTGATTGCTCTCACAGAAGATTTGTCGGTGATCAAGTTGGGGATTTTAGGCTTCTTGGAAAAGGAAGAGAGGATCTGAAGAACAAGAGAGGACATCAGGGTTGAGTGGCCAGCTGGGAATAGGTAAGGAGGTCTTTTTACAGGGAGCAGCACACAAATCTCCAGGTGCTGAGCCTTCAGCCAGCTTGGTCAATGGCGAAGAGCATCGGAAAGCTTGGGAAACTGTCCAGGAGCAGTTTTGTGATTGTCAAGAACACTGGACAGAAGTGGTTGGACACTGAAAGAGGAGCAGCACACATGAAACTCATGCTAGGAAGAGTGTCCCTCTTCTAGGGTGACACAAAATTCAGAGTTTTTCCCCCCAGCTCATTGGCCAAAGAGGAAAGAAATCACAAGGGGGGGGGGAGCTGTGTGGAGAGAGTTAAATTCCTGGGCGTCGACCTCAGCGAAGATCTTGCCTGGAAAACCAACACAACCCAGGTGGCCAGAATGGCCCAACAGAGACTCCATTTCCTCCGGGTCTTGTGAAAGAATTAAGTGGAACAACGACTGATGAGGCCTCCTTTTACCGATCCACAATAGGAAGCATCCCTACGTATTGCATGATGTTGTGGTGCGCTGGCTTGACAGCCGCGGATGGAAAGATACCACAGAGGGTGGTGAACACAGCACATAACATCGTGGGGCTGCTCCCTTATACGGCTAGATGACCTCGGTAGGGCTCGCTGCCTTAGAAGAGTGAGGAAAATCCTCAGGGAGGACTCGCGCCCTGGTCAGCCCTTCTTTGCTCTCCTACCATTGGGGAGGACAGGGTGGCTAACCTT
Organism: Laticauda colubrina; assembly: GCA_015471245.1. Lineage (NCBI taxonomy): Eukaryota > Metazoa > Chordata > Lepidosauria > Squamata > Elapidae > Laticauda > Laticauda colubrina. The sequence goes on from BLBF01000074.1 coordinate 3,440,398, forward strand.
TTTGGGCTCCCGTGCCGATAACTGCATGCGCACTTGCCTGCTCATGCTCGCATGAAATCACCCAGAAGACAATGCGCGCGGGGCCTCCTGCAGGCCAACGCACCTCCGCGCATATGTGCCAGATAGCTGACAGTCGTTGGGCGGGCAGTCCGTGCGCATGTGCTGTAGACCTTTCCTGAGCAAGTGCTCGCGTACTGGCACTAATGGCTCTGCTTGCCACTTCCGGCATGGGTGCCATAGGTTCCCCACCACGGGGGATAGGAGGTAGAGAAGCAGAGCCAGCCGCACCAACAGGCTGAAGAACAGTTTCTACCCGTGGGCTGCCAGACTCCTGGATGGAAAATAACTTCATGTTAACATCGGATAGACTTGTGGGGCTGGCATGTTGTGCCACAAGGTCCCATAGGGTGATAAGATTGGGACTGGGTCAGGGACTTCTGTCCTCACTGGGAGCTGTGTTGAGGTGTGGGATGTTGCATGAAGGGAGGCTCAGCCAATCTCATTGTACACCTGTTGTACTCTGACAATAAAGGTAATAAGGTAGCTTCTGTCCACCACCCAAAGCTCACCTGAGAACATGTGGAGTCTCCTTGCTTTGGTTCAACCCTGGTGACCCCCAAGGCTACAGGGGCTCTACCTGGCCAGGCCAGGCTGTGTCCCCTTTTCTCCCCTCCCAGGTTGCAAGATGGGTCTCCATTGGATGGAGAAAGACAGTGGCTTCATCTCCATTGAGAGAGTGGCCAGCCACTTGTCAACCTCTGGAAGGGAATGGAGGAGGAGGATTGGCATCTCCATGGAAATAGCTGCAATGGGCACTTTGTTGTCAGGGGAACCGACTGCCAGGTCTCTGGTTTGGTGGAACAGTCAGCTCTGCAGAGAACTCAGATCCAGTTCCTGCACTGGAAACTGACCCTGGATCTGCGTCCATCCACGTTCTGTGGCCAGCTGAGCTTCTCCCAGAGATCCTGGTCCTACCACAGAGCTTGCAGCCATGTCAATCCAGCTGGCTGTTGCGGAGATTGACTTGAGACTCCCATCTTCTTTCGGACAGAAAGGGAACCTCGGGCAGATGCCTTCACTCCACTCTCTGTTGGCGTGGTGATTGTGTGTCGGGGGTGGGGGGTGGGCTCCCCCACGAGGACAATTTAACACCCACCGAGCTTGGAAAAAAAGGAAGCTCTTTCCAGACAAGCAAGTTAGCAAGGCGAAGGAGGTTGGCCTGGTTCATGGGCTGGAGACCAGGGAGGGACTTACCTAGGACAGGGGTCGCCAATTTTTGGAACCTCAGGAACCACCAAACTCATAATTTTAAATCCCAGGCACCACTAACTGGTTCTGTGGGCATGGCCTAATTTGTGGGTGTGGCTTGGTGGTCATGTGATTGGCTGGGCATAGCTTGTATGTAAATATTATATTTATATAAATATTGCCTTTTTTATATAAAAAAGAGAAACTTTTACCCAAAATCAGGTAAAGCAGGCAGGCAGATTGAGTTGCTCACAGAATCATTCAGTGATCTATCTGTCTGCTATTGGCTAGCTCAGTCTGTCACATAAAATTTGCTCGAAGCAAACTTACAAAATTAACTCACAACAAACCATGTATGTAAATATTGAATTTTTTTTTATTAAAAAGAGCAACTTTTACCCCAAATCAGGTAAAGCAGGCAGGCAGATTGAATTGCTCACAGAATCATTCAGTGATCTATCTATCTGCCATCAGCTAGCTCAGTCTGTCACATAAAATTTGCTTGCCGTGAGTCTGCACTGAATAACAGAACCTTCAGTCCTAAGGGAGGTTCGGCTGTGCTTAAAAGCAGAGCCGAAGATCTAAAGACTAGCTAGATTCCTAGAGCATCTCATTAGCTTCGTATTAAGGCCCCTGCTTCACATCTCCAGATGCTCAGGACATCTGCCCAGAAGAGAGGAACCCAGAAGGCTGTTTTGCTGAGCTCTTGCCCCCATCCTAAATTTGGGTTTTGAGGTTTAGGAGAGCAGAGATGGAGGCTGGTGGTGGAAGCCACCATGGGAAGGTGGCCAATGTTTGACTTGCATGGATGTGGCCGCCACCATCTCCTCTCAGGATCCACAAAGCCCGATGATTGGCATTCATATCTTACAGGTAATACTTGAGTCATGATCATTCGTTTAGCGACTGCCCAAAGCTATGACAGCGCCAAGAAGAGTGACTTAACGACCGGTCTTCACTCCTTAGCAAACCATCTTGGCATCCCCTGTGGTCATGCGATCAAAATCCAGGTGCTTGGTACCTGTATTTACGATGATTGCATTGCACTATGGTGGAGTGATTGCCCTCTGCGACCTCCCCAGCCAGCAGCTGCAAGCAAAATCAATTGGGCGGGGGGAAGGCTGGATTTGCTTAACAACTGCCTGATTCATTTAAGAACCACAGGGATTAATTTAACTCCCCCCCCCCCTGCAAAGGCTGTGAAATCACGCACAATTTTCCAAAACACCCACCTTGCTTAGAAATTCAGGTCCCCAGCGCCGAGGATGACTGCAATGAAGCCCGGATTTTGGGTTGCTGAAGCAAGGAAATTATTAACTTTTGAGTTTTGCCCCATTTTATGCCTTTTCTTTGCTACCGTTAAGTGGATCCCTGCCGTTGTTAAGCGAGTAGCATAGTCATTAAGTGAAATCTGGCTTCCCCCATTGGCTGGAAGGTTGCAAAAGGGGATCGTGTGACCACGGGGTGCAGCGACCATCATAAATATATGTCAGTGGCTGGATTTTGATCTGGGATGCTGCAACGGACGTTAAGTGTGGAAAAAATGGCCCTCAGTTGCTTTTTTCAGGGACTTTGTGACTTCAAACAGTCACTAAAAGAACTAGAGAGCAAGAAGATAAAGAATATTATAAAATTTGGGATTTATTTTATCAATGGTTAGATAAGAAAATAGAAAAGTAAACTATGTTATGAAAAGGAATAGTATAATATGTAAGATAACGTGATGTAATGATATTATATAATTGAACATAAGGAAATGAATTGTATGTTCCCAGATTTGTTAAAACTCAAGATTTGCTCGATAAGAACTCTGTAAATTTATACTTGGGTCTAATGACACAATAATATTACATTACAATATGTACAGTTGACTAATGTAATATGAATGTATGCTTGGATGGGGAAGACTGTTGATATTATGACATTGCACGAAAGAAATGTACCAACCAACACGCTGTATTTTGGAAGATGGTTTTATGTTGATGTTTTATGTTTGTGTTTGTGAAATATGAAAAAAAAGTCACGAAAAGAAGTGTTGTAAGTCGAGGACTGTTGTACCTGTAGTTCATGCTGGTATCTGCTGTCCTTGACTCTTTTCTTCCCTTTGTGGTTCACTGGTCAAGGCTGCTTTTTAGGTCTTCACTGACTCCCTGGGTCTTTTTTTCATCACCATTGTTCTTCGCTTCCCAGCAAAAAAGGACACTTGAACATTCATGCCCTGCCAATCCAGCCTCATTCAGGGACCCTCCCCGAGGGATGTGAGGGGCAGAAATCGTAACCTCTTGAGCCCTACACAGAGTCTACAACCCCCTCCCCACACAATTAACAGAGTTGGAAGGGACCCAGATGTGTAGAGTCTGCTTGGGCGGTGGGTTGGATCAGATGACCTAAAAGATCCCTTCCGACTCTTGTCAATCTGTTATCTGTATCAGGACTTCTAGTCCAATTCCCCTTTACCCAGGCAGGAGACCCCACGCCATTTTCTGACCGATGGCAGTCCAGTCTCTTCTTGAAAGCCTCCAGCGATGAAAGTACCCACAACTTCTGGTGGCAGAAGGTTGACTATTCTCACCATCAGAAAACTTCTCCTTATTTCCAGGTAGAATTTCTGCTTGATTAACAGAGTTGGAAGGGACCTTGTAGGTCATCTAGTCCACACACACACACCCGCCCAAGTAGGGGATCCTACACCATTTTTAATAGATGGCAGCCTAGACTTTTCTTGAACAACTCAAGTGATGAAGCTCCCACAACTTCTGAAGGCAACTTCTGTTCCATGCGTTGATGGTTCTGACTGTTGGAAAATTCCTCCTTATTTCTAGGTTGAATCTCTCCTTTATCAGTTTCCATCCATTGTTCCTTATCCATCAGGTGCTTTGGAAAACGGGTGACCCCTTCCTCTCTGAGGCAGCCCCTCAAATATTGGAAGGCAGCTCTCCTGTCTCCCCTGGTCCTTCCCTTCACCAGACTAGCCAGGCCCAGTTCCTGCAACCGTTCATCGTATGTTTGAGCCTCCAGTCCCCTCATCATCCTGGTTGCTCTTCTCTGCACTTTTTCCAGAGTCTCAACCTCTTTTTTTATGGTGTACAATCGCCCCATCGCACCCAGTGCCAGTTGAGGGGCGCTGGCCCAAACCCTCGACCCCTTTCCGAAGCACAAGATTGAGTTTCATGCAAGACCAAAATCCCATTCTTTGGCACACCGAGACAAAGCCAACTTCCGGAAGGAAAACAAGGGCGGCTGGAGAGCCGAGCAGTAGCAGAACTGTTCACATTTATTAAGTTTCAAATATCTAAAACACTCACTAAACATACGCTGAAAACTTTATTGGACATGTTTCCGAAGGTAGTCAAGTCAAAAGAAGAGTCGGGGAGCCAAGCGGATGCAGTCAAGGGCACCCCATTCCCGCTGTTGTTCTGGGAGTGAGGGGCACCGCCAGGCTGTGACGGGCAGAGGGAAGGTGCCAAGAGGCAAACCCCACCCCTGCTTTCAAAAACCCTGGCATTTGTTCTTGCCTGGTTGAATTCCAAGCTTCAAGCAGGCAGAAAACATAAAAGCTCAGCACTCACGAGTTTGCAATGTTGTGGTGACATCCTGCTGCCCTGATTTGTAACAAGGGATTAAGAAGAGGAGGGGTGGGGGGCAATTGGCTGGATTGGAAAGGGGTGCCATCTCTCCTACTTTGCATTGGTGGCGTCCCAGGGGAGAGCAAAGAGGCCCAGGGAAACCCAGAAACCAAGGTTGGGCGCAGGATTGCTGCTTTGTGCAAAAGGACCAAACCCCACGCGTGTTAGGAGACGCTGTATGCCCCATTGGGCTGGCAAGGAGGGCTGGCATGCAGGGTGTTCTAGTTCCCGCTGCGCGGCCTTGACCCGTAATGCCCCTTTCCACGCAGAGCCACTGCGGCTTCTCCCTGAGTTAGCGGAGTGCTTGGGGCGCCTGCGCAGCAAGGAAGGAAGGAGCACGCCAGAACTACCTGCAAAAAAGCAAACAAGCAAGCATACCCAGCCCCAAAAATAGGAACAAAGGGGAGAGGGAGAGTAAGCATTCCCTCCATGGCTGTGATGAGTGCATTTGCAGCCAAATCTTCAAAGGCATTTGTCCTGTTTTGCACCTGGGAGGGAGTTCTTTTGCGGGTAAATACAGTATTTTTGACGGAAAAAGGGGCCCGTGGGAATTATAATCACTCTGTGCTGGAGGGGCACATCCCTGGGGCAGCAGGAGGACCTATCTGTAGGGCTGAATGAACTTCCTGCCCCTGAGGTGTTTGGGATTGCAACTCCCATCAGCCTTGGCCAGAATGGAAACCGGTCAAGAGGTTGTTAAGCCCCAAAGGTCCATCCTGTTTCTTACGAGCGAGGATTTGGGGTAAAGTTTGGGGGTATTGTGCTCCCATTGTGTCACTGTGCCTGGCAGATCGGACTTTTGAGTAGAAAAATGGCCGTTTGATCGTGTCTCCAGAGAAGAGGTCTGGATTTTTCCACTGGCTATGATTGTCAGGTTTTCTAAGAAACTTAGGCTCAGTGTTCAGAATCAAAGGTTTGATCCTCTGGACAGCTGCAGCTTGCAAGAAAGCTCTGGAATTGAGCCAAGAAGCTCATCGTACAACTTCCTAGTGGCAAAATCATTTGTTTTTAAATTCTTAAAGCAGACAGTTATATTACCTTATTTTAAAAGAGAGTGTTTTTTTTTTTTTTTTGGCTGCAGCCAGCTTTTTCCTTTTTGATAAATTGCATCATTTAAGGAGACCCTATAATTGAAAAATAGCAGGGAGGGGACAAATCAGAGTCGAGCAAAAATAGGAGACCCTGAATTCATTTTAAAAATCTATCTCTGAAACATAATGGTTTAAATTTTTCTGGTGATTTTATTTTTCTCTTTGATGAATCTGCTTGGCTCTTTTGGTTGTTGTTGTTTTTAACTTAATTTTAAAATTAAGAAATTTGTTGTTGAGAAGGAAACGCTCCTATGAATTCATCAAATTGCAGCGGATATTAAGCAAACATTTTTTTTATTATTGAGAAGATTTTATAAGTGGATTTTTTTTTGGACCAAGATAAAACACCCTTATGGAATTATAAGATAAAGAACAAGAGAACAAGTTTTTGACTACCCCTTCAAATCTAAACTGAAGATTTACAATGTGGACATAACTGTCTTGAATAACGTTCCTGCCAGAATTTTGAAAAAAAAAATTTTTTTTATGCCTTCCTAATAGATATTTTGAAGGGGAGAAAGGTTCCATTTTCCTGGGACAAATTCCAAGAAGTAAAGAACAAAAATTCAAATTATCAAGAACAAAGATTCAGATCACATTCCAGTTCTTTTAACACTTAAATCAAAGATCCTGAATTATAGATGGAGATTAAATGAAACTATTCCACAGAAGGAGACAATTATGAAGGATTTTAAAAAGAAACTAAATGAAATTCTGACAATAATTTGGATAAAGGAAAAGACTGAATGTTAGGGATGTACTAATGATGGGTTATTTTATTCAATATAATCATTTGGAAAAAAGAAGAAATTTCAAGAAAAAAAATCTCAAGAAAAGAATGCAAAGGATCCTGAATGAAACTATAAATCAACTGAGTTGCAGAAGACACCAATGGATTCTAAAAAATTATATCAAATCAAAATTGTTACAGCAGCATATCCTTGTTGACTATCTGGGAAATAAGAGACAAAATTAAACGAAGCAAAACAAAGATATTTTGAGTCTGCAAATAAAACAGGAAGATGGCTAGCGTATAAACTAAGAAAAACGATAAAAGAGAAATTTTTTTAAAAGGTGGCACTGTATTAATGGATGAGTTTATTATAAAAAAAACCCTTTTATAATTTTTACTCCAACCTCGACCAGAGGCAAAAAGTGGAGATGCAAAAATAATAATAAAATATGATTATCTACAAAAACACTTGATGAAAGCTTTCACAAGACCAAAGGCTACTTATGAATGAACCGGTTACCACTTTTGAAATATCAGACGTTATTAAATAGCGGAAAACAGGAAGAATGCGAGGGGCAGATGGTTCAAGTTAATGTTATAAAAGTTTTTAACTTTTACATTGAAAGATGTAATCCATTTTGGAACGAAGCCATTATCGCTTTATGGCCAAAGGAAAGTCAATATGCTTTTTTTTTTTTTTTTGATGAGGAAATTACAGACCGATTTCATTATTTAAATGAGGACTATAAACTTTTTTAACGCAATGTTGTCTGAAAGAGTCAAGGAGCTGTTTTATCCGTGAAGTCGAACCTAGCTTTTGCTTAGAAAAAGACAACGGAGGAAGAATGTGAGAAGGGTTTGAAGACTTAATGACACCGTAATCCAAAACAAACAATTTTAATATTTTTGGGGGATGCAGAAAAAGCATTCGACAATTTAAATAGGGTCTTTATATTTAAATTTTTGGAAGTTATGGGTTTTTGGGGGAGGGAGGAATTATCCAAGAGGGTTATGGCACATGGTACCAAGCGCATATTGTTATGAAAGAAGACCCAAGATGTGTGAAATTCAGAACGCAATGAGTCCGTTGCCCTCACTGCTATTGATTTCAGCTCTGGAAGTTTTGAACAGAGAAATTAAGACATGATGAAAAAAAAATAATGGGTGTGAAAATAAAAAAAAATGGAACACCAGTGTTGATGATGGAGGTTTCGTTTAAATACAGACAAAAGTGGAAATTAATGCTTCTTTTTCCTCTTCTCCATTTCTCTACTATTTTATTTGCATTTTCTATTGTGATGATCTCAATAAAATGTTGTGTGTATAAAAGAAAACCCTGAACTCTGATGGAAAAGTGGGAGAGATGGACACAGACCTTGGCCAAATATTTCTTCTGGTTAGCAGTTTAAAAAAGGTGGATTTTTAAAATCTAACTTTCTTCCTCCCCTTCCTTTCCCTTCCCCCATATAATCCCTTTGGAGATGCTTCAGCAGGATGTCACACAAGAGGTAGTTTTGTTATGGAAATTGAGTCAATAATGTTAACAACTAGAACAAGACATATTTCTTTTTTTTCATACACAGGAAAGGAAAATTAAAAAAAAAAAAACAAATTAAAATAAGACATCCTATCCCGAAGGCGGCTCAGTTGAGGTTCATGGGTGCCCACGGGAAGGTCGATATATGAGGTTTCTTGCCCAGGCTGGAATGGTGTAGGAGGGAGTTTGATCTCTAGGCCAGTTTTTCTCAACCTCTAGCAATTTTAAGCTGCGTGGACTTCAAGTCCCAGAATTCTGGGACTTGAACTTCCCCAGCTTAAAGCTGATAAATACTGCTTTAGGTGCCCTGAAATCATGGCCAAGAGTCCAGAAAAGAGACCTGGGAGGGGGAGGGTTTGAGGGGTGGCAGCAAGAGCAAGGTGGGCTCTGGGTTCTATTTAAATACACATCCCTGAGTTTCGGAGGGCACCGCCAAGGTGACCCACCTGGAGAACCCAGAACCCCTCCGCTGATGGCCGCCAGCGCACCGAAGGAGCCTCCGGCAAGCATTGTCATCTACAATACCACAAATTTTTCTTTATATATAAAAAAAAGCCCATCTACTTCTCAATCTAGTAGTCCCTTTTTTCCTCCTTCCATCTCCTGCCTTGATTGCTGCCTCGAAGGCAGCAGATCCAGGGACTCTCCGCAGACTCGGGGTGCCGATGGGTTTAAGGGAGGGGAGCAGAGCGAGAAAGGGAGGGAAAAGGCAGGGCAATTTTTTTTTTGGGGGGGGGAGGACTGGGGGGGAGGAGAAGAGAGGGCTGCTTTTCTGCTTTTAGAAATAAAATAAGGAGGGTTTAAAAAAAAAATGGGAGGGTGCAGTTCAAGTTTAGAAAACAGCAACGATCAAAAACGACGATGAAAGAGGGAAAAAAAAGTTGGTTTGAAGGACTTAGAAGTGGAATGTCGAGCCAGCATTCCTGGGATTTGGGAAAAAGTTCCAGGGTTGGGGTTGTTTTTTTTTTTTTTTTTTGGCAATGATACAGAAGTGGCTGATGGGGCAGGATAAAAACTTGGGGGGCGGGGAAGAGGGCAGGGGGATTCTTTGCCCATGAAACAGTTCCCCCCCCCGAAGCAAAAAAAATCCCCAATTACCATGGGCTTCTGTTCTCTCCTGCCCCGTGGCAGATACACACCAGCCGCTTTGGCGAGAAAAAGGAACAGAAAAAAAAAAAGAGAATTGAGTCCTTCAAACCAAAATCATTTTACGGGGGGGGGGGGGGGGGGGAACCGACCTAGAATCATTCTACGTTACCTAAACTACGTTCCTACTTATCTTCACATAATACCTGAGTTCGTCAACACCTTACATTCAGTTTTACCCTGTTTGACAGCTCTCCTCCGAACTCGTCCGCGGACTGGGACGACAGCGGCTTTACCGGCAAGGCCCCACCGTTATGCTTCCTGGCTCCTGGCACCCACTCTTTTCGACCCCTATTTCCTGCCCCCCGTGGGGCAGAAGGGCGCAACACGAAGGATGCCAACCATGAACCATTTCTGGCCACGGGGGAGGATGGGTTCAAATTCCCATCTGGGAACCCCAAGGTTGGGTTGGGGCTCGGTTCCGACCACTCCGATTTTTTTGGAGGGGCCACGGAGGATGGCTCGCGAGCGATCCCCACCCAGGCAGCCAAAAAGGTAACGGGTGGCCTCGCGGTGTGGACAGCTCTTTTGCAGGAAAAAGAAAAGAAAACCGTAACCGAGGAAGTGACTGAGGACAGGCGACCTGTTTGGATCGCTCTGCTGTCCGTTGAGGTATTTTCTGGTTTCAAAGGGAGGAGGGGATTTTCCTGAGAGAAAAAAAACCCGACGATGTGGCTGAGGTAACGAGTAGCTCCGGGCACCGCTAGCCCAATTTCGGAGAGTCATGGAGCCACAGAAAGACCCGTCCAATCCCAGCCACATTTTTTTACCCGTTCTGCCTTGCTGGCATCTGTCAGCAACCGTCAAATGGGGAAGATGAGCCAAGCCCAGCCGGAGGCACCATCCCAGGGGCAGGTTAACCACCTCAGCCCCCTACTCAAATGCAAGAGGATGAGGAATGTGCAACCAACCAGGTTTGGGGTGGGGTGGGGGAAATGCAAGATTTTTTTGGGGGGGGAGTGAAGCCTTCAAATTATTTCCTGGCTCCCTGGTGGGGCGAGGAGACCCCTTCACCCCAAAATTCCTGAATGGATCTCAGCCCCAGCCGCTCGCCTAGAGATAGGCCAAGCCTTGGACAGGATTGAGCCACATATATGGGAAGAAGAGATGGCGTGGACTAAGCCACGTTTACATCTCCGTGCTATTGGAGGAGTACAGGGAATGGTGGGGCCTGGGTGTGAAATAGCTGAGAAAATTCAGGGGACCCTCCCTGCCTCCCACTGAAGAAGCACCAACATCAGTTGAACCCCTGGATTGCTCAATGTCTGCAGAAATTCTCAGTCCTCCAGGTCAAGATTGTCCCAAAGCTGACTTTTTTCAAGAGGCAACTAGACTTCCTTGTTGTTGTTTTTTTTGGAAGATGTTTCGCTTCTCATTCAAGAAGCTTCATCAGCTCTGACAGGATGGTGGTGGGGAATGGAAGGGTTTATATTCCCATATATTTACTTATATTCCTACATATTTCTGTCTGCAAGGCATATAAATCCTTCCATTCTCCAGCCAGAGCTGAAGAAACTCCTTGGATAAGAAACAAAATGCCTTCAAAAGAAAACCAGAAATGACGGAGGTCCTTGGTGCTCTCTGAGCTTGGTGGTTTTCTTGCAGATGTTTCATCACCCAGCTAAGTAACATCATTGGTGTTAGAAGGGGATGGGGTTTGGGAGGAGGAGGAGGACTATGGGGTCCTTGGTGCTCTTGGAACTTGTTTTCTTGTAGATGTTTCATTACCTTAACTAGATAACATCAGTGCTAATCTACTAGTCTACTCCAGTACTAGCACTGATGATATTACCTAGATGGGTCATGAAACATCTGCAGGAAATTTCACAAGCAAGCTCAGAGATCACCAAGCAATCACCTTGCTTGGTGATTGGTGAGAGATCACCTCCTCCTCCTCCTCCTCCCAATCTCACTCCAACACTGACGTTACTTAGCTGGGTCATGAAACGCCCGTAAGAAAACCACCACGCTCAAGACAGCACCCCCAAGGACCACCTCATGTCAACCCTGAGCTACGAATAATTCTCCCTGTATCAAAAACAAGAAAAATGCCCATTTGCCCCTTGGAAAAGCACCTTTGGGGTAATGCTGGAGAATGCTAGGATCGACTGCCCCGATACCTGTCCGGATTTTCTGAGGATGGGTAGCAGGGTCCCCAAATGGTTGTGTGTCTGTGAAGATGCTGGGGGTTGTGTGGCAGTGAATGGGGAGGGTGTGTGTGTGTGTGTGTGTGTGTGTGTGTGTGTAGGGAGGACAGGAGATCTTTGCAGGCTTTGGATGGAGGGAAGGGAGGGAGGGAGGCAGCTGCTCCCCTTCCCTGCCCTGTGGCTTGGCACTTCTCTAGGGGAGCAGGGTCCGGCTGGGTTTGATGTTGGGGGGGCGTGGGGATAAGCAATGGCCCACTGGGATGTGCCCTTTTGAGTTGTGAGCTGCAGAACTGGCAGGCAGCACCTTCTCCTTGAGGTAGTTTTAAGTCATCGGCCCAACCCAACCCAACCCCACCCCGCTCCCTTTCCCCTCCCCAGTACAAAAAAAAAAAGGCCTACCCCCCCCCCCCCCCCCCCAAAAAAAGAAAAACACTGTTAACTAACATCTTCACATTCTGTAAACTGTGAGGGGGACGCTCTCCCCCCCCCCACCCCCAAAAGCGGTGAGGCTGGGGGAATGAGGGGGGGGGGGGGGGAAAAAAAACAAAAAAAAACCATGCAGGGATTGAAAAAAAAATATATCATACATTCAACTCTGTCGTGAAATAAATATTAGAGGGAGAGGAAAAAAAAACGAGTCAAGATGAAATGAGGAGGGGGAAAAAAATAAAATAAAACCAAACCAAAATCACCCCCTTCCTTCCTCACACACAGACACGCACACCCCACACAAAATGACAAACAGCCGGCCGGACGAAAACGAACGTCATTCCTTTCGGCCCCAAGGATTCTCGGTGGCAAAAGGCTTCCCACTGCCCTGCTGGAGGCTGTTGAGTTGGGGGAGAGAGTGCAGGGTGTCTGCTCCTTTGCTGGGGGTGTGTGTGTTGGGGGAGTGTTGCAAGGGGTGTCACAGCTGGCTTCATTCCTTGTTCATGGAGGCTCTGCAGGAGTGCAGGACGGCCTTAAAGAGGAGGGGGAGCTGCTCCAGGGGGACGTTCACCATTTTTCCTGGCAAGGGAAGAAACCCACCGTGAATCGTGGCTACTGTACCTGTAGCCTCCTGGGGTACAAACAGCCATAGAACTTAAAAAGACTCAGATACTGCTTCACGGTGCTTTCACAGCCCTCTCTGAGCGGTTTACAGAATCAGCCTATGGCCCCCAAGAATCTGTCCTCGTTTTACCCACCTCAGAAGGATGGGGGGCTGAGACTATCAGGATCGAACTGCTGGCTGTGGGCAGAATTAACCTGCAATACTGCATTCTCACCACTGTGCTGCCACAGCTCATAGATAGATGGGTAGGTAGGTAGATTAGACAGATGATAGACATGATAGAGGATAGATGGATAGATGGATGGACAGACGGACAGCATTTAGACATATATACTGCTTTACAGTGTTTTACAGCCTTCTGAGCAGTTTACAGCCTATGGACCCCCAACAATCTGGGTCCTCATTTAACCCATCTCAGAAGGATGGAAGGCTGAGTCAACTTTGAGCTGGCCAGCATCAAACTGCTGGCAGTGGGCAGAATTAACCAGCAACACTGCCTTCTGACCATTGCACCACCACAGCTAATAGAGAGATAGAGATAGATAGATAGATAGATAGATAGATAGATAGATAGATAGATAGATAGATAGATAGATAGATAGA
>BLBF01000074.1:3481968-3510426 GCA_015471245.1 Laticauda colubrina
TAATAATAATAATAATAATAATAATAATAATAATAATAATAATAATAATAAATAAAAATAAAACAAAAAGGTGAGGTGCCCAGCTTCCTAAAATTTCAGCAGCCCCCAAAAGGGAGAGGGAGAGAAGAGGGGAGAGAGGGAGGAGGGAAGCCCATTGCAGAAGCAGCCCCCAACGAATCGAGGGATCTTATCCTGCTGGGGTGGTGTGCCCTTTCGGTGGGCAAGTCCAGGCCAGCACAGAACCTGTTACAGGTGACCCAATTCAAGACTTGGCTCGCCGTGCGGCTGTCTTTATGCCCAGCTCCCACCCTCTCTCTCTGTTGAGCCACCGGCTGTCCCACTTTCCCTCTGCCCCTTAAATGATCATCAGGTGGCCCACCATCAGGTGTGCAAAACTCAAAATCGGCCAGCTCGATGCCCGCTCTTTGGTGGGGCAGGTGGGCACAATTAGAGGAGTGGGCAAAGAGTCCTCATGCTGGACTGTCATTGCCCCTCCCACGCCCATTTAATTTTCTCCCAGTAACAGTCCCCTCCACTATATATGTGTGTGTGTGTGCCAAATCTAAACAAGAAACAACACACACACAATCCTGCCCCTTTCCAAGCACGCTCAAAACATGAAATATAAATTTGTGGGGGGTTTTTTCCCCTCCAAAAAGCACATTCCAGCATCCCTGTTACAGACAGGGCTTGGGTGCAAATTTAGGAAAACCAGAGCCAGGAGCTAAATTTGGGGACCACGACGGTGGGGGAAGTAGCCTGTGATGGGGTCCAAAAGCTCTGGTTTGCTTTCCAGGCCGAGCGGGGAGGTGAGGCCGCCGGCCGCCGGGAGTGAGCCCATTCGTATTGCCAACTACCTGAATTTGAATAGTTTCCAGACAGTAATCATTTCGGCTCGATAGGCTGTTCGGCCCCACTGGACAATGGAGATTTGTTAGTTCTCAGGCCGGCGGGGCGTGACACACAAAAGGGGGGGGCAGGAATGGGGGGGCCCTCTCGGCAGACAGGAAATTGCGGTGGGGGGGGCAGCCATTCCTTCCTCCATGGATCTCTCTCTATCTCTCTCTCTCTCTCTCTCTCACACACACACACACCCCGAGGGCCTGAAAGGCAGGGCGATCACACCCAGCCAAGGGGATGGAGGGTTTTGCAGCCATCTCACCATCAGAAGAAGGACTATCGCCAACATCCAACGTTCTTCTCAGTGGGCTGCCACCTTAGAGAGGGTCGAAGGAAACACAACCACCCAAGATGGGGAACTGTCCCAGCTGCCCACTCTCTGCTCCCAGTGTTGGCATGCTGGGTCACAGTGGCTACGATGGGGGCATGGGTGGGAGGGAAGAGAAATTGCCAGGCTGGGCAGCAAAGCCAGCTCTGGAAAGACCCGCCAATGTCCGTGAGGCCTGTGCTTCCCGTCGCGTACAAAAATGCCCCCCCCTAACTCTGCTTTCCCGTTTGCTGCCCCCTCCCTAAGAAACTCAGTTTAACCAAGAGGGGAAGCGGCGCCTGTAAGGTCGTGAGGAAGGGCCTTTTGCACAAGAGACGAAGGAAGGGCTTCCTGGGGAGCTAAGCATGGGACACATCCTTGTGAGTGTCACCATCGCCTTCTTCTTTCTGTCCAACCAGCAGTTCCCACCATGGAGACTCCGCACTGAGGACTTCAGGCAACTTTCCACCCTCAAAATCAAGTCAACGTAGTAAGGAAGGTTCCTTAAAACGTTGACATGCATGGGATTCCCTTCTTTCCAAAGAAAAGCACCTCTAGACCAGTGATGGTGAACCTTTTGGTTGTGGTTATCAAAAGTGCATGCATGCATGTGCACGTGCACCCGCCCCTGCACGTGCATGCACGCAATCCTCCCCCTTACCTGCATTACTCATGCCTGTGCCTACCAGCTGATTTTCAGCCCAGAAGTGCTGAAACGGGCCTGTTTTTCGGCCTCCAAAGGCTGCAAAGGCTTCCCTCGAGCCTCCAGGAGGGCAAACAAGGCCTCAAACGGGCTGTAAATCAGCTGGGAAGCACGCGCATGTGCAGT
This sequence comes from Laticauda colubrina, assembly GCA_015471245.1. Classification (NCBI taxonomy): domain Eukaryota; kingdom Metazoa; phylum Chordata; class Lepidosauria; order Squamata; family Elapidae; genus Laticauda; species Laticauda colubrina. Next base: position 3,484,005 of record BLBF01000074.1, read on the forward strand.
GCGGGTAAGTTTGGCTGGGCTCACATGCCCACACAAATGGCTCTGCGTGCCACCTGTGGCACGCAGGCCACAGGTTTGACATCAGGGCTCTAGACAGTAGGCATCTCTTGGATTTCGAGGTGGCGCTCATCTCTTTGACAAGAGTGGCTTCCAGAGTTGCCTTTGACCACCGTGACGGCTGGACGTCAGCTTTAAGGACAGCATGGCAAACTCTCATTCAGGGGTAAAGGAAGCTCATTTCTCAGGCTTACTTTTAATGTTGTAGCAACGTTTCGGCAGAATCTCATCTGCCATCATCAGGCTTCTGTATTGAGTTCATCTGTGAGTCAGGCTATCACAACTTTAAAAGCACAACTACAATGACGTGGGATAATACCCGAAGGAAGCTGAATGTATGTAAGTAAGGAATATATAAGGAATATATAAGGAATAAAAATGTGAGTGGTCGATCAAGCCTATATATATAAAAGCGAAAGACCACTCAGGCATCATCACAAAATCTCCAGAACTGTAAAGACTACAAGCTTGAAATTTGGCACCTATGCTCCTCTTGGCTTCTAGGTGCTCATTAAGAAAGGATTTCTCGAAATGACCATCAGAGCATTAATATTTTCTGTATTATTATTATTATTAACATGCTCTGATGCTAAGGAGTTCTATTCCCCCTCCTCACCTGAAAAAAAAATCTGTTCCAGATGCAAAACACAAGCAGAGGAGTTTCAATTTCAGTTTCAGAGCAGAACAGTTGAGCTAAGCCACGGCCAAGCTCCTTGCTGTCTCCTTCTTGCTCAGGAGAAGCAAATTCTGTTTCAGTTTCCATGTTTCAGTTTTCAAACAGCCCTCCACTCTTTCACACACTGACAGGACGCTAGACAGATGAATAAGGATGGATGCTGGTAGCCAGAGGCAGGATTTCCCCCCCCCCCTTATTTTTCCCCCAAAAAACTAAGCCCAACCACATACGTTTCATGGCGAAGCACGGGTATCGAGCTAGTTATTATTACAAAAGAGCTGCTTGGCAAACCCCACAAACCACAGCCTGTACCCTACTTGAGACAAAGACCTGACTTGGTGGGCCAGGCATGGAAGTGGCCCTTCAGTAGGATCCATTCAATGTCACCAGCTGTGGAACATCATCTCCCTGACCCAGATCCAACCAAACAAGCTTTTAGCTGGACAACTTCATCAACCCTTTCTGGTTCCAGGCTCTCTCATGGAAAAGCCAAAGAGATGATGAAACTGTCCTTGGAGGAAACTTCTAGCTACCTGAGAGGTTCCGAGGTCCAAACTGCCCTTCGGTGCTATTGCTCTCATGTGCCAGCTTTCTGTCATTTCTAACCAGACTGCCAGGATTCCGGCGGCTGCCCTAATTAAATCAGAAGCTTCCAGCCGAGCTTCGAAAACTTCTTCGAAGGATTTATTAGGAGCGAACATGCCGGCGTGACCTGTATGAAGCCTATTCACTGTCACCCTTGACCCTGGTTTCCCCCCACCCCTCAGGATCAGTGGTGGGATTTTTTACTACAGGTTCTGTGGGCGTGGCTTGGTGGGTGCGGCAGGGGAAGGATACTGTAAAATCCCCCTTCCTCCCCACCCCACTAACCTGCTTTCCAGCTCCGTTCTCCTGTGCAGGGCAACCAAAGGAGACCCAGCCAATCAGCTGGGACTCGATGGGAGGTGGAGAAGAGGTGGGGTTGGCGGGGCCAAGCAGAGGTGGGATTTTGAACTACTCAAAATTTCCGCTAATGGTTCTCCAGAACTGGTCAGAACCTGCTGAATAGCCACCTCTGCTCTGGGTGTATCATAATTCATATTCTCCAACGAAACACCTCCTCAATCACATTCTCCAATTAGAGGTTTGACCAGCATAAATTCCAGTAGCTTAGTTATCATCTTTGCAAGATATGAACAGAATGCACTTTTGGGTCCAAACTGCTACGCTGCTCTTTCAAATTTCTTCCCACCCGCGCCCCTTCTGTTCATAGCAACTCTTAAACAGGCATAGAAATGTTTTATGAATTGACACAGACAGTGTCTCCTTCACCTTCTCCTTCAACCAGGAGGCCTCTTTTCTGCTGGAATTTTGTGCATCATCTCCTTAATTTGAGATGACAACCCGGACCCGAGGTGACAAGCCCAACATGAGCCAAGGAATCCTAGCAGGCCATTTGGGCTCGTTCATCATGAGACTCATCAGGTCACCACCACCGCTGCCTCCACCATCACCGGGGCTTCTGCAATGATTTCCGTCGGCTTCCCTTTTCCGTTCAGTGAATATTAAGGTCAATTAGGAATAATGTAAGGCGAGAGCTCCACCAAGCAGATTAAGGCCTTCCCAATTCTTGGGACCGGACCAAGCTTTTTGTCTGTCAGGGTGACCTAGATTTTGCCCAAACCCGTTTTGTATGCTTTGGTGAACATTCAAGCACAGCCGCGGCTTCCGTCTTCCTCTCCCGCAACGGGCTCTCTCAGGCAAAATAATTGACATTTCCCAGGGCCAAAAGGACGTCTCATTCACAAAGGAACTCTGAAGGCACGTAGGAAAGTGCCTTCCTGGGTTCTCCAGGCTCACCATCTTCAGATGGGAACTTTTGGTCCCCAGGATTCCCACCTGTGGCCAAGCCGGCTGAGCATTCTGGGTAGGGAAGGGAAAGGTAGCCATTGCCAATCAAGTGGCTGTCATGGTGTCCTGGTGGAGACTGACTCTGAGGGAGAGGAGGAACAGCCGACAGGGAGTGGAAGTGGGGCTCTGGAGGTTGTGGAGGAGGCTGGGGAAGGGCAGAGGCCAGCTGAGCGGTCAGAGAAGGACCCAGGCCCATCCCCTCTCCATCCTAGGGCACACAGGGAGGAGAGGATAAGGGAGAGACATGGTCTACTCAGGAGGAGAGGGCCTTGATCCTCTTCATGGGCTGCAACTGTGACAACTGAATAAGAGTTTGGACCTGCATATTGGCAAACGCTGGAAACAAATATTGCTAGTTTATGGTTCCTCTCTGAGTTTGGCGTCCTTCCTAGGGTGTGTTATCTGTGGACATCCTCCAGCCCTTATCTTGCTCGGTTTGTGTTGCTTTTTTCCTTCTTCCTGTAACTGTGTGGAAGTTTTTTTTGTCTTCTGTCAAAGATATTTGGAGCTTGGAAGCAAAGTGAAGGAATGAAAGGGGCTTCGCCTGTTTTCTGTGACTGTTTTGTATCCCACCCTGGCTCACCACAGCGGCAGAATTGAGCCAATATTTGCTGTACAGGCTGAGGGCGGGACAGAGGTCTCTTCCTTACTTGTGGATGCTCAGCCTTGGTGGAAAAATGGCAAAGCAAGAACATGCAAACCCCAAATTTCAAATCCCAGGTTCTGGACCAATATCTTGGCATTTTTAAAAGCAGGGCTAACAAACCACCACTGAAAGGAACCTAAGCTACATAATGGAGATAATCCGATCTGACTCCTTCTAGCCTTTGTAAATGAATCACACTCCCTACCTAGGTGCCTAATACAAGACTTCACTGGAGGCCAAGTTGCCACTCTGTACAACCAACCTCTTCTTCTTTCTAGGACTAGCTAGTGACGCTCATGGCAGTGCAACCTTTGTATATTCACAACTAGCTCGATACCGGTGCTTTGCTACGATACTACGTGATCAGGCTTAGTTTTTGGGGAGGAAAATAAGGGGGAATAAAATTCTGCCTCTGACTACCAGCACCCATCGTTGTTCATCTGGCTAGCGTCCTGTCAGTGTGTGAGAGAGTAGAGGGCTGTTTGGAAACCCAAACAGTATTCGCTGTGTGAGCAAGGAGACGACAGCAAGGAGCCTGGGCATGGCTTAGCTCAACTGTTCTGTACTAAAGCTGCTTGGTGCTCTGAAACTGAAACTGTAACTCCTCTCCTCTGCTTGTGTTTTGCATTTGGAAGAGATTTCTTTCCAGGTGGGGAGGGGGAATAGAACTCCTTAGCATCAGAGCATGTTAATAACAACAACAATAATAATATAAAATACTAATGCTCTGATTACTAATAATAATATAACAAAATACTAATGCTCTGACATTCGAAAAACCCTTTCTTAGTGAGCCCCTAGAAGCCAAGAGGAACATAGGTGCCAAATTTCAAGTGTGTAGGCTTTATGGTTCTGCACATATAGTGATGATGCGTGAGTGGCATTTCACTTTTATATATATATGGATTTCTGATTTACTAACAGCTGTGCTTTCTTGCAGAAAGGCCCCTGAAGATGTTCTGGAGACTCTCAAAATGTTCAGTTGGATTGTGGCTGATCCCAGGATACACCTCAGTCCTGTGATGGATCCTCACTTTGGCGGCATTGAGTGGGGAAGATGAGATCCCCGAAAAGCCTGGCTACAAAGAAATCCCAGGACGTGTTGGAATATTTGCAAACTGAGGAAAGATGATTTCTCTCCACTTTGCTAAGCTAAATAAAAACAGGATTCTAAGGAGACTAATTGCAAATGGACTTTTGATATTCTGAACTTCAGTGGGTTTTCCAACACCTTTTCTTCTGTTTTGGGACCGGAGAAGTCCGCCTTCCCTCACGAGGAGGATACAGTGCTGTGGTGACCACACACCAAGGCTACCCCAAGAGGCTAGTCCTCTTGGTTGAGGAAGGGGAAGAAGGTTATGGGCACGTAAAGGTAGGTGGGAGATGGAAGCCCAGCTTTATGCGACGTGATGTCCTTTACTGCCTTTGCACAAGCAACCAAACCATCAAACGTGCCAAGCCTACAACACGACTGAAGAAAGGGAAGCTACCTGAGAAGCTAAGAAAGTCCCAGAACTACCGGTTCTGTGGGCGTGGCCATGTGACTGGGTGGGCGTGGCTTTTTTCCTTTTCTGTAGCACCGCCACCCCATTCCAGTTTTTTTGCGTCCTGGGTGAAGCAGTAAGATAGCCAAGGGGATCCGGGCACAGCTGATCGTCGGAACAGCTGATTGTCGGAACAGCTGATTGTCGGAACAGCTGATTGTCGGAACAGCTGATCGTTGTAAGGAAAACAAAATACCGAACCGGTAGCTGTTTTATTATTACCGGTTTGGGCAAACAGTAGCATTTTTTACTACCGGTTTGCCCAAACTGGACTAAACCGGTAGAATAGAACCACTGAAACTTGATGTCTTCTCAGAACTGAAGTACAGGCAGCCCTCGACTTATACAACAGTTTGCTTAAGGGACTGTTCGAAGTTATGATGGCACTGGGAAAAAAGGGACTCACGGCTGTTTTTCACACTTATGACCGCTGCAGAGTCCCCAGGGCTGTGTGATTTACATTTAGATGCTTGGCAATTGACTTGTATTTATGACAGTTGGAGTATGCTGGGGTCAGAGATCCCCTTTGTTGACCTTCTGACAAAGCCTGTCAATGGGGAAGCCGGATTCACTTAATGACCATGTGTAACTCATTTAACAACGGCGGCAAGAATGGTCGTCAAATGGGGCAAAACCTGCTTAACGAATTTCTCACGTAGCAATGTAAATTCTAGGCTCTACTGTGGTCATAAGCCAAGGACTACCTGCATTTTAGGGCCATGCAGAAACTCAACAACCAAATTATGTCAAGACTGCAAAGAGAGCAAGAGAATCACACAGGGATGTGCAAACTCCCCTTATTTTCAGCACAACCCCCCATTAACTTCATGCATTCGATTTAGACTCCTCCCGACTCTAAACAAACCACCATCACATTAATAAAGAGGATGGGTTGCTAGGGTAGGTAGGGAAAAAGTAGGGCTGGGTCCCTCTTTTTTAAAAACAATTACCAATGTAGTTGTGGGAGCTTCATCCTTGGAGGCTTTCAAGAAGAGACTGTAGTGCCATCTGTCAGAAATGGTGTCGGGCCTCCTGCTTGGGTGGGGGGTTGGACTAGATGACCTACAAGGTGCCTTCCAACTAAGTTGTTCTATTTTATTCTATTCTAATTCCTGTAATCTATATTATTCCATAACCTGTTCTGTGTTCTGTATTCTGTGTTCTCTATTCTATTCTATTTTTCTTCTATTCTAATTCTATTCTATTCTATTCTATTCTATTCTATTCTATTCTACCCTACTCTATTAACCCATCCTATCCTATCCTTGTAATCTATATTATTCTGTAACCTGTTCTGTATTCTGTGTTCTCTATTGTATTCTATTTTTTCTTATTGTATTTTATTCTATTCTATTCAACCCTCCTCTATCAACCCATCCTATCCTAGTAATTTATATTATTCTGTAACCTGTTCTGTGTTTTTCTATTTCTGTTTCTATTCTATTTCTTTTCTAATTTCTGATTTAAACAGATAGACTCTGATTTACATGCCTTCCTGAACATTTTTGTAGAGCAGTAACCACACAAATAAAAATTGGCCAACAGTTACAGCTAAAATAAAATCACTGCACCCAGGATTTTTAGAACAAATGCATACCAAGATATCCAATAAATGGAATGGTCAGAGGGAACATTTACAGAAAACTCTCCACATTTTGTCCTCTTCCAAATGCAGCTCTTTTAAAGAAAACCTGAAAATGGAGAGATCACTAATAAAATGGAGGGGGGTGGGTGGAAATCCCTTCATAAGGAAAACATTTAAACAGAATGAAGAAGGTATTTTCAGCAATGATTGCTTATTGTTTCTGTCTTGGGTCTGTTTCGGAGAAAAGTGGGTAAAAATAATGTGATAAACTAGCAGGGTACCCATGCTTTGCTACGAAACTATGTGATCGGGCAAGTTTTTTGGGAGGAAAATAAGGAGAAAAAAAAATCTGCCTCTGCCTACCAGCATCCATCAGTATTTATCTGGTTATCATCCTGTCAGAGTTGAGGGCTGTTTGGAAACTGAAACAGTATTTGCTGTGCGAGCAAGGAGACAGCAAGGAAACTGGGCGTAGCTTAGCTGAACTGCATTTAGAAGAGATGTCTTTTTGGGTGGGGAGGGGGAGTAGAACTCCTTAGCACCAGAGATGATGATGATGATGATGATGATGATGATGACAATAATAATAGCAATAGCAATAACAATAATATAGGAGATACTGATGCTCTGATAGTCATTTCGAAAAACCCTTTCTTAATGAGCCCCTAGAAGCCAAGAAGAAAATATGTACCAAATTTCAACTTTATAGGCTTTACAGTTCTGGAGATTTGTGATGATGCATGAATGGCTATATATATATATATATATACACACACACACACATGTATTCAGCTTTGTTCGGGTGTTTTCCCACGTCATTATAGTTGTGCTTTTAAAAGCATAATTATAATGACATGGAAAAATACCCGAACAAAGCTGAATACCATACATATAAATACCCATGAAAACTTCAGAATAAATAAATAAATAAATAAATAAATATATATATATATATATATATATATATATATGCATATATATATATGCATATATATTTATATATGTGTGCTGTTCAGCTTCCTTCGGGTATTATCCCACGTCATTGTAGTTCTGTTAAAGTTGTAGCAACGTTTCAGCAGAATCTCATCTGCCATCATCAGGCTTCTGTATATATGTATGTATATATGTGTGTGTGTATATATGTGTATGTGTGTGTGTATGCATATATATATATATATATATATATATATATGTATGTGTGTGTGTATATATATATGTATGTGTGTATATATGTGTACATATATGTATATATACATACATATATGTATATATACATACATATATATATGTGTGTACATATATATGTGTGTGTATATATATATATGTGTGTGTGTGTGTGTGTGTGTGTGTGTTATTTATATATGTATATACATGTATATTTGTTTTCTTAAATTTTCACGGGTACTTACATGTGTGCTGTTCAGCTTCCTTCGGGTATTCTCCCACATCATCATAGTTGTGCTTTTAAAGTTGTAGCAACGTTTTGGCAGAATCTCATCTGCCATCATCAGGCTTCTGTATGGATGTGGGTCTCACAGCTGTGAGACCCACATCCATACAGAAGCCTGATGATGGCAGATGAGATTCTGCGGAAACGTTGCTACAACTTTAACAGCAGTCCAATGACGTGGGATAATACCCGAGGGAAGCTGAACAGCACACATGTAAGTACCCGCGAAAGCTTAAAAAAATAAAAAAAACACACACACATTTATATATATATATATATATGTATGTATGTATGTATGTATGTATATATATATATATATATATGCTTCAACGCGCTATCAGTCTGCTCCTATCAAAATCTCACAGGTCCTCTCCAACAACAGGAGGAAAAAACATGTTCTAAAGTGGCTTTCAAAGAAGGAACACCCCAAAAGTCAAATTCCCCCCCCTCTGTGAAATCTTCCTTCTACTGCTTGGAAGTCTCTGGACTACTGTTATGCGCCAAGCAAACATTTTCACGACGGTGTGTGCGTCGTTGCCTTCTGTATATTTTGCAAAATGCCCAAAATCATTCCACTGGGCGGTGTCCACATGGGGAAAAAAGCACAATTACTTGGCACTCCCCAAACCCAGGGTTTCAAGGAGAGCGTCCCATCATCAAGGAAGCTGAAGTTAGGCCAAGAAGTAACCAAATGCTACGACGGCAATTGGCTTTCCGGAAAGATGGAACAAGAAGCCTATCATCTCAAAAGCGAGGCCAAGGTTAACCGAGTTAGAACCCGGTCTGGCTGCAAACCAAGGAGGGTTTCCATGCTCGTGCACGCCTGCCCGAGATTACTAAGGAGGACGGACGGACAGACGGACGGACGGACCCCCAGGCCATCCGAAGACAGCTCGTGCGGCTGACGATAGCTTCAGTGAACATTCAACGCTGTCGGTGAGTTTGGTCCCTCAAGAGAAACCACCGATCGTTGACTGTACCTTGAGGTTTATCACAGTCCTCGGTAAAAATCCACCGGTCGGCTTGTGATGCGTGCAGGAGAACTCACAAAAAAAGTTTAAATATTTATGGAGGTTCTCAACCATCCAGGTCCTGGTTGTCCCAAATGTGCTTCCCTTCCCCCCCCCCCCCCCAAGAGGCAACTGGACTTTCTTGGGAGTTTGGTTTTTTTTTCAAGAAGTTTCGCTTTTTAGAAGCTTCTTCGGCTCTAACTGGATGTTGGTGGGGTTTTCTCTGCAGATGTTTCATGACCCAACCAGGAAATATCATCAGTGCTAGTAGGGAGTAAGTGGGGAGAGGAGGAGGAGGAGGAGCAGGAGGAGCAGGAGGAGGAAGAGAATGACTGTGGGGTTCCTGGTACCTGCTTGTACTGTAGTAAACTAGTAGACTAGCACTATGTTATCTTACGTTATTCATAAGAAAACAAGCAAGCTCAGACAGCACCAAGGACCCCACAGTCCTCCTCCTCCTCTTCTTCTTCCCTTCCTCCTCCTCCTCCACCCAAATCCTGTCCTAATACTGATGATGGTACCTAGTTGGGTCATGAAACATCTGCAAGAAAACCACCAAGCTCAGAGAGCACCAAGGACCTCCGTCATTTCTTGTTTTCCTTTGGAGGCATTTCGCTTCTCATCCACGGAACTTCTCCTGGAAGCTGAAGAAGCTTCTTGGATGAGAAGCGCAACGTCTTCAGAGAGAAACCAAGAAACTCCAGTAGCCTCTTGGAGGGAGGGGGAAGCACCTCTCGGTCCCAAAATACTTCAACAGGGCCCTGCCGCCTCTCTACAAGGGCTCGAACCCAACGCCAGAGTCGTCAAAATAATGGCTGCACTCAACATTCATTGCTGTCGGTGGGTTTCGGGTTCGGTCAGCCCTCTGGCTAATGAATGCAAACTGCGGATCAAACAGCACCAAGATGGAGGCTGGACATCCCCCAAGACCCAGGACCTTAGTAAGGCCACACCTAGAGTATTGCATCCAGTTTTGGTCTGGATGGTCACCACACTTATAAAAAAAGAGGTTGAGAGTCTGGAAAGTGTGCAGAGAAGAGCAACCAGGATGATTAAGAGGACTGGAGGCTAAAATATACGATGAACGGTTGCAGGAATTGGGCCTGGCTCGTCTGGTGAAGAGAAGGACCAGGGGAGACAGAAGAGCATCTTCCAAGATTTGAGGGGCTTCCCCAGAGAGGAGGAGGGGCTCAAGCTATTCTCCAAGGCACCCAAAGGCCAGACAAGGAATAATGGATGGAAACCAAACAAGGAGAGATTCAACCTGGAAACAAGGAGAAACTTTCTGACAGGGAGAAAAATCAAGCCATGGAACAGAAGTTGCCTTCAACTTCTTGTGGGAGCTTCACCCCTGGAGGCTTTCAGGAAGAGGCTGGACTTGCCCACCTGTCAGAAATGGGGTTCATCTGAAGGGCCAGTCTGAAACCATTGAAACCTCTTTCAAGAGGAGACTGGACTGCCATCTGTCAGAAATGGGCTAGGGTCCCCTGCTTGGGCGGAGGGCTTGGACTAGATGACCTCCAAGGTCCCTTCCAGCTATTCTGATTGATTGATTCAACCTAGAAATAAGGAGGAATTTCGTGACAGTGAGAACAACTCCAACCCATGGAGTTCAGACGTTGCCTTCAGAAGTTGTGGGAGCTTCATCCCTGGAGGCTTTCAAGGAGAGACTGGACAGGCACTTATAGGAAATGGTGTAGGGTCTTCTGCTTGGGTGTGGGGTTGGACTAGATGACCTACAAGGGACCTTCCAGCTCTGTTCACCTCCTCCGTCAGATCCAAGGATCTCCGGCTTTGACAAATGCACACACCCAGACACAAAGGATGGATAGTCCCTGACTTATAACCACAACAGAGCCTTGCATTTTGGTCGCTAAGCAAGACATTTGATAAGGGAGCTTTGCCCCATTTTATGACCTTTGTGGCTGTCATTTTTAAGCAAATCACTGCCATTGCCAGATTAGCATCATGTCATTAAGTGAAACTTTGCTTGTGGGAAGGATGCAAAAGGTGACTTACGACCGGTCTTAAATCAACTTGCGACCACAGTTGAGCCCAAAATTTCTGCTGCTAAGTGAGACGTCTGTTAAGGGAGCTTTGCCCCATTTTACGACCTTTCTCACCACGGTTGTTAAGCGAATCAGGGCAGTTTTTCAAGCTAAGTCACCCAGTCGTTAAGTGAAATCTGGCTTCCCCCATCGACTTTGCTTGTCAGAAAGTCGCAAAAGAGGATCACATCAACTCTGGGGCACACTGCGACTGTCTTAAGTATGAACCATTTGCCAAGTGTCTGAATTTCGATCCCGTAACCATGGGGATGCTACAACAGGCCGTCGTCAGTGAGAAAACAGTCGTAAGCCCCTTTTTTGCAGAGCCATCGCAAATTCAAATGGCCACGAAGCGAACCGTTTAAGTCGAGAACTACCTGTGTTCTGCTTCTAACGCAACGTAGCTGTTGTTTAGGTGGAGCCATTCTGAGCATCCTCAAAAGACAGTTGAACAGAGTTGGAAGGGACCCTGTCGGTCATCTAGTCCAACCTCCCGCCCAAGCAGGAGACCCTACCCCAATTTCTGACAGAGGGAAGTCCAGTCTCTTCCTGAAAGCCTCCAGTGGTGAAGCTCCCACAACTTCTGAAGGCAACTTCTGTTCCATGGGTGAATTGTCCTCACTGTCAGGAAATTTCTCCTTACTTCCAGGTTGAATCTCTCCTTGATCAGTTTCCACCCATTATTCCTTGTTTGGCCTTTGGGTGCCTTAGAGAATAGCTTGACCCCCTTCTCCTCCTCTCTGTTGCAGCCCCTCAAGTATTGGAAGATGCTCTCCTGTCTCCCCTGGTCCTTCTCTTCCCTAGACTAGCCAGGCCTGGTTCCTGCAACCGTTCGTCGTATGTTTTAGCCTCCAGTCCCCTCATCCTCCTGGTTGCTCTTCTCTGCCCTCTTTCCAGAGTCTCAACATCTTTTTTTTGTAATGTGGTGACCAAAACTGGATGCAGTCCTCTAGGTGTGTCCTTACTAAGGCTGTATAAAGCCTTTTTAACCTTTATAGATTGTTCAGGAGGGACGCGGTGGCTCAGCGGTGAAGACGCTGAGCTTGTCAATCAGAAAGGACGGCAGCTTGACGGTTCGAATCCCCAGCGCTGCGTCACGGAGTGAGCTCCCGTTCCTGGTCCCAGCTGCTGCCAACCTAGCAGCTCAAAAGCAGGTCAAAAAATGCAAGTCGGAAAATAGGGACCATCTTTGGGGGGGGAAGGGAACAGTGTTTGGTGTGCCTTTGAAGGTCTCTGTCGGCCACATGACCACGGAGACGTCTTCGGACAGCGCTGGCTCTTCGGCTTTGTAACAGAGATAAGCACCGCCTCCTAGAGCTGGAAATGAGTAGCACAGCGAGTAGTAACAGCGAGGGGAACTTGTACCTTTAAGGATGGAGAAACACTCAGAAGGTAGATTTCGGTCTGGACCAACATCTTCAAGGAAATTGCAACCCTCGGCTCGCTCATCCCCTCTGGATGGGAAGCGAGGGGGAGGCTTATGAGACCCCGCTCCACCAAAAATTCTAGGGGATTTTGGGGGGGGGGGGTGTCCCTCATCATGAGGATATTCTCTGCCAATCAAAAGATGCCAGGAAACAAACTTGATTTGACTCTAGGAAAGAAGCAACCAAAAATCCGAAGACTCTGGATACCGACCTCTAGTGGAGAACCATGACTGAACCAGGATCAGGGAAAGGAGTTGCTATCTCTTCAGTAAGATCCAGGTTTAACAAGAGTCAGAAGGGACCTTGCTGGTCATCCAGTCCTTTTGGATCTCAGGGACCACTAAACTCCATAATTTTAAATCCCACAGACCAGAAATCCTGGGAAAATCCCCCAAAGAGTCTGCAGGAAAATTCCCCACCCCATTTTCCTTCCGATCGATTGTTCTTTATTTGGGATTGCAGGATACCGTCTCCAGCTCCGTTCTCAAGGGGAGAGAGAGAGAAAGGAGAGACTTTGGGTTTCATGCAAGAAAAGCAGCAGAAGCAGCCAAAGTCTTTCTTTCTCTCCCCCAAACTCTGCCAGAAATGAGTCTCTGTCACGCTGGTGCAGCCTCTTGGGGCAGGAGGCCTTGCAGGGTCCCAAAGACTCATTTCTGGCAGAATTTGGGGGAGAGAAAGAAAGACTTTGGATGCTTTCCTTGCATGCAGCCAAAAGCAGAAGAAAGAAGCGGAAAGCAGCAGCCCGGTGGCCAGGCGAGGTGTGTGGGTTGAGTGGGGCAAGTTTCTCCCCTCCGTCCTTTCCCTCCTCACCTCACTACCTCGTGTTGTTTGCAAGCCTTGTGTTCCCGTGGGCCATGTGGGTGGTGCAGCCTTGTGTTCCTGCGCAGCCTGGATTAATTGCTTTGGGGCTGACATTTCTTTGCGGACCACCAAAATTTTCTCGTGGACCACCAGTGGTCCCCAGTTGGCGACCACTGTTCTCGTCCAACCGCCTGCCCAAGCAAGAGATCCCAAACCATTTCTGACTGTAGACAGACACCAAGGACAAGGGTTTGAGGGGAGCAAACAGGGATCTTCGTTTTTAAGATTCCCGCAGGGAGGATGGGCCTCGCTTCCATGGCACACCAATTACAATGGTTCGTTTAGTGACTGTTCAAAGTTACGAAGGCGCTGAAAACTTTGACCCTCTGACCATTTATCACCCCTATGACCCATGGTCCAATGATCAAAACTGAAATGCTTGGCAACTGCTTCACGTTTATGATGGTCGCAGTGTCCCTGGCTCACATGTTCCCCTTTTGCGACCCCCCCCCCCAAGCCAAGGTTTGCTTAATGATTGTGTTTCTAACTCACTGACTGGCTGCGATTCGCTTAACAGTGGGAAGCAACAAAAGCCGCACAACAGGGGACAAAAAGCCCCGAACGTCTCACTGAGACAGCAGAAATGCTGGGGAGGCTCAATCGCTGTCGTAAGTCAAGGATAGCCTGCAGATGAGTACGGGGGAACTGATAAGACACCTCCCTTCTGTCCCCCCAAAAAAAAAACCATCTTAGAGAAAATTGGACTTACTGCTGGCATTCAAGAGAAGCACAGAAGGAGGGGCGTTCATCTGTTCAACATCTGCAGCTGGGAAGAGAAAGAAGAAGAAAAAAACAGAGTTTAAAACATGTTTGTGGGGGGAAAAAAATAAGGTATTTTGTTGAACTGGTATAGAGAGATGCATCGTTTATATATCCTCCAACAGGCAGGAGCATAAGCCAGGAATCCTGGTTTGAGATGAAGCTGAACTGCCCCACTTCGAATCCTAGGTTAAAAGGGAAAGGTTCCCCTCGCACACACGTGCTACTAGTTTCCGCTTCTAGGAGGCGGTGCTCCTCTCCGTTGCAAAGCCGCAGAGCCAGCGCTGTCTGAAGATGTCTCCGTGGTCATGTGGCCGGCATGACTAAACGCCTTCGAAGGCGCACCAAACACTGTTCCCTTCCCACCGAAGGTGGTCCCTGTTTTCTTACTTGCATTTTTCTATGTGCTTTTGAGCTGCTAGGTTGGCAGAAGCTGGGACCAGGAACGGGAGCTCACTCCGTGACGCAGCGCCAGGGATTCGAACCGCTGAATTGCCAAGCTTCCCGATTGACAACTCGAGTGTCTTAGCCACTGAGCCACAAGCATCCCTTTCAGAATGTTGTCATGGGACCATAAATATGGAAGGACTTTTATTGGCTACCTAAAACCAGCAACTGGGATTCCTCAACCGTCCAACATATGTTGTTCCGCGGGACTGATAGTGATCCATTTCTTGTTTAAAAGTAGCTTATCCAATGCACATTGTTCGAAAGAAAGGACTACTTCTAATGTTCAGCTCAAATCTGGTATAATATTTTTAAACTCAGACAGGGGAGACATTGTTGATCTACAACAACCCTTCAGTAGGACTGATAATATGTACTGACGTTTTCAAAGTTTTCACAGACAAGAGCCAGAGCGCTGTCCAAAGACATCTCGGTGGTCATGTGGCCGGCATGACTAAACACCGAAGGCGCACAGAACACTGTTCCCTTCCCACCAAAGGGATCCCTATTTTTCTACTAGCTTTCAAACTGCTAGGTTGGCAGAAGCTGGGACAAGGAATGGGAGCTCCCTCCGTGACGCGGCGCTGTGGGGTTCGAACTGCCGACCTTTCGGATTGACGAGCTCATCAGCCAAATGAGAAATGCTGAATTTTACAGAGGCTGCTCCTCTCTGGACACCCCTCCAGATGTGAAGAGGCCAATGGGGCTGGTTCCCTGTGGAAGCAGATGTGGGAATAGGAATGTCTTTAAAAGAAAAAAAAGAAATATTGGGCACATGTTGGCTACGCACTAGCTAGGCTCACAGGCTGCACCAAATCACAACAGTGTGAAGCTGAACGCCAAAATAAAACTGAAATAAAATCCCAGAACGATAGAAAGAACCTTGTGGGTTGTCCTCGACTTACGATAGTTCGCTGAGTGTCCGTTCAAAGTTACAACGGCACTGGAAAAAAGGCACTTAGGACCGTTCTTCACACTTGTGATGGTTGCGTTGTCCCGGAATTGTCTGATCCCCTCGGGCAACTTTCCGACAAGCGAAGCCAACAGGGAAGTCAGACTCGCCTCACAACCATGTGACTGATTTAACAACTGGAAGGATTTGGTTAACAAATGCGAGGAGAACCGTTGTAAAACGAGGCAGGCCAAAAAAAAAAAGCTATATATCATTTAGCTGCGTAAATTTAGTGGCTCAACTGGGGTCATAAGTTGAGGGTTACCTGCATTGCGCAATGGCTGGGCCACCTTATGGAAGCACCCTCATCAAAAATGGGTCGGGACTCGCTGCCAGAACCTGCCCCATCGTTGATACCCCACCAACGTTGATGGTGATAAACTGGGGAGGCTCAAGCGTGCAAAGTTTATGCCAACTTTACACTGGCACGAGTCCAGTCCAGTCTCCCTTTTGCTCCTGAGCACTCGGGGTGGGGGAACAGACGGACCAGGCAGGGGCCTACAAGGGGTGGAGGGAGAATGGGCTGCCCTGGAAGGCAGTTTGAGGAGGGGAGAGAAGTTGGAAAGGACGTCCCAATCAAAGTCTGCTTGACCCGAGGACCAGCTGTTGCTGGCCGGGGCTCCTTGACCTGTGCCCTCTCCTCCGGCCACGATGCAAACGGGGGACGGGCCAATTGTTGACTCGTGGCATTGTCTCGGCTTTTGAAAGGAATAAATAATTTAGCATGCTGAGCTGATGACCCCTTTTTGGGGATAGGGGGAAGGGTGGCTCTTTGGGGCTGCAATCAAGCCTTGGGGTAGCTTTAACGTCCTCCCCCCCCTTTTATAGCCTAATTGGGTGCCATAACATAAATCAATTATTTCTCCTGTTTTAAGGCACAATGGGTGCCATTCTTCTCCAACTCCCGTTCTCTTTGGAGCCTTCTGCCTCCTGTTCTTTTGACTTTTACAGCTGGACGGGCGACACGAGGAGAGGAGAAGAAAATGTCCCGCCACCACTGCAGGGTTGGGGAGCGAGGGGGACACACCTCAGGGGAGGGGAGGGGAGAAAAAGTTTGACCCAGCCTGACCTTCTTCTGACCTGTGGCTGGCCTTGCCCGTTTATCCTCACCGAAATGGGGTTGGGGAGAGAGTCCTTCTCCCCCTCCCCAGAAATGAACTTCGCCTGAACCTGCAGGAAGGGGAGTTGACTTTGAAGGGGCCCCAGGTGAGGCCCGTGACTTGGCCAACTTCTCAACTCATGGAGGACGAGGGCGCGTCACCTCAGGACGCACCTCAAAGGAAACCTCAGGACACCTTTCCTTTCTGGGGATGTTGATTGACATGGGAGGGCTTCAAAATATTTAGCAACCAGTTCGTTGGCTGGGTAGGCATGGCCATGGTGGGGTGACCTAGTCGGGGAGGCATTTTCAACCTCCTCAGGCTCTGGAGGCTTTCCTTGAGCTTCCAGGAGAGCAAAAACAGCCTCCATGGGCTCCAGAGACTGCAAACCGGCCCATTTCTGGCCTTCTGTGGGCCCTGCACTTAGCCAGGATCCAAAACAGGCCACGTGGGAGGGACAAGGTGGCCGTGGCTATCCAGTCATCAGAACTACCGGTTTAGCAAAGCAGATGTAAAATTAATACCCAGTTCTCCCGAACCAGTGTGAACCGGTGGTAGTCTCACTCCTGGGGAGGGGGAACTCGTGCCAAGTCACAAAACGAACCCTGCAAATTGTCCCAAGGAAAAGAAGGGAGCAGGAACAGGAAAGCGGAAAGGGAAATTAATCGTTGCTGATACATCCTGGAAAAACTACCTGCATTTTTTCTGGATTTGCAGCGACGAGAAGTGGAAAGCTGTTATATTTTGTTCTGATTTCCTGTGTAACTTTTCCTGGCTTTAGGACTATTCCCGCTCAAAGGTCTTGAAGCCAGCAGATGAATGGAGAGAAAGATGGGGAGGAAAAGAGAGGCTTCCTTGGGATGATGATCAAAGGATAACCAGCATTCTTATCATTGCCACCCCTGATGTTGAAAAGACATCCCTAGCCAGAATCCTCTGGGAGATACCATCCCCAAGTAGCATCAGGTTGCCGGAAAGATATGAGGCCGTTGTTTGAAGAATGTGTTTCTCCTTTGAGGGACAAAGAGGAATGGGCAAGGGGGAGAAGAGGGGGGGGGTTGTCTCATTTTGTTAAAATTCATCTTCCAAATTCTCCCCAAAGTTGGGAAAGAAGCATCTTCACACCTACCAAAGGGCGGGTCATGCTCGGTCGAAGGCTCTTGAGGAAACCCTGAAAGAGAAAAGAAACAAGCCTTTTTTAAATATAAATTTCATCAATTTTCTATTGTCTACATTTCTTAGTGCTTAATAAACATTGTGCTGTCTGGATAGTTAATTTACTCAACAATACCAGTTCCATTCTTAAATCTCCACCCCTTTTTTCCAACCTCTCGTAAAATAAGTTCCATGTTTGATAATATTCTGTGTCTTGTTTCTGTTTCATTTCCAATGTCAGTCTATCCATTTCTACACAATCTAGGATCTTCCAAATTTTCTCTTCGTCTCACGGTGTTTCTTCACTTTTCCGATATTGTGTGAATGTAACCCTCGCTGCTGCTAGGAGATGTAATCTTCAATATATACTTTGCTTATCACGTTCTTCTGGTGTTATGCAGGGATGGGATTCTACCAGTTCGCGCCTATTTGCTAGAACCGGTTGTTAACACTCTAAGCAGTTCGGAGAACCGGTTGTTAGAAGAAATTACTGGGCTAATCCTGTAAGGAAGGCAGGAAGGAAACATTCTGGTGTTGCTTACAGAAACTGCCTCTCCGTTAACCCTTATTCCATTCTTGGCAGGACTAGACTTCCTGTCTCAGAAACATCTCTGGAGTTTTTCCCCCTCCTTTGCTGATACTTTGCTTGTGTGGAGGGACCATTCAAAGTTACAATGGCACTGAAAAAAGTGACTTATAACCACTTTTCACACTTACGACTGTAGCAGCATCCCCACAGCCATGAGAGGCCAGGCAAGGAGATGCGTGCCTCAATGTGAATGATATATGGAGTTGGCCACACCAGCCAATAGCATGACCACCTAAGCCACGCCCACAGAACCGGCTGTTAAAAAATTTGAATCCCACCCCTGGTGTTATGCCTAATAAAAACAGGCCAGATTTAAAATCTACAAGTTTCCCTATCATCTTTTCTAGCCACCGGTGTATTTTTGCTCAATTATTTTTTTAGCACAAGCCCACCGCATATGATGAAATATGCCCGGGTTTTTTGGGTTGCATTTCCAACATTTGCTAGACATATTTCTTTTCCTAGTATGATTTGACTGCTTATTGTCCCCTATGGCTATCATTAAGTGTTGTACTTGATGATTCTTGACTCTTGACGAATTTATCTTTTCTTTTATGTACACTGAACACATTTGCACCAAGACAAATTCCTTGTGTGTCCAACCACACTTGGCCAATAAAGAATTCCATCTATCTATCTATCTCTCTATCTATCTACAGTATCTTATTTATCTAACCTATCTATCATATCTATCTACAGTATCTATCGATCTACAGTATCTATCTATCTATCATCTATCAATCATCCATCTCTCTATCTAACTAACTATTCTGGCTAACCTAGCAGGTTAGATTTACAACCTTATTGCTATAAATCGGGACTCTTTTTTTTTAACGCTGGCATTAAAAGTGGGTGGGTTGTGCCCAGCTTGGCAAAGGAGACCATGGACAAGACATTGCTAACTTTTTGGGGTACAGGAAGGGTTTCGCCCCCTCCCCATCCTTCACCTTCCAAAGTTGGTCACCACGTCTGGATGGAAGCGTATGGTTGATCCCAGGCTGAACGAATGCAAAGAAAGCTCTAGAAATCCACCCCACCCAAGACAGGGACCCAGACAAGCAAGCAAGAAAGCAGAAAATTGGAAGAGGACTCCCAACTCCAGGGATGGTTCCTGAGAGCCAGAGGTGAGTATTGAGCTGGTTCTGACTGGTTCTGGAGAACCAGTAGTGGAAATTTTGCATGGTTTGGAGAACCGGCCAACCCCACCTCTGACTGGCCCCGCCAACCCCATCGCTTCTCTGCCTCCCATTGAGTCCCAGATGATCGGCTGGGTCTCCTTTGGTTGTCCTGCACAGGAGAACGGAGCTGGAAAGCAGGTCAGTGGGGTGGGGAGGGAGATTTTGCAGTATCCTTCCCTTGCCATGTCCACCAAGCCATGCCCCACGGAACTGATAGTATAAATTTTTGAATCCCACCACTGGTCCGCAGGATCTTAAGGTGGCGAAGATTAGACACCCCAATGTAGCCTCTAACCTAGTTCTTCCCAAACTCTTTCCTTCGGGGTAGGCAGCCCTATCAGGGATATCCAACCTTGGCCCCTTTTAAGACCTGTGGTCTTCGAATTCCAGAATTCCATGGTGCCTGGGGAATTCTGGGAGTTGAAGTCCACCGGTCTTAAAAGGGGCCAAGCTTAGATATCTCCAGATGATATCCTAAGGTCACACTGTATGTCAAAAGATCCCTGGATCTTACTTATCTGGGGAGATGAAATGACTCAAAATGCTCAAGAAATTGCAGCCCAACTCATCCCGCATCA
Source organism: Laticauda colubrina (assembly GCA_015471245.1). Classification (NCBI taxonomy): domain Eukaryota; kingdom Metazoa; phylum Chordata; class Lepidosauria; order Squamata; family Elapidae; genus Laticauda; species Laticauda colubrina. The sequence goes on from BLBF01000074.1 coordinate 3,503,957, forward strand.
GGGCACCAACTTTGGAGACAGCGACCCTCAACCTATTCTGGAAAGATCCGAGAGATTTCAAGGAGATGGCAGCGAGTTAATCAGACACGCAGTGTAATCCCTGGGGAGATTAGACAAACTTTTACAACCACAAGAGAAGTGTGATGGTAAGCAGTCAAACCGGGCCTAACCGGATTGGGAAGGAATTTCCTTTGGTTTGGAGTGGAGTGGGAGAAAGAAAGAGAGAGAGAAAGAGAGAGAGAGAGAGAGAGAGAGGGAGAGAGGGAGGAAGGTGGGGAAGGGTCCATCCGCCTTGCCGAACCACTGGGTGCTGTGGCCACTTCCACCTGGGAGCCACAAAATGTTGATCGCTACTGCAGAGAGAGAGGGAGGGAGGGACAGAGAGAGAGAAACAGAGAGAGGAACATAGAAAGAAAAAGAAAGAGAAAAAAGAGAGGGAAAGAGAGAGGAACATAGAAAAAGAAAATAGAAACAAAAAGAGGGAGAGAGATGAACAGAGAAAGATAAAAAGACAGAGAGAGAGAGAGAGAGAGAGAGAGAGAGAGAGAGAGAGAGAGAGAAAGAAAGGGAAAGAGTGGGAAAGAGAAAGGGAAAAAGAGGAACATAGAAAGACAGAGACAGAGACAGAGAAAGAAAGAAGGAAAGAAAAATAAACAAAGAGAAACGGAAAGAGAAAGGGATAGAGACAGAAAGAAAAACAGATAGAAACAAAAAGAGGGAGAGAGAAGGAAGGAAGGAAGGGTTTCAAATAGGAAAGTGGTAAACAGCTTCTCCCTTCCTCCAGCTGTTCACGCCAGCTTTGGAACGGGGTCCAGCTGTGACTCTTGCACGTAGGCAGTGAAGGCGGCCTGATTGAATCATCCCTCATATCTCTCCTTCTTTACCAGGTGGTCACTTAAGAGTGACGGGGACGGGGTGTGTGTGAGGGGAGTGGGGGGTGAGGCCTGCATGTTCCAAGCTGAGGAAAGGAGGAGAGGAGAGGAGAGGAGAGAGAGAGAGAAAAAAAAAAACTTGGCACCCTTGTTTGCACCAAGCTCCCCCCAAAACCAAGAAATGGCAATTCCCCATGGGGGCAGCCTGGGTTGTTTTTGCAAAGGATCGGAAGGGATTTGCCCCCCACACCTGAAAAGCACACCTGGGAGGAGGGACAGAAGGAGGAACAGAAGCTCCAGAGCCGGCCTCACCCCTGCCTTGGATAACCAGAACGCAAGCAAGCTCAGGGTCATTCGGGAGAGAGCCTTAGGGTTTCAGTGCCGAGAGAGGTGCCCTGTGTGCTCCTCTCTGGCCTCCGGTTTGCCCCGTGGGGCTTTCGGATGCAGCCGCCCAAGGGCCCAAGTTGCAGGGAAGGCGAGCGAAGCTCGGCGCCTTCACTTACGTGCTGGCTGTGCGGGACGGCTGGGGGAGGTGGCGCAACTGCCAAAGAACAGTGGCTAGGCCCCCACCCCACCCCGCCAGCCGCAAGTCCCACGGGCAGCAATCTTACGAAAGCGGTCGCATCCGGAAGAGTGGCTGATTCTCTTTGGGAGGGAAAGAGACCAGCGTCGCAATCCCGGGAGCCGGGAATGTTTGCAAAATCTCTTCGTGTGCACCAACGACTCTGGGGGGGGGGGGGGGGGGGGGGGGGGGGGAGAGAGGGGGAGGGGGGGGGGGGGGGGAGGGAGGGAGGGAGGGAGCAAACGAGAAGGGCTCTTGACACTTGTCACAGGTGGCCGGGGTTCTGCTTGGCCGACGGTGTGGAGGCCGACACTGTCATCCGAGCACACGGCCAACTGCCCGGGTCACCTTTTTCTCGGAGGGCAACACCCAAACCCAGGAAATTGGGACACCCAAGAAGCAAGCCGGTCAAGAAAGGAGAAGAAGAGGATGCGATACCGAATGGGTGGGTGGGTGGGGTGGAAATGAGAAGCCTCCCATCCCATCCCCTAAAAACAAGCATATGGTGGTAGCAAGATCCTGTGCATCTCCCAGCTCCGCGTCCTGGGTGGGTTGGGGGCTAGATAAGGTTACCATCTCTAACACATGCCTCCTCTCTATAGCTGGCAGAGCTAACTGGTTTTTGGTGAGTGGGACGAGCAAGAAGGGGGCAGGTGAATTTTGGGAGGGTCTTTCCTTTGTGTCCCCCCCCCCCCCCGAGACCACCTTGGTGCGGTATGAGGCAGCTAGAACCACACCAGGGCTTCACTTTGGCCACCTGGTTACAGGTACTCTTCAAATTACAACTGTTCATTTAGTGACTGTTTGAAATTTACAACGCCACTGGAAAAAGAGGCTTACGGTCATTTTTTCACTCTTCCGGGCCACTGTGGCATCCCTGTGATTTACTTTCAGGTGCTTGACAACGGGTCTCGTATCTACAACGGTCTTCGTGTGCCCCGGGGGTTGGGGCTGTCGGACTGGCCAAATCTATGGGGAAGCCAGATTCACTGAACATCCGTGTTTCTCATTCAATGGCTGCAGTGATTCACTTTACGGAAGTGGCAAGGAAAAGTCGTAAAATTGGGGCAAAACTCACTTAACGGATTTCTCACTTAGCATCATAGGTTCTTGGGCTCGATTGTGGTCATTAAGTCAAGGACTAGCTGTATGAAGACTTTGAATGGGTGCTTCTTCCTCACTGGAGGTCTTTTAGATAGAAAAGAGTGGACAGCCACTTGTCTGAAATGGTATAGTACAGTGGTGGCTAACCTTTTTGGCCTCCTGTGCCAAAAATTGTGCACGCGCTTGCATGCTCACACTCGTGTGACAGCACCCTGAAGGCAATGCGTGCCCCCCCCCACCCTCTACATATGCGTGTGTAATTCCCACCCACCCACACCACCGCCTTACCTGCACTGCGCCTCACAGCTGATTTTCAGCCGGTTTGAGGCCTTTTTCGGCCTCCCAAAGGCTTGAGGAAGGCTTCTGCAGGCTTCTGCAGGCTGAAAACTAGCCCCGTTTTGTCACTTCCGGTATATTTGGAAAAACAGGAAGTGATGAAACCGGGCTAGTTTTCTAGCAGAAGCCTTCCTCAAGCCTTTGGGAGGCCAAAAAAGGCCTCAAACTGGCCGAAAATCAGCTGTGAGGTGTGTGCATGCCCAGTGAAGCAAGTTTGCCTGCAGCTCACGTGCTGGCACAAATGGCTGTGTGCTATCACGGGTATAGGATCTCCTGCTTGAGTAGGGGGCTGGGCTAGATGACCTCCAAGGTCCCTTCCAGCTCCATTCTGATTGATTGAAACACCACTGAATTGACCCCCTTGCTACCGACTAGGAAGCTGTCTCAAAACAGGGTCCGAAAAAGGATTGGTTAAGACTTTTAAAAAAGCAAAAAGTTGAGGTTGGAGTGTGTTTATCTTGTACTGTGCGAAGAAGAGTTGGAAGCCAACACCCCCCTTTTCTTCCTTTTACTATTCCCCCCCCCCCCGTATCTCACACACCCTGTTTCCCGCTCCCTTAATTTCCTATTTTCTTTTCTTCTTTCTGTTTTTATATCCTAAAATTAAAAAATGATAAATTGAAGAAGAAAAAAAAGATGGCCTTCTACCCAACTGATCAGAGGAAGGCCAAATATTTAGCGCGTTCCATTCCAGTGGAAAGATTATCAGCAGCTTGGGCTAAGGAGGGGCCATCCTGAGGCCAAGAGGACCACCCCAAATTCAGGATTTGCCCTTGAAAAACCTGGGTCAATTTATAACTTGGCTTGACTTATTTCTGATCTGCAGACCCTGCAGATTTACCACTCCTCATTCTACCCCCCCCCCCCCAAGTAGTTTTCGTTCCAAAGCTTTTTGCAACTGGCAATTAGGAATTTGCTCCTCGTCCTGGCTATAAAAGGCCTGATCTCTACTTATGCCTTCCTTGGCACAAAGCAACATGCCTGCAAGCTAGGATATGGAACCATTCTCCCAGACTCAAGTCCCACAGACTGGAGTCTGTGCTTCAGACTCAAGTCAGCTAACCAAGGACAGAAGCAACCTAGAAATAAGGAGGGATTTCCTGACGGTGAGAACAACCAACCAGTGGAACAGAAGTTGCCTTCAGAAGTTGAGGGTGCTCCAACACTGCAGGCTGTTCAGAAGAGATTGGAGAGCTAATTGTCCGGAATGGTATAAGGCAGAGGTCTCCAAACTTGTGTTCTGACCCAAACCTTGTTCCAAGGAAACAAACACCAAACATAGGTAATAGCAAAACCTTTTAATGTTTCTCTACTAATTCTGTTTATTTGCAATTAAAAGGCTATTAAAACTAATTGTCTCTGATAAGAACAAGCCTTGCCAAGGTTGTGCAAGGCTGCCAAGAACACTAGATAAAGTTACAAAGAAGTATTTCAAACACAAAGGGTCCCCAAACACCAACCAAGATATTCCGAACTTCCACAAAGCTTGAGTGCAAAAACTTCTTTGCTTCCTGCAAAGAACTCAGGTTTCTCAGCTGGCTTTTATCTCTTAAAGGAGTGGCCATTATCCTGAAGCCTTACTCCCGATTCACCCATGCTACTGCAGCTGCTCTTTCCTTTAAGCAGGCCTGCGCACACACGCACTGGGCCCAGGCTCCTTGGGGGCCTCTTCCTCACTGCTGCCAGCCTCCACCATCTCCAAAGGCAGCACTCCACTCCCTGATGGTCCTGGCCCCATCCCTGCCACACACGCAGGCCCCTCATCCAAGTCCTCGCTCTCCGAGACCTCAGCCGTCCGCACCTGCTGCCGGTGAACCACAAAAACTTGGCAGCTTTGAGACTTGTGGACTTCAACTCCCAGAATTCCTCAGCTGAGAAATTCTGGGAGTTGAAGTCCACAAGTCTCAAAGCTGCCAAGTTTGGAGATCTCTGGTATATAAAGGTCTCCTGCTTGAACCGGAGGGAAGGACAGGGAGAGGGTTGACTAGAAGACCTCCAAAGTCTCTTTCTTATTCTGTAATTCAGCTGGTCCCATGAGGAAACACCCCTGTGAGAAAGAGAAGTCTTTTTTTGACCCATATTAATGCTTAACACATTCACACCACTTCAGGGGTTCTAACCAAAGAGCAATCAACTGGGGACCGCATGAGAGAGCAACAGTTCCAGATCTCGAGAAGATGTCGAGGCAAAATGAAGGGAAACAACCTTAAAACAACCATTTGTGCAGAGTGGTCTAAGGGCAGGGGTCCCCTAACCCTCGATTCGGGCCATGGCATGCCAGAAATCGGGCTGCATAACCAAAGCCCCCAATGGGGAGTTGCAGTCAGCATGCAAAACCACGTCCCCTCCGGTCCGCACGAAAACTTCTCTCCACGGAATCAGTTGCTGGTGCACCCAAGTTTGGTGGCCACTGCTCTAAGGGGTCTCCTGCTCAAGCAAGAAGTCAGACTAGAAGTCCTCTGAGGTCCCTTCAGGCTCTGTTATTCTATGACAGGGCTCTCCAAACTTGGACAACTTTCAAGATTTGTGGACGTCAACTCCCAAGAATTCCTCCGGCGGTCATGCTGGCCCGGCAAATCCTGGGAGTTGGAAGTCCACAAGCCTTAAAAGTTTGCCAAAGTTTGGGGGTGCCTGGTTCTCATGACATCAACCGCCGCAAAACCTTTCTGCTTTCAAAGAGCCAAAATCCAGAGGCGTGAATGGAGGAGGCCTTCGTGCTCCTCGGGCTCACCCAGGGAAAAAAAAAAAAAAAGCAAAAAACATTGGGAGTGTTTTGGCCAAAGGCTCAGCTTCAGCTTGGCATCTCAAAAGCCATAAATAGTTTTAAAGTCACGTCCCCATCGCTTTTATGATGTTTGCAAAGGAGACCGGGGTGGTAACGATAAGGCCCTCTCCTGTTTGGACTTGCAACACACAAAGGGAAAGAATATTTTCCCAGCAGCCCTTTTTGCCTCGCTCAGTATCTTTTTTTGGGGGGGGCCTCCGAGCAGAAGGCCTCTTCCAAACCCTTTTTGGGTCACCCCACAGCTTCTGAGCCCCACGGAGCAGGCTTCCCAACCTCCTCCCTCTATCCCTCTCCCTCTCTCTCACACACACACATACACACACACCCCTCCCAGGCCCTGTAACCCTTGGGCAGCATCCAAGGGGTTATTATTACCCCAGAGTAATTTCTTTTACAACAGGAACCCACAGGAGTGAAATCTAGTAGATCTAGTTGCTGGTAGATCCCAGAGTTTGATTTGCAAAAAAAATCAAGCAAGGGGGTTTCTTGTTCCCTATTGTTCAAGAGGGAGGAGACCCACCCATTCAGCACCTACCCTTGAAAGGCCTGGGTTAAAATGTAACCCAGGCCGCCAAGGGGAAAATTTGTGGACTGGTGTTCAAAAAGGATGAAAAACCCGATCGATCGTGTTACAAAGCACGCTTCCTTGTTGTTTGTGGCTGCTTCTTTTCTCTTTAGCTCAAGGTTTCAAGGAAGCAAACAGCCGTGCGGCTTCTTCTAAAAATTTTAAAACTTTGCTGGACACTCTTTAAGCACAGAAATATCGAGAGAGAGAGAGAGAGAGAGAGAGAGAGAGAGAGAGAGAGAGAGA
>BLBF01000074.1:3525900-3536458 GCA_015471245.1 Laticauda colubrina
ATCTATCTATCTATCTATCTATCTATCTATCTATCTATCTATCTATCATCTATATCTATCTATCTATTTTTCAATTTTTCAATTTATCTATCTATCATATCTATCTATCTATCTATCCTATCTATCTATCATCTATATCTATCTATCTATCATATCTATCTGTCTGTCTGTCTGTCTGTCTGTCTGTCTGTCTGTCTGTCTGTCTGTCTATCTATCTATCTATCTATCTATCTATCTATCTATCTATCTATCTATCACCAGCCCCCAGAACAGCCTGGATCATCTGTGGCCGGATTGCCTCCCCCATCTTTTTCCATTCAATAAGGCTGACTTCATGACTTCCAAGGGACCAATTAAAACGCCCGGAAGAGGGGACCAACTGGTTCGCCTCCCTCCCCCCCAAAAGGAACTGAAGTGACATTATGTCCCCTCCCTCCTCCAAGCAGCCTTTATAACCCCCCCCCCCTTGCAAAGTGAAACCAGCACACCCACCTGCGCTCAAACCCTCCTCCTAAAACCTTTAATGGATTAACAGAGTTGGAAGAGACCTTGGAGGTTATGTAATCCAACCCTCCCCCCTGCCCAAGCATGAGACCCTACCCCATTTCTGACAGATGGCAGTCCAGTCTCTACTTGAAAGCTCCCAGGGATGAAGCTCCCATAACCTCTGAAGGCAACTTATGTTCCATGGGTTAATTGTTGGCACTGTTTGAAAATTCCTCCTTATTTCCAGGTTGAATCTCTCCTTGGTCACTTTCCATCCATTATTCCTTGTCTGGCCTTCAGGTGTTTTGGAAAATAGCTTGACCCCCTTCCTCCTCTCTGGGGCAGCCCCTCAAATATTGGAAGATGCTCTCCTGTCTCCCTTGGACCTTTTCTTCCCTCGACTAGCCAGGCCCAGTTCCTGCAACCGTTCTTTGTATGTTTTAGCCTCCAGTCCCCCTAATCATCCTGGTTGCTTTTCTCTGCACTCTTTCCAGAGTCTCAACATCTTTTTTATAGTGTGGTGAACAAAAGTGGATGCAGAATTCCAACTGGAGTCCTGTGCAAGAGATAATGGCTTTTCTGTGCCTCCTTCTCTCCCATCTTTACTTAGAATAGAAAAGGAGCTGGGTGCAACTACAAGCATCTTCGCTTGGCTCACTAACCTGCCCTCCGACATATTTATGCTATGAGCGATGCCCTTTGGGGTGCCCCGAGGGGAAGTGGGCCCAGGACACACCCACACCCACATGCTAGCATTCCTCACACATACCCCTCGTGTATTTCACATCCGCCGTGGTGCAAACAGGCTGCGTTTTTCTGACGAAGATACTTGGAACTTTTAAATCAAAGAAAAGGAATTTCCTGACGGGGAGAATTCATGGAGGGAACAGCTCGCCTCCCTGAGTTCTGTTGCAGGAGGATTTTTAAAAATAGACAGGACAGCCATTTGGTATTAAGGCTCAAGAAGAGACTGGACTGCCGTCGGTTAGAAATGGTGTGTAGGGTCTGCTGCTTGGGAGAGTGGTCGCCAACCAGTGGGCCGCAAGAAAATGTTGGTGGTTCACAGAGAAATGTCTCTCCCAAAGCAATTACTCCAGGTTGCACAGGAACACAAGGCTGCACCACCCACATGACCCGTGGGAACACAAGGCTTGCATCGCTAGCATTGCGAACAACATGAGGTAGTGAGGGGAGGGGGGAAAGGGTGGAGGGGGGGAACTTGCCCCACTTGCTCCACACGCCTGGTCTGGCCACCGGGCTGCTTCTTTCCACTTCTTTCTTTTTCTGCTTTTAGCTGCACGCAAGGAAAGCAGCCAAAGTCTTTCTTTCTCTCCCCCAAACTCCACCAGAAATGAGTCTTTGGGACCCTGCAAGGCCTCCTGCGCCAAGAGGCTGCAAAGACTCATTTCTGGCGGAGTTTGGGGCAGAGAAAGAAAAACTTCTGCTGCTTCAGCTGCTTTCCTTGCATGGAGCCAAAAGCAGGGGTGGGATTCAAATTTTTTAACAACAAGTTCTGTGGGCATGGCTCAGTTGGTGGTCGTGGCTTGGTGGTCATGTTATTGGCTGGGCGTGGCCAACTCAACATCACTCACATCGAGGCACGCATCTCCTTGCCTGGCCTCTCATGACTGTAGGGATGCTGCAACAGTCGTAAGTGTGAAAAATGGTCATAAGTCATTTTTTTCAGTGCCATTGTAACTTTGAATGGTTACTCCACACAAGCAAAATACCAGCAAAGGAGTGGAAAAAAACTTCAGAGAGGTTCCTGAGACAGGAAGTATCGTCCTGCCAAGAATGTAATAAGGGTTAAGGAAGAGGCTGTTTCTGTAAGCAACACCAGAATGTTTCCTTCCTGCCTTCCTTACAGGATTAGGCCAGTAATTTCTTCTAATAATCGGTTCTCCGAAATGCTTCGAATGTTAACCGGTTCTAGCGAATAGGTATGAACCGGTAGAATCCCACCCCTGGCCAAAAGTCTTTCTCTCTCCCCCTAAGAATGGAGGTGGAGATGGTATCCTGCGATCCCAAAGAAATTTTCGGTAGGAAAACGGGATGGGGGATTTTCCTGCAGACTTTTGGGGGGATTTTCCCAAGCTCTCTGGTCCGCAGGATTTAAAATGATGAGTTTGGTGGTCAAAAGGTTGGCGACCTCTGGACTGGATGACCACCAAGGTCCCGTCCAACTCTGTTATCCTGTGAAGACTCTGGAAGTGGAGGCAGCCATATTGAACAGGCAACTGTTTGCTCCTTGTTGATCTTTTGAGAATGCTCACAACTTTTGTTTTTTCGTTTTCCCTCCCTGATGCAATGCAACACAAATGCACAAAGAGGCCATGGGCAAGAGTTAGGCAATCTTTTGGGTGGGGGAAATGATTGCCAGAATCCACCTCCTTTCTCCCAAAATAAATCATCCCAGTTATTTGGCAGCTGCAGTGGGAGGGAACCAGCCCAACCCAAGGGTCATTTTCTTCGGACAGCTGCAAAGATTGAGCTTGCTGCTCCAGTGGTAAAACTGGCAGGGTGCCAGGCAGGGAGCAGCTGGTGGGCACTGCCCTGCATGCCAACAGGGTGCTGGGATGCACAGGTGGGCCTCGACTAGCGAAGAAGGGAATTACAGAGTTGGAACAGGATCTTGGATGTCTTCTAGTCCCGGGTCACCAACCTTTTGGACCTCAGGGACCACCAAATTCATAATTTTAGATCCCAGGGACCACTAACTGGTTCTATGGGTATGGCCTAATTTGTGGGTGTGGCTTGGTGGTCATGTGACTGCCTGGGCATGGCTTGTATGTAAATATTATAAATATTGATGTAAATATTGATTTTTTTATTAAAAAAGAGCAACTTTTACCCAAAATCAGGCAAAGCAAACAGGCAGATTGAGTTGCTCACAGAACCACAGATTCATTCAGAGATCAATCTATCTGCCATCAGCTAGCTCAGTCTGTCATGTAAAATTTGCTCGCAAGGGAAACTCGTAAAATTTGCTGGCAAGCAAACTTACAAAATTAACTCACAACACACCCTGCATGTAAATATTGATATTTTTTTTTATAAAAAAAGAGCAACTTTTACCCAAAATCAGGCCAAGCAGGCAGATTGAGTTGCTCACAGAATCATTCAGTGATCTATCTATCTGCCATCGGCTATCTCAGTCTCTCAAATTTGCTTGCCGTGAGCCTGCACTGAATTTGCTTGCAAGCAAATCTTCAGTCCCAAAGGAGGTCCGGCAGTTCTTAAAAGCAGAGCCGAAGATCTAACTTGAAAACAAGAAATCCAACCATTTTCTGCTTCCCAGCTAATCTAAATCTCCCGGCACAGCAGAATAGATGATGGTCGGAAAAAGGAACAACAGAAATTTAGCAGGCAAGTTCCTGCGGGCCATGTGGGCAGCATAGCCTTGTGTTTCTGTGCAGCCTGGATTAATTGCTTTGGGGAGGGGGGGTGCTCTGGGGGTGAGATTTCTCTGTGGCCCACCAAAATTTTCTCACAGCCCACTAGTGGGCTGTGGGCCGCTGATTGGCAACCCCTGTTTTAGTCCAACCCCCCTGCTGAAGCAGGAGACCATTTCTGGAAGGGAGGAAGGAAAGGAAAGGAAAGGAAAGGAAAGGAAAGGAAAGGAAAGGAAAAAAAAGGAGGGGAAACAAAAGAAAGGAAAGGAAAGAAGAAGAGAAGGGAAGGAAGAGAAAGGAAAGGAAAGGAAAGGAAAGGAAAGGAAAGGAAAGGAAAGGAAAGGAAAGGAAAGGAAAGGAAAGGAAAGAAGAAGGGAAGGGAAGGAAAAGAAAAGAAAGGAAGGAAAGGAAAGGAAAGGGAAAAAGAAGGGAAGGGAAGGAAAAGAAAGGAAAGGAAGGAAAGGAAAGGAAAAAAGAAGTAAAGGAAAGGAAAAAGGGAAGGAAAAAAGAAGGGAAGGGAAGGGAAAGTAAAAAGAATGGGATGGAAAGGAAAGGAAAGGAAAAAAGAAGGGAATGGAAGGGATGGGAAGGGATTGGAAGGAAAGCAAAAAAGAAGGGAAGGAAAGGAAAGGAAAAGAAAAAAGGGAAGGGAAGGGCTGTTTCTGAGGGGGGGCTTGAGCTGCCCTCCCCCTCCTCCAATAAGGCTCCGCTTCTGTTTCCCTGGCCCCTCAATCTCAGCCTCCAGCCCCCTCCCCTCCCAAGCAGAGCTGGAGGTGCCCCAGAGCTTCCCCAACCCGCCAGGGAGATCATTTCAGGGGCGCCTGCAAAGACAGCTGAGAAAGGATGGCAAAAAATGCCAAGAAAAGCCCAGGCACGTCATCCTGAAGCGGAGGAGGGCAATCCTTGGGGGTGGGGGGGAAGAAGTCCCCTCTGCCTGTCCCTTCCCCTCCGCCTGCTCTCCAGATGCTGCCCCCTCTCCCCGCATCCCGGGTGGGCGGTGGGTCAGGTGCCAAAGTCCTGCAAGACGCAAGGCAGGGGTGTGCTTGCGGGAAGAATGCCGAGCAGAGGACCTGAGTTGCACCGGCAGGACCGAGGTGCCACGTTCCCACACCTTTCCTTGGGACGTCCAGGGGTCAGGGCCATCTTATCAGCATTGTGGGCCCTGGGCAAAGCAGTGTAATGGGGCCCCTACAACGATTACTCACAGGAATAAAAATGTAAGTGGTCTTACATCAAGCCTATAGATATAAAAGCAAAAGATCTCTCAGGCATCATCACAAAAATCTCCAGAACCGTAAAGCCTACAAACTTGAAATTTTGGCACATATCTTCCTCTTGGCTTCTAGGTGCTCACAAAGAAAGGATTTTTCAAAATGAAAATAATAATATAGGAATTTCCTATATTATGATTATTAACACGCTCTGATGCTAAGGAGTTCTACTCCCCCTCCCCACCTGAAAAGAAATCTCTTCCAAAGGCAAAACACAAGCAGAGGACAGGAGTTTCAGTTTCACAGCAGCAAGCAGCTTTAGTAGAGAACAGTTGAGCTAAGCCACGTCCAGGCTCCTAGCTGTCTCCTTCTTGCTCACACATCAAATACTCTTTCAGTTTCCAAACAGCCCTCCACTCTCTCACACACTGACAGGATGCTAGCCCAATGAATACTGATGGATGCTGGTAGGCAGAGGCAGGATTTTATTCTCCTGACTTCCGGAAGGGCCATTTTTTGTCCACCCAGACCCTTCATGTGGACACAAAATGGGCCACCCGGAGACTCCTGGGAGGGGAAGGGAGAGGCAGGGTGGGCGGGGCCAGTCGGTCGGTTCAATTACCGGTTCGCCGAAGCAGATGTAAAGTTAACACCCAGTTCGAATGAACCGGTGCGAACCGGCTGAATCCCACCACTGTTTTCTACCCCTTGTAGCCCTTCGGAGACCCAGAGCAGGTTCGCATGACCTCCGAAGGCTCCAACTGCCGCTGCAAATGCATCCTGCGCCCCCTTAGCCAGGCCGCCTGCGCCCGTCTCCAGGAAGGCGGCGGCAAGAGAGGGGAGGACTTCTACACCGTGGAGACCATCAGCTCGGGAGGCGACTGCCGCTGCTCCTGCGCTGCCCCCCCAGCCTCGCTCAACCCCTGTGAGGACGAGTGGAAGGCGGAGAGGCTGAAGAAGGAAGCCCCGGAACTCCACAAGGCAAGGGAGGGGGCCAGGGGGTTAGGGAGGACCCTCCATGTGTCAGGACCCTGCAGATGCAACCCCAAAGATGGTGCGAGACCCCTCCCCTCTCCTCCCCCCCCCCAGGCTGAATGGAGCCTTTGGTGATGTTCAGGTTCTGCCCATTTTCGGCGAAAGGCAGCAGGAATGAAAGAAAGGGATTAAAAAAGGGACGATTTGATTTCAGTGGCTGAGGAGGGGCTTTGTTTCAAGGGTCTCCATGCCCCCCCCCTGGCCAACTTGAGACCCCCCATGTCCTAGATTCCCTGGGGATGCTCTGAGCAGACTTCAGGGGACACTGGAAGAGAAAAGCACGGAGAGAAATGGGTCTTTTGGCCTGGGAAATGTAATCTATTTACAGTATTTACTCATTTATATCCCAGCTATTATTTTTTTAGAAGTAAGGCAGCAAACATATCCAACATGCCTTCCTTCACCGATTTTCCCCGCAACAACAACCCTGTGAAGTGGGCTGGGCTGAAAGAATGACGGGCCCAAAGTCACCCAGCCAGCTTTCATGCCTAAGGCAGAACTAGAACTCACCGTCTCCTGGTGATTGGACCAAAGTCACCCAGCCGGCTTTCATGCCTAAGGCAGAACTAGAACTCACCGTCTCCTGGTGATTGGACCAAAGTCACCCAACCGGCTTTCATGGCTCAGACAAGACTAGAACTCCTTGTCTCTCGTTTCTAGCCTGGTGCCTTAACTGCTCCTCCCTGCTTCTCTGCAGCTGCAGTCCATCACCAACCTGTTGGAAGGGGCCCTTTACAGCATGGGCTTGATGAAGGTCCATTCCTACATCAACCAGGTGGTGGAGCAGATAAACACCTTGGAAGAGGTGAGGTCCAACTTCTTGGGGGTTTTCCCCAGGGTGGGGGTGGGGTTTCGTTCCTCCTCCTTTTAGCAGTAACTGGGTGGATTGGGAGAAGACGGAGTGAGGAGAGGTCTCTTCCAGCCTTGGGGATGTTGTTCGACTGGAGAAAGCCAGGACGACATCATATCATCTCTTTTCTTCGGTCCGGATGAGTGGCCGTCGAATTGAAGCCATAATTAAATGATAATGAAATCCTGGTTAAAGGCTGGTAGGAGTAGCAGAACAGTGGTGGGATTCAAATATATTTTACTTCTGTTCTGTGGGCGTGGCATGGTGGGCATGGCAGGGGAAAGATACTGCAAAATTCCCCTTCCCTTTCCTCCCCACTAACCTGCTTTCCAGCTCTGTTCTCCTGTTTCAGGGCAGCCAAAGGAAACCCAGCTGATCAACTGGGACTCAATGGGAGGTGGAGAATGGATGGGGTTGGCAGGGCCAGTCAGAGGTGGGATTTGCTGGTTCTCCGAACTACTCAAAATTTCCGTTACCAGTTCTCCAGAACTGGTCCGAACCGGCTGAAGACCCACCTCTGCAGCAGAACCTCAACATGATGAGGTTACCTGTGATGGGTCTCCTTGAGCAGACCATGCTGGCTTAGAGGGGGCTTCCTCAGCAGGGCAGGACTAGATGGCCTCTGGGCTTCCCTGGGCTTCCCTGGTTCCCTGGGCTTCCGAGGCTGCTCAAGAAAAAGGGGAAGGGTCTGGAAAAGCAGGAAAGTTGGTTAACCAAGTCAAATGCAGTATGTTGATATGGTCTCACGCACACTCGATCCCTTCTCCCCCACCCCAGACGGTCAGAACCAACCTGACCCGCGACAGCAATGTAGTAAAGGAGACCATCATGCACTTGAGCGACCAGATGAAGCGCTATGAGAACTACTCAGACATGGTGGTGGGCCTCAAGAAGGAGCTTTTGAACCTGGAGCATCAGCTGCTGCAGAAAGATGCAGCCGTCACAAGTCTGGAACACAAAGCGCAGGTTAGTCCTCCGTCGTTCCGGATGGAATCCGACGGTCCCATCTCCCTTAATGTCTGGATCCATTTATCGGCATTCCTTGTTTCTTTCTTCTGGTTTATTCTCAAGTTTCTTCCTTGAGTTTACACCAGGGGTGGGATTCAAATTTTTTAACAACTGGTTGTGTGGGCGTGGCTAGGTGGGCGTGGCCATGTGACTGGATGGGCGTGGCTGCTTCTCTTTTTTTTGCAGCAACCTCCCCATTTTAGTTTGCCTCCTGGGCCTCAGGGAAGCTTCCTGGGTGAAACAGTAAGACAGTGAGGGGGATCCTCAAACAGCTGATCATCAGAACAGCTGATCATCGGCAGGGGGAAAAAAGAAAGAAATACATTAAGAAGTGACTGGTCAGGTAGTCAGCAATGTTGGGCATGGGTTGGGAGGGGCGGGGCGGGGCAGGGCGGGCGGAGAGGAGTGGGGCCAGCCAGGGGCACAATTTGCCAGTTGTCCGAACTGCGCAGAATCGTAACAACCGATTCTATAGAACCGGTCCAAACCGGTAAAATCCCACCCATGGTTTGCACCTTTTCCCTCTTCCCTCCTCTTCGCTTTGTCCTTTCGTGGCATGTCGGTTTCCAACTGAAATGGATTTAAGGCACAGGTCCTAAGAGTTAAAACTTCTACCGTGCCTCTCTGCAGGGCTGTTGTGTTTTATCTCCCCTTTTTAGGACACTGCGGGGCACCAGGAGAGCGTCCAGAAATATGCCGGTCCTCGGAAAAGTCTGAGGGTCAAAGAGACCCCCCAAATTCTCAAGGAGAAGGTAGAAAAACCGAGGAAAGAAAATGCCAAGGGCAGGACGGGTCTCCCATCGCCAACTTCCAAATCCAATTCCTCTGGACAGCAGACTCTCATCTGGAGCCATGTGTACTACAAAGCCGGACACCAACCGGAGGCAGAGGGGGTGGCCAGCAGCCATGGTGAGTAAGGGGGCAGGCTTTTTTTCCCATTGCCATTGTAGCGACGATGAGTGGTGTGGTGGAGGTGGAGATCTCGCTTCACAATCAGGAGGCTGTGAGTTCGATCCTAGAGGCAGATATTTCTCTCTCTGGGCATGATGAGAATATATCTGCTGAACAAAAACTCCGTACTGGCAACAGGAAGGGCATCCGGCCAGCAAACACTCAACTCCATTCAGTTGCCCAGGCTCCACCCCACAAGGGATTATGGAGTCGTTAAAAGAGGATGATTGTAGCATTGAACAAGGTTGTAAGTCGAGTTACCATTCATGGGAAAATCCCCAGCTTTGGGCTTACTAAGAAAGTTCCTTTCTTGCAGAAAACCCCAAGAAGAAAGCTGGACTCGAACTGGTGCACCAAGCAACCCTCCCCAGGGCAGGAGAAATTCCTTCTACAGCTTCCCCTGCCAACGCAACCTCCGTGGCCCCCACTACGAGAATCGGTGCCACGCTCCAAAGTCGGCCTGGCCCTCCTCTGCTCTCCAGGAGACATGGCCACATCCCCAAGATCCTTCCCCCACCCAGCCATGGTACGTGTGAATCCTGCCTCAACTGGAGGGGGATCTCCCAGGGCTGGGATGCAAATATTTAAACTACCAGTTCTGTGAGTGTGGCCATGTAGTCATGTGACTGGGTGGGCATGGTTTTGTTTTTTTTGGTTTTTTTGCCTCCTGGGCCTCAGGGAAGCCTCCTGGTGCAAAAACGGGGTACGGAGGACTACGCTGCACCCCATATTTTGCCTTCAGGGCCTCAAGGAAACCTCCTGGGCGAAGTAGAACAACAGTGAGCGGGGGTGGGAATCAGCTGTGCTGCGTGATTTAGATTAGCTAAGAAAGCAATAAATCTGACAATTTTCTGCTTTCTAGCTAATCTAAAGCGGCACAGCTGATCGTCGGAAAACAGCTGATTGGTGGGGGAAAAATATCTTGATCTTTGGAGCGAACCGGTTCGCTCGAACCGTGCTGAACTGGTAGAATCCCACCGCTGGGGTCTCCTTCAGGATGTCACTGGGACAGAGCTGGCCAATGTGGCACCATGGGGGTGGTAGGGTGTTCCCAGCCCTTTCCATCCTCTGCATTGGACCTGCAGCCTACGAGGCCTCATGCGAGGGGACCCTGAAGGCCGTGGAGCCCCCCCAGAAGCAGCACAGCTATGGTCGGAACGAAGGCGCCTGGATGAAGGACCCCATGGCCTCCGACGAGCGGATCTATGTGGCCAACTACTATTACGGGAACAACCTGCTGGAATTCCGCAATTTGGAGAATTTCAAACAAGGTGAGGAAGGGCGGGGAGGGCCAGCAGGCCACATACCTGCGGAGACTGGTGGAGAGCGCGGACTGATCATGGTTTGTGGAATGGGGCTGGCTGAAGAAACCACGGTACTTTTGTTTTTTGTGGCTTTAGTTTGTAACCATAAGGATGAAATGAGGCTTAAAAGACCTTCCCAAACATGGAACTAGATTCAAAGTTTGCAGAATTCCTGGGCCAAATATATACTCATAAATAGAAAAGTGGATTTCCTTGGTTTCTTTTTCTCTGGTTGGCTTTGTTCCATTCCTCCCTCCTTTCCTTTCCTTTCCTTTCCTTTCCTTTCCTTTCCTTTCCTTTCCTTTCCTTTCCTTTCCTTTC
>BLBF01000074.1:3536468-3553488 GCA_015471245.1 Laticauda colubrina
TCCTTTCCTTTCCTTTCCTTTCCTTTCCTTTCCTTTCCTTTCCTTTCTTTTCCTTCTTCCAGTTCTCATCTCCTTCCTTCCTCTCATTCCCATCTCCTTCCTTCCTCATTCTCATCTCCTCCTTTTCTTTCTTCCTTCCTTCCTTCCTCTCATTCTCATATCCTTCCTTCTTCATTCCTTTCATTCTCAATTCCATTTTTCCTTCCTTCCTCATTCTCACCTCCTTCCTTCTCATTCTTATCTCCTTCCTTCCTTCCTCTCATTCTCATCTTCTTCCTTCTTCCTCATTCTCATCTCCATTTCTTCCTTCCTTCTTTCCTTCCACTCATTCTCATCTCCTCCCTCCCTCCCTCCTTTGCTAATTTCCATAGCTACCTTCTTTTCTTCTGCTTTCTAATTTTCCCGATGCTTCCCCTGCTTGGATGATTCTCACCATTTGCAAGCAAAGTGAATTCTGGAAAACAAAACCCAAACCTCCCTGTCAGAACGCTTGGATTTTCCTGCCTGCCCTTTCCCTGAGCTGGTTCCTGGCCAGCTCCTTTGCCTACAGACTTTTCCATTCATGGTGAAAAACAATCCTGCAGAAAACCTATGGAAAAGATTGCCATTGGAGATTGTGGGGCGTGCAGCTCAGAAAGCTCGTCTCTTTTGGGGGGCTGAAATCTGAGCAGGGGTAGTCCTGCACTTTAAAATGCCTTTTTAATTTTACTTTTTTTGTGTGTTAAGCTAACTTTTGTAAATAAGTCTGCTTACAACTCCCACTGGAATTTAAGAAACGCGGACCGGGTGACTTGCACAAACAATTATTTTAGTTGAGAAACAGATTTTCTAAGCAGGCTGTGAGGCACTTTTTAAAATCGCTCCACACCAAGAGGGTGTTGAATGAATAAAAGGAATAATTGAGCAAGGGAGCCTGTCCTTTCCTTTTTTTTCTTTTTTTCTTTCCTTGCCTTTTTCCTTCCTTCTCCATTCCCTCCCTTCTTTTCTTTCCTTCCTTTTTTTCCTTCTTTCCCCACTCGCTTTCTCCCTCACTCCCTTCTTTCTCTCACTTTCCTTCCTTCCTTCCCTATGTTCCTTCTCCATTCCCTCCCTCAATCCCTTCTGTCTTTCTTTCCCTTTTCTCTTCCTTCCCCATTGCTCTCCCTCCCTCTTTTCTCTCTTTTCTTCTTTTCCTTTCTTTCTTCTCTCTGTCTCCTTCCTTCCTTCTTTCCTCCCTCGTTACAAAATACATCAACTCACCTTCGATTCCTGTTGAAGTTTCCATCCTAATGGTTACAGGTTGTCCTTCAGTTACACCTGTCATGGAGACTGTAAGTCATGACGGTCAGAAAACAAGCCACTTAAACATGAGCCAACAGTGGGCAGCAGCAGCCCAAAAAACCAATGCAACCCTAAACTGCATTAACAGATGTTGTAATGACAAGGCAGTCGAGTTGTTTGATCATGAACAACTGAATCATGATGATCTTTATTGGAGTATAGTCTTGCATTTATACACATTTTTAGTTATCCTCCATCATTGGTTAATTTTGGTTACTGCTTAACTTTCGTTACTGTTTAGCACAGTAATGCATACAATTAATTATCTCTAGTTAAAGTCCAACATGTGTTTCCTTCCCCTCTCTAATCCTCTTTTAGATTAGTGACTTTGTTTGCCTGAGTTGTATTTGCTTGGAAACATTCTTTATCTGAGATTTGCCATCCAAGATTGGAACATTCCTGCAATTACAACTCTACAGGGGGATCCAATCAAGATCACAAGATGTACTAATACCACTCTATAAAGCCTTAGTAAGACCACACCTAGAGTCCTGCATATAATTTTGGTCATCATACTATAAAAAAGATGTTGAGACTCTGGAAAGAGTGCAGAGAAGAGCAACCAGGATGATGAGGGGACTGGAGACTAAAACATACGATGAACGGTTGCAGGAACTGGGCATGGCTAGTCTAGGGAAGAGGAGGACCAGGGGAGACAGGGTAGCAGTCTTCCAATATTTGAGGGGCTGCCCCAGAGAGGAGGAGAAGGGGGTCAAGCTATTCTCTAAGGCACCCAAAGGCCAGACAAGGAATAATAGATGGAAACTGAACAAGGAGAGATTCAACCAGGAAATAAGGAAGAATTTTCTGACAGGGAGAACAATCAACCAGTGGAACAGAAGTTGCCTTTGGAGGTTGTGGGAGCTTCATCCCTGGAAGAGACTGGACTGTCATTGGTCAGAAATGGTGTAGGGTCTCCTGCTTGGGTGGAGGTTGGAGTAGATGACCTACAAGATCCCTTCCAACTGTTATTCTGTTGCATTTCTTATCCCAAGCTCTTTCATTCCTCCCAGGCCGTTGGAGCAACCTCTACAAGCTCCCCTACAACTGGATCGGGACCGGCCACGTGGTGTATCAAGGTTCCTTTTACTACAACCGGGCCTTCACCAGGAACCTCATCAAATATGACCTCCGCCAGCGCTTTGTGGCTGCCTGGTGCTTCCTGGACGATGTGGTCTATGAGGACAACACGCCCTGGAAGTGGCGCGGCCACTCCGACCTGGACTTGGCCGTGGATGAGAGCGGGCTGTGGGTGATCTACCCAGCGATGGATTCTGGCTATTCTCAGCAAGAAGTCATCGTGGTGAGCAAGTTGGATCCGGCTGACCTCTCCACGCAGAAGCAGTGGAAGACGGGTCTCCGACGCCACGCTTACGGGAACTGCTTCATGGTCTGTGGTGTACTTTACGCTGTAGATGAGTGCAACGCCAAGGAAGGCCGTGTGTCCTATGCCTATGACACCCACACCGCCACCGAAGTCCGCCCCGAGCTGCCTTTCCGCAACGAATTTGCCTTCACCACCCAAATCAACTACAACCCCAAGGAGAAAGTCCTCTATGGCTGGGACAATGGCCACCAAGTGACCTACAAGCTACAATTCGTGGCTTGAGGATTGGGACAGTGATGGGATTCAAATAATTTAACAACCGGTTCTCCGGTTGTTGATTTCTTTCAACAGCCAGTTTGCCAAACTGCTCAGAAAGTTAACAACCAATTCTGGTGAACTGGTGAGAACCGGCTGAATCCCACCACTGGATTGGGAGCCACAAAATGCCATGGGTGGGTCCCCATAGGGGGTTGTCGGCCGCAGGATGGCCATGAGCCTGGGAGAGACTTTGATGGAGCGCATTTGATGGAAGAGATGGGACAATTCCTCTGGGTTATTCAGGGTACAGGATTTGGGGGTGATGGCAATTAGAAAGCTGTCAGTCGCAAGCTCCCTTCTTGTGATATTTGATGCATAGAGGGCACCCCCTTAACATAATATGCATTTTTTTTGCAATCTAAGAAACTTTTCCGCAATGTTTACACGGTGAGGATTAAGCCGTTGAGGTGAGCTAAGTGTTAAGCCCAAAACATCTGTTGTTAAGTGAGACACTTGTTACTTGAGTTTTGCCTCATTTTACAACATTTCCCACCTCCGTTTTTAAGCGAATCCCTGCAGTCAATAAAGTCAGTCACCCAGTTATTAAGTGAATCTGGCTTCGCCGTTCCCCCCGGGATGGCTGTGGCCATTGTAAGTACGAACCCGTTGCTGAACGTCTCTGAATTTGGATCACGTGACCCTGGGGAACGTCGTTAAGTGTGAAAGTCATCCTTTTTTTTCAGAGCTGTTGTAACTTCAAACCATCACTAAATGAACTGTGTTGTAAGTCCAGGACTACCAGTTATTAAACAGGAGCAATTCTGACCATCCCATAAGGATTTGGGGGAGGGGGAGAATTCACACCTCTTTGGGGTAAGAAGGGCACAAAATAACTGCTTGCTCCAATTTAGAGGGGTGTGTGTGTGTATGTGTGTGTGTGTTTGTATCCTAGGGAGCAAATGTCCCCAAAATTTTGTCTTTCTTGCCATTTGCTGAGCGCAGCCTTCACACTGCTTGGGACACCAGTGTGAAAATCCTCACTGTTTTGTGTACACACACATACCACTCTCCAGCTGCCCCTTCACACACACACACACACACACACACACTGTGATGACCCAAAGGGGCGTGGCGCAAAAGCAACAAAGTCCCAAAAGTAGGTAAAGTCCCTTTAATTCCACCAATTTGGCCCCCAATGTCCAGTTATTGGCTGGAGCAAAAAACTCTCCCAAGAACAGTTTTTAAAGGGAAGAAACTCAGTCCGAACCCAAAGTACATCTAAATTATAAATAAAAACCATCACAAACCACAAGCTGCAGCAATTAACGAGGCAGGGCAGGATAAGGAATTGAAGACTTCAAAAGATAACAAAACACACACAGTTGGGAGGACGCCAGAACCCAGATAGGACTTGACAAACAAAGATAATGCACGCTTTGCTTCCAGCAAGATGCTGTGCGCAAATACCCCTTTTATCCTGTTTTCCCAGCTGCAGCTAATGAAGGGAATCAGGGCCCTTTTCTCCCCCATAACCCATGTTGCTCCCTTATCCGTTCCTGGGTGCCCAAGGATGAAGAGGGGATGGGCCTGGGTTGAACGTCCAGCCGGACTGTGCCCTTCCCCAGTTTCTTCCACAGCCACCAGAGCCACACTCCCACTCCCTGTCAACTTATCAATCTCCCTCTCAGAATCAGATTCCAACAGGGGAATGACAACTCCTTGCAAAAGTTCTCACAACTTTTGTGTTGCTTTCCTGGAACGCAGACGCTGAAAGTACACAATATATTTTTCTCACCCCATGGGTGATCTATAGTCAGGTCACAGCAATACAGGTAAATCTTTGACTTAGAACTGTTTGTTTAGCGGCCAAACTTGCGATGGCACTGTAAAAAAAAGGGACTTACGACCGTTTTTCATACTTAAAGACCGTTGCGGTATCCCCCAAGGTCATGTGATCAAAATTGAGAGGCTTGGCAATTGGTTTGTATTTATGATGGTCGTGGCATCCCGGGGGGGAGGTCATGTGATCGATCCCCCTTTTGTGACCTTTGGACAAGCAAAATCGATGGGAAAGCCAGATTCACTTAACGACTGGGTAGCGAACTTATCAACTGCAGTGATTCACTTAACATCTGTGGCAAGGAAATGATTCACTTAACCACCGTGGCCTGGGGAATCCAGATTCACTTAACAACCGGGTGTCAGGATTCCGGCAGTTACTCCAATTAAATCACGGGCCTCGAGCCACACTCCCAAAACTAAACAGGATTTATTAGAAGTTACCATGCCGGCATTAGCCTGGGTATAGCCGACTCCCGAGACATGTAATTCACTGTCACCCTTGATCTTGCTTTCTCCCCCCCCCCCACTTCTGGGTGTATCATCCAACAAAAAACCTCCATAGCCAAGAGTCATCAATCATGCTCTCCGATTAGATTTTGCGCCAGCAGAAGCTTCAGTCATCTAATCAGTCTTTGAAGAAAATTTGAATGGAATGTACGTTCGATTCCACACTGCCGCCTGCTCTTTGAAACTCCCCCCCTTTTTTTCTGTTGTCAACTATAAAACATGTATACAAAATGTTTTATGAGCTGACACTGGGTTACTAACCTATCAACTGCAGTGATTCATTTAACAACCATTGCAAGGAAGTGATTGACTTAGCAACCAGGGCCAGGGGAAGCCAGTTTCACTTAAACAGGTGACTCACTTACCAACTGTTTAACAACCGTGGGAAAAACGGTCGTAAATCAGGGCAAAACTCACTCAAGAAACTTCTCCACTGCAGAAAGTTGGGGCCCAGTGGTGGTCGTTAAGTTGAGGACTATCTCCTCGGGTGTGGGGGGGGAGGGTGTCTGCCTATTTGGCCCCTTTAAGAGACGTGGAGTTCGACTCTCAGCTGGCTGGGGGATTCTGGGAGTTGTGGCCCCCAAGTTTCCACCTTTGCAGAGCCGGAGGGGCGCACGCACACACACATACGTCTAAAAAAGTCGGTTTGTTTGTCACAACCTACACAATCTTTCTTGTTTGTTTTTGTTGTTTTGCTTGGAAGAGAAGTGGCCAGATTTTCCCTCCCCAGGGCGAAGAAAAAAAGCTGCCCACTGGCACAGAGACGGTGCCCGACCCCCTAAAAAGGGATTGGGGGGGGGGGCTGAGGGGGAAAAAAGAGTAACAAGGAAACCACTGACTGGCCATTAACCAGCTAGAGAGAAATCTGGGCAGGTCCTGGTTAGAAGCTGGTGGGATTGACATTGTTATGGGTATTTTTTTCTCACGCAAAGAGAGCATTTTTTTCTCCCCCCCCCCTTCATGCTTTTGGGTGCCAGGTTTTTTTTTTGGGGGGGTGTGTGGCTCCGTCCAAAGGGCCAGCTGGAAGCTATGGGGGAAAAAAGGACGGCTGCATTTTAATTCTCTCTTCCTCCTCTTTCGCCACCTTTTGACTTCCCATCCTGGCCCAATGAGGACTAGAAACCTGTTCTGACCCAAACCTGGTGCCAAGAGAGTAAACACAAGACAAAGGTAACAGCACAACCTTTTACTGTTTCATTCACAAATTCTGTTTCTTCACAGATCAAAGGCTGCTTCCAATTAATTAGCTCCGACAAGAAAGAGCCAAGAACAATGGATAAAGTTACTAAACAATAAATCAAAGAGTCTCCAAATACCTACTCAGATATTCTAACGTCCACCAGGCTTGAGTATCAAACTTCTTTGCCTTCTGCAAAGTACTGCAGTTTCTAAGCTGGCTTTTATCTTCTCAGAGAGGGGCCTTGCAGCCTTACTCCCAAGTTGCCCAGGCTACTGCAGCTGCTCTCTCCTTCGAGCAGCCCTGCGCGCACGCACACACTGGGCCCAGGCTCCTCGGGGTGCTCTTCCTCACTGCTGCCAGCCTCCACCATCTCCAAAGGCAGTACCCCACTCCCTGATGGTCCTGGCCCCATCCCTGCATCCCACGCAGGGCCCTCATCCGAGTCCTCACTCTCTGAGACCTCAGTTGTCACAGCAAAACCTGGGAAACGTCTGTATGTGTCTTTGCAGGCCCAGCTTCGGCGGGAATAATTCTTTTTTTTTTTTTTTTTCATTTTTAGGTCCTTCTCCTACTGGTTGCTTCCCCTCTTGGGAATGCCAGGAGGAATTGGAGGTGAGGGGGGCAGTCAGCTTTGGCCATTTGTCAGCAATGGGGTCGGGTCTCTTGCTTGGGCGGCGGGGGGGGTTGGACTAGATGACCTACAAGGTCCCTTCCAACTCTTCTGTTATTCTGTTAAAACAGCATTAACCAGTGGGATTCTGTGACTTTTTTTTTTTTAAATTTTGTTTTGTGAATTTCATTAAATTAGAAAATAATAAAAAATAAAACGCCCAACAGCCCTTGCTGCTGAATTTTTATGTTTTTAGGGTCCATCCAGGACAAGTTTACTGTCTTGTTTTAGCTTTCTTTTCTCTTCACAATCGGGAAGCATCATTTCAAAAAAAAAAAAACCCTCAGAAAAGGTGGGTATTCAGGAGACTTTGGGTGATGATGGGAGGGGGCCAAGAAGAAAGTTGGAGGAAAAATAAAATAAAATGCTGCCTTCTTTGGCCTTGTTGCAGAATGACACACTTTGCATTCATGGAACTGCAAGTCCCATGAGGCTCAGTGAGCTCCCTCTGGGGATGATGGGGCCCAGAGTTCCACCGAGATGAATTGAGGGGAGGGAGGAAGACAAACCGGAGGTGGGGGGAGGTATTTGGGAACCGCCAAGAAGGGGTACATTATTTTAAGGCAGGGGTCCCCAAACTTGGCAACTTTTAAGGCTTGTGGACTTCAACTCCCAGCTGGGAGTTGGCTGGAGAATTCTGGGAGTTGAAGTCTACAAATCTTAAAAGTTGCCAAGTTTGGGGACCCCTGATTTAAGGTGCCGCTCGGCCTCTGCTCATCATGAGGACTATCAGCTTTGAAAACACCCCCAGAGCAAATTCCGATGCCAGCGTGAAGTGCCGCTTGTTTCTTTCCATCCCACAGGGCCTGCCTCTTTCCTAAACTCTTGTTTCCTGCTGGGAAAGGGCCCCAGATTCTCCCCCCACCCCATCCCCAGCTGTGCAAGGGCAATGCCCCCACCCACCGCCAAGGACCTGGGAAGAAAGAGCCGCAGTGTTTGGCTCCAGATGAAGTCATTCCTTCCCTGGAGACAAACTCGCTTTTGACCCCCACAATGGGGGGGGGGCACACACACACACACACACACACACACACAGAAGCAGGCAACTTTTGGCCTGAGTGCCCCCCTATCTCACAGTGGCCCTTTGTTCTCTCTGGCCCATATGGTGCCAGGGGTG
Organism: Laticauda colubrina; assembly: GCA_015471245.1. NCBI lineage: Eukaryota > Metazoa > Chordata > Lepidosauria > Squamata > Elapidae > Laticauda > Laticauda colubrina. The sequence goes on from BLBF01000074.1 coordinate 3,544,690, forward strand.
GGAGAAGGATCCTGGAAGAAGCTCCTTCCAGTGAGGCACAACTGTCCTTTTGAAGGGTACCCTCACCTCCCCGGCCCGATGGGAGTAGGTCAAGTGGCCAAAGTGCTGCAGCCAACACACCACGGTCACCTTAGTGCGGGACAATTGAACAATTCTGTTTCATTATTAAAAAATAAATATAAATTGCTTTAATTGTTGTCCTTCGCATTTTGTTCTGTCCCTCCTTTCTTTAATGAATCTATCCTACCATTTTCATTGATATTAGTGTAATTCTTGACCTGCAGCCAGTTGGCCATTGTGAGTTGACCCTGTGGCGAGTTGGCCATCATGACTTGGCCATGGCCAATTGGCCATGAGTTGGCCATGATGTGTTGGCCATGGCAAGTTGGCCATGAGTTGGCCATGATGAGTTGGCCCCATGGCGAGTTGGCCATGGCAAGTTGGCCATGATGAGTTGGCCACAGTGAATTGTCACAGACCCTGTTGGCGAGATGCTCTCCCTCAACCACAGCGATATGTTGGGCTTCATTCTGTCAGCAGCTTTGGTGAAGCCCGACAGCCACTTCTTGGCCCTGAAGGAACCCCGACAGAAGTTTTGAAAGGCATCTCCTTCCTGCCCAGAAAAGAGGGGCTGCCCACCAAGCGGCACTCCTCATTGGCACGAGGGCTCCAGTATTTATCCCCTTCGCCAGCCTTGGCACCCCGTCAGACAGGGCAGCCTTAGGGCTCACCAAGCCCGGCCTGAAGCATGTCCCATAGCTTTCAAAGCTTCTGTCGGGGCTGGGAGGTGGCATCTCGCCAATGTCGGGGTGGGCATGGAGAAGACAAGGCCCCTGGAAACAGCAAAGTCAGCCCTTCAGGGCTGCCCAGACAAGATGTGGGATGGGAGGGAGAAGGTCCTTCAATCGACATCTTTGTTCTCCTGGCAAAGCTGAGCATTTTGCTCCGCCGATCTGACGGATGGCACTGCTCAGATTTTCCTCCGGCATCGTGCCAGCCTTCCTGCCACCCCATTTGTGGACAGGTCACCCCAAGTCAAACTCTGCTTTCTGTCCCTGCCCTAGATGCTGGCTGGCTTGCTTGCCATCGAAACCAGCCTGGGAAGGGAGAGGAAACCCTTTGGCCAACAAACATTTGAAATGCACGCAAACCACACATGGCTGATTTTTCTGCCTGTCTCCGCTGGCTCAGTTCTACTCTTACCAACCGAGCAGAGAGTAAAAGCTAAGAGGGTGGAAAGGCCCTCCATTCTAAAAATGTGGCTAAAGGAGGTTAAAACCTACGATAAACGGTTGCTGGAACCAGGCATGGCTAGTCTAGAGAAGGATCAGGGAAGACATGATGACAGTTTTCCAATATTTGAGGGGCTGCCATAGAAAGGAAGGGTTAGGGTTAGGGTTTGTTGGGCTCAAATGCTGGTCATAAGTACAGGACAACCTGTCCTTGGAAGGCCAGCTGCTAGGAATCTCCCAGAAGCGACTATCCTACAAAATTACTAAAATCACACTGGGAAAAAACTGGCTCAGTGTTTCCATCCAGGCTGAGAATGGCCAACTCCAACCTTGCATTTCCACAGATAGGATGGGATAGAAATGAAATAGGAGCAGAAGTAGAAGTAGAAAAGAATAGAACAGAATATAGAATAGAATATAGAATAGGAATAGAATAGAATATAGAATAGAATAGAAATCAGAACAGAATTGAATTCCTTATTAGCCAAGTGTGATTGGACACCCAAGGAATTTGTCTTGGTGCAGATGCTCTCAGGGTACATCAAAGAAAAGATGCATTTATCAAGAATCATCAGGTACAACACTTAATAATAGCCATGGGGCACAACAAGCAATCAAATCATACTAGCAAACAGTCAATATAAATCGTCAGGATACAAGCGACAAAGTTACGGTTATGCAGTCACCAGTGGGAGGGGATGGGCGATAAGGAGTGATGAGAAGATTTAACGGTAACAGTAGTGCAGACTTTGTAAATAGTTGGAGAAAGCAGACACTAAACTGAGTTTTTTCCTTCTGTCATCAGGGGATCTGCTCAACAAAAGCTTCAGACATTTGGAGATTACCTCAGCCTGGGAGTGGGGTGTTGCAAGAGGAAAAGGCATGAAGGGGAAGGGGGAAAAAAACAGCCCCCAAACAAAACAAAACAACTTTGAAGAGAGGTTTCTGCTCTTTTTCCCAAGCCAACTCCATCCTTTGCAAGATCTAATTTTGTCCTGTTGTTTATTCTAGCTCTGCCCTGGGTGTGCTGCTCCTTTCTCCTGAGATCTTCTGGATTAATGTTGACACAAGTCTTGTCTCTCTTTTTTGTTTGGTTTGGTTTGGTTTTCTCCAACCGCAGGTTGACAAAGGGGCAATTTTCAATCCTGGAGCCATAAAAGGCCAGCGGAGACGAGAGAGGGGATCTGGGAGGGAGAAAGGCAAACAGCCGTGTTGGGACAGACAGCGACCGACCGAATCCCACCCCGATCGGGGTTGATGGACAAGACTCTGGGGACAGGAGGCGGCTTGCAGGGCAAGTCGATCTGGGAAAAAAAACGGAGAATTGTTTGTTTGGTTTTTTCCAGCTCTGGAGGAATCCCCAGATTTTCCCAGGAGAAAAAGAAAATAGAAGAAAAAGATCTAGTGGCAGATTTCCCCAGTCTCTGTCTTTCCAACCTCAAAAGTTGTTTTTTTTCCCACGGTCTGAAAAAATCAAACAGAGTTCAGATGAGCATTAAAAGTTGAGTCACAACTCCGAACACATTGGGGGGGGGGGGAGTCCCCAGAGCAGAGAAATCAACACACAACTTTTGTTCTTCATTTTCGGAGCCGATTCTGGTTGCAGAAGACACACAGGGGCCATTTTCCACTGATTTGTAATGTGTGCGTTGTTTTTTGCAACGCAACAGGCTTCTTGCAAGGGTAAAAAAACCATGCATGTTACATACATGCAACGGTGGTGTGGGGATGACCTCATCCCCAACCAAGGGCAACGGGTGCTTCAGTTTCTCTGGGGGAAAACTTATGCAATATGCATCTATTTCCAGCTTCTGGTGACGCAACACCTATTTATGGAAGTTTATTTTCTCTTGGGAAATTAACCTTCCCTGCCACAGAGCAGCCTGAGTTATGGAGGAGAAAGAAACAGAAATTTATTCCTACTAAATCTGACTATTTTTGGTGTCTGTGTGTGGATCCCTTAGCCATCGTCCCTTGCTACTCCAACCATTACAACCATTTGGGATATTTCGGGCATTCTGAATGCAGAACAGTGTTTGTTGGAGAAAGACACCAAAAAGTGTTTTGTTTTGTTTTTAATGTTGAAACAACTTCTGCAGCATAATCACACTGGCTTGTTGAGAGGTTCAAAGTAATGCTCTTGAGAAAGACCTACAGAAGAGTTTTCTGGCCATTTGGCAAGGCAAAAAACAAAACAAAACACAATTTGTTTTTGTTCTCCTTTCTGAGGCCATCGGGCTTTGCCACCTGTACTCAAGTGCGAAATGTTTGCACTCCCCTGGCTCTCCGTTTAGGCCCGTCCAAGATGCATCAGCCCGGCTGGGGCCAAGCAAAGGTCATCTCCAATCCACCCCCTTCCTCAAAATTATGCAGAGCAGAGGAAAATCGGCATGGGAACAGGGACCCAGTGGAAAATTTCCAAAGATGGGAGAACAGGGCAACCAAATTAGAATAACAAGTGTTGGAAGGGATCTCGGAGATCTTCTAGTCCAACCCCCTCTGCTCAGGCTATCCCATTTCAGACAAATGGGTCAAACTCTTCCTTTGCTGGAGCTCCCTAGATAAAACCTGATGGCCCTTTGTCCAGAATGCAAAGAGAATTTTCTCGCCAACCCTCCCGCTCAGGTTTCCAAACCGGTGTATTTCTCCAAGCGTGGCTGCATTCAATCACACACACACTCACACACCCATGTGATCAACTCTCTTGATTTAAAGTCTGGCTTGCACCACTAATATGTGGCTTAAGCAATTTCACAAAAGTAGAAATTCTCCACGGACATAACGCAGCCCATGAGGTTTAATCCTGCTACAAACAACTGCAGAAGAATGATTTTTCCGAACACTAAAAAAACCAACAACACTTGATTTACTAACAAACGTAAAATGATCAACACCATTAAGGAAATGGAGAACAGTCAACTTTGCTGGATAGCTTTTTGGTAAACAAACATCCTTATTTTTCCTTATTTTTCCCACATAAACAGAGAGCTCTCAAGTGTCTCTTTCTTCCAGAAAGTGATTCATTTTTTTCCGGTCTCTCCAGGGACAAACCGACCAATCTACCCTCGGAGTTGCTTTGGGTGGTCTCTGGCAGCTTACTCCAATCCTCTTCATGGTCTTGGAGACAGGCTTGTTGGGCATAGTGAGCGGATCTTCTGGAGGAGCAAGCCTCTTGAGAAGTTCCGAGGACCAATTCTTTCCGCCGTACCCATAACGTTTCGAGGGTGAACTGTAGGATGTCTTTATCAGGGTAATAATGAAACCGATCCGAATGAAGGTAGAGTTTTTCTCCCGATAGACCTTCTTCCTTGTAGGACCTCAAGGTCTTGAAGTCCTCATGGACTTCCTTTATGGCCTCCTCCAACTTCAGGAGGTCGTGGTGGCCTTTTTGATCTTGAACGCTTGCCCAAATCACCATGGCCTCAATTCTCTTCTTCCTTGACCAGCTCTCGGTGAGGTCCGTAAGCTGCAAACGTCCATTTCTGCTCAACCATCTTCCACACACTTCCATTTTCTCAGCTCCTCCAGGCTTTGCTTCAAAATGTTCAAGGGATGGGTGGAAATTAGCCATCCTGGCTGCGCCTGGTGGAAGGAGAAACGGGGGGGGGGGGAGTGGTTAGAATGAGGGGGCTGATTCTGCACCCACAAGGCAAGAGCAAGGCAAGAGTATCCCCAATAATTCTATTTATCCACTTAACCAGAGTTTAAAACGATTGGTCCCTTTTAATAATTGAAACAATACAGTCAAAATATAAACAGAGGTCGATGCAAACATTTTGTATTGGCTCATCAGTACCTACATTGCAATAACACGGTTAAAATAAGCCCCTTTTAACGGTGTTATTGTAACGTAGATATTTGAAATGCTTGCATTGACCTCTGTTCGTTTTTCTGGCTCTGTTGTTTGATCGCAGTTGTAAGGGATGCTCACTTCGAGAGAACCTGGGGCTTACGTGGAACTTTCTGCCAAAGCAACTCATTTTTTAAAAAAGCAACTCAGGGTAAACCAGGATAAAAAAAATGACTGGGCAAATAAATCAGGATAAAAAAGGACTGGGCAAAAAGCCTCAAAGTTTGCATCGTACGTTATTCACTGTTAACTAATCAAATCATGATCGGTGCGCTTGCACAACCCGGCAGTAGAAATCCAGGTCTGCATCAGCCGGGTTTTGCAAGATGCGTGTCACCGAAGTGCAGGAACGGCTTGCAAATTCCCACGAAAGAGGATTTGCAAAGCGCTTTGAGCAGGCAAGCGGGCGACTGAAAGACGTGGCGTGGCCGCCATCTGGTGGCGGCCGGGAGCATGGCAGCCCAGAAAGAGAAACTTTCATCGCCCATGACTGCTCGCTCACCCAGCATGAAACCGTGATTCAAGGTAACGGAGAGGAGAGGAATCAAGGGTGGGAAAGCAGGCGGGGGAACCAAGAAGAGGAGCCTTAAAAAAAGAAAAGAAAAGAAAATTAAAACATCTGCAGGAAAGAGCGAGCTGGAAGGAGGGTTTGCAAGCGCGTTGTTGCGTTGCTCAACCCAAATCTGGATTTTTCCACCCGATTGTGTTTCTAGGGCTTTCCGCCCCCACCCCCCCCTTAAAAACCTAATTTCTTTCATGCATTGCGTTCAATAGGTAAATATGATTTGTGGCTTCCCTTAAAAACATGGGAGGCTTTGAAGAAGGGATTGGACAGTCATTTGTTTGGAACAGTATAGGTTCTCCTGCTTGAGCAGAGGGTTGGACTAGATGACCAACAAGGTCCCTTCCAACTCTTTTATCTGTTAATCTCCTAATCATGAGACTGGCTTAGGGTGCTTTTGTTATGGGGTTGTGTGTGTGTGTGTGGGGGGGGGGGGGGTTTGGGGGTGCATTCTGGGTTTGTTTGCGCGCAACGCCTTGGTTTCTTAGGATACCCTGTAGCCCACCTTGCTCTCTTCGCCCCGCAGCACGTTTGCAGTGGGCGGATTTGACAAACCACGGCTTTGCAAAACGAATCCTGGTTTGGAGCAGCCCTGAAACTGGTCTCCGGTCTGGAGCTGGGTTCTGCAGCGAGCCTCCGCGCCGCCAGAGCGCGCTGCTGGGTTCGCGCTCGCCGCGCTCGCGGAGGACTGCTTCGGGACGGCGCTTCAGCGCGGGGCCCAAGCCCGTTGCCACGGCAACCGCCGCCGGGCTGCCTGCGAGAGCGGCGCGGTGGGCCCGGCCGGGGTCCCGTTTTGCCCCCTGGGATGTTCGGGGACGCGTCGGCCGGCCTCCTGGACGTGGAGTCGGTGTGGAGGAGGGACCAGGGGACCCGATGCGAGGAGGTGGGGTGGGACTACAGGACTCATCTTCCCCAGCCGCAGCCCCGTTGGCCGTTGGGGCGCTGCTCCCACCCTTCCCTGGCTGGGACCCGCGCGTGGTGGCCATCGCCGCCCCTCCGTTCCCTGGTTGTTGTTGGTTTTTTTTGGGGGGGGGGAGGGAGAACGGGGGGAACTACAAATCCCATAGTGCACAGCGGCATGGCAGCCCCCCCCCTTTTTTTTTTGTGTGTGTGTGTGTGTGTGTGTATTGCAAAACCGCCAGAGGCGAGTCCTTCCCATCTTGCCTTGGTTGTGGATGATGGGCTGTGGTGCCACGCCAGCACAGGAAAAGGATAGGAGTGGTGGGTCTTGTATTGAGGATCCTGGCGGGGGCTGTGGATGATGGGGCTTTCCTTTGGAAAGGCCAACCTCTTTGGTGGCTGTGGAAGATGGCGTTTCTATTTGGAATGGCTGTCCTTGGTTGGGGGCTGAGGATGATGGGGCTTCTATTTAAATTAGCCAACATTGGGGGCTGTGGATGATGGGGCTTCTATTTAGAATGGCTGTCCTTAGTTGGGGCTGTGGATGATGGGGCTTCTATTTGGACTGGCCGCCCTCATTGGGGTGATGGTGGTGGTGCATGATGGGCCTTGTGTCCCGAAGATCCCCGACTTCTGCCCTCTTCCTCCCCGCAGAAGAGCACCCAGACCCTCCCCATCCCCACAGCCGAAAGGGTGGCCCAGACCCGTCACAGCCGCGAGGTGGGCGTCCAGGCGGACCCTGAGGCCAGCCCAGGCCAGGCCCTGCCCCTCCCGCCGCCCCCGCTGGTGGACTACGCTGGCCTGTGGGCCTTCCTGCAGAGGGTGGAGGAGCCGGTCATCCGTGAGCTGGACAAGAACTGGAAGAGCCACGCCTTTGACGGCTTTGAGGTCAACTGGGCAGACCCCAATGAGACGGTAATGGGGGTTTAGGGGGGGGAATCCCCACCCAGCCCTGAGGTTGTCCTTGACTTACATCAGTTCACTTCGTGACCGTTCAAGCGGTGCACTGAAAAAAAAAGTGACCTAGGACCAATTTTCACTCTTTACGACCGTCGCAATATCCCCCCCCCCGTGGTTAGGGGACTTTACATTCGGAGGCTTAGCTGATTCACTTTTATGACGGTCGCAGCATCCCTCCCCCACCCTGGGCTCACGCGATCCCCTTTTGCGACCTTCTTCCAGGCACAGTCAACGGGGAAGCCAGATTCATTTAACAGCCGGGTTACTAATTTCACAGCGGCAGGGATTTGCTTAACGAACGTAAAATGGGGCAAAGTGCCCTGAGCAAATTTCTCACTTAGCGATGTCCATTTTGGGTCAACTGTGGTCGCAAGTTGAGGACCACCTGCCATGTCCAGAAATGACACTTCCCTGATTAATAATTAATAGTAATTATTAATTGATTGATTGTTCCCTGATTAAATTAGAATTATTCCCCGAGCATGAGAGGGCACAAGCCCCAACGGAAGCTTGCGAGATGCTGTTATTGCCTCCCAGCCTCTCTTAACCATCTGGAGGGGCTTCATCCCTGCCAGCCCTCTCCCCCCCCCCCCCCAAATCATCTCCCCTTCCTTGCAGGTGTCTTGTGCACACAGCCTGTCCTACCCGGAAGCCCAGGAGCGCAACCTGCAAGTGACCAGCATCTCCTGGAACGTCACCGGGGCCGTCCTTGCCTGCTCCTACGGCAGGTGAGCCGAAAGAGACAGGCAGGCATCACCTCACAATTCGGGTGCATGTCCCTCTTTCAGTTCTTCCTCTAATGGCCCTGTCCTTCCTTCCTCTCTTCCCTCTCTCCTTTCTTCCTTTCCTCCCTCCCTTCCCATTTTCACTCTCCTTTCCTTCCTTCCTTTTTTCCCTTCTCATCTTCCCTCTCCTTCCCTCCCCATTTTCACTCCTTTTCTTCCTTCCTTTCCTTCTCATTTTCCCTCTCCTTCTTCCCTTCCTTTCCTCCCTTCCACCCTCCCATCTACTTATTTTTTTCTTTACTCCTTCTTTTCCTCCCTCCCTTCTTCCCATCTTTCCTACCCTCTTCTCCTTTTTTCCTCCTTCCCTTCCCTTCCCTTCCTTTCCTCCCTCCCACCTACTTATTTTTTCTTTTTCTTTTTCTCTTCCTTTCCTCTCTCCCTTCTTCCCATCTTTCCTTCCTTCTTTTTCCTTTCCTCCCCCTCTTTCTTTCTTTCTTTCTTTCTTTCTTTCTTTCTTTCTTTTCTTCCTTCCTTCCTTCCTTCCTTCCTTCCTTCCTTCCTTCCTTCCTT
>BLBF01000074.1:3575046-3594043 GCA_015471245.1 Laticauda colubrina
GCTCTCTGAACTTGGTTATTTTCTTGGGAGACATTTTATTACCCAACTAGGCAACATCATCAGTGCTAGAAGGGAATGGAGCTTGTGGAGAGGAGGAGGATCTATGGTGCTCCATGAACTTGGTTATTTTCTTGGAGATGTTTCATTATCCAACTAACTAACATCATCTGCACTAGAAGGGAATGGGGTTTGTGGACTGGAAGAGGAGGATGGGAGAAGGAGGAGGACTGTGGGGTGCTTAGTGTTCTCTGAACTTAGTTGTTTTCTTGGGAGACATTTTGTTTCCCAATGAGGTAGCATCTTTAAGTGGGAAGCTTCCAGCCACAAAGGTGCTTTTTCAAGAGGAAACTTGGACTTCTTGTTTTGTTTTTTTTCGTAAGACATTTCGCTTCTCATCCAAGAAGCTTCTGATGAGAGAAGTCTTCAAAGAAAAGTTGGGAACAAAGCACCTTTGGGACAACCCTGATCTGGATGACAGAGGATCTCCAGAGAGTTCCAGCCATGGGGGTCACCTCTGGTCTTAGTAGAAGTGACTTCCACAGCCTTTGCCCTTATCTTGGAGCGCCAAGAACCAGGGACAGTGAGCCCATCAAGGTCCTGTCGAATCCCTCTCACCTTCTTGATCAGGTCCTCGCCGTTTGCACAGACGTCGTTCACTCGGTCCTTGTGTACGGTGAAATCGGACTCAAAGGCTTCGTGTTTCTTCAGCAGGCCCTGCAAAGGTGGAAGGAAGGAAGGATGGAAGAAGGAAGTTACCAAGATTGGACCACCCAGGACTGACTAACGGTAGACAAGGCCACCCTCAAGCAAGCTGGGCATCGTAGCCTCTTCATAGCACGCAGAGAAAAGCAACTAGCAACCAAATTTTATTGTATTTATAAATTTTATTTTAATGTATTTATTTTAATTTTATTAAAAATTTTATTTTATTTATTTTAATTTGTTTTGTTTTATTTAATTATTTTATTTTCATTCATCCATTTTTATTGATTCATTCATTCCTTTTCATTCATTTTTTTATTTTCATTCATTCATTTTTCATTCATTCATTCTTTTTCAACTTTTTCTTTCATGTTCATTTATTCTTTTTCTTTCATTTTCATTCTTTAATCTTTCACGTTCATTCATGTTCATTTTCTTTCATGTTCATTCATTCATTCATTCATTCATTCATTCATTCTTTTTCTTTCATTTTCATTCATCTTTTTTTCGTGTTCATTTTCTTTCATATTCCTTCATTCTTTTTCATTTTCTTTCATTTCCCTTCCTTCATTCTTTTTCTTTCATTTTCATTAATTCTTTTTCATTCTTTTTCATTCATTTTCTTTTTTATTCCTTTTCTTTCATGTTCATTCATTCATTCTTTTTCATTTTCTTTCTTTCATTCTTTCATTCATTCATTCATTCATTCATTCATTCATTCATTCATTCATTCATTCATTCATTCATTCATTCATTCTCCTCTCCTAAAAATAAAACTCTAAGTTCTGTCATCAAGACTCCATCTGAAGAGGCATTCCCACTGCTGAAATCAACAATCCCACCTCTGCACGACACTCACCTGGGCTTGCCCGGACTAACCCTTTCTTGCTCACCTGTATGGCTGCAAGGGTGTCTCCATAGTCCTCACTGGCCACCAGAGTCATCTTCTCATTAATCCAGGCCTCCTCTTCTTCCACGTTGGCCACAAACTGCTGATATTCAAGAGACTCCTCAAGACGCTGACCGCTGGAAGAGGCGGCGGCAGGGAAAATGAATATGCATTAGTTTATATACATTGATTAGGCATCTTCAGCCTGTCTATCAAAAGGAAGGCGGGCTCTTTTTCATTCAGGGGTGTTTTCGAAGGCTGTGAGGCTCACTGGTCCTTCCTTTGCTGCTTCTTTGTTTTTGTCATTTAATGACCCCTTAGTCCTTAAGGGGTGGAGTCTTGGCAACTGAATGGAGCTGAGTGTTTACTGGCCGGATGCCTTTCCCATTGCCAATGCAGTTATATTTTCAGCAGATATAATCTCAAGGTGCCCAGAGAAATATCAGTCTCTACCTAGGATTGAACTCACAGCTCTAGGCCACCTTTGCTACTTCTTGCCTTTACAAATTCTGCCATGGGGCCATTTGGGTCTTACTTCAAGAAGGCCGCCAACATCTGGGCCCTTACCGTGCAGCTGCCAGCCGCTTCAGCTCTTGCCAGTGTTCCACAAACTGAGCCAATCGCTGCTGGATTTCCTCTTTTCCGATTGTGTTGTCATCGGACAATTTCTTGCCCGTGTCCAGCACGCCCTGTGCAAGAAACACAATCGAACGCTGGGGCAGTGCTAAACAGAGCAGATTACACACGTGCACCCCTTCTGCTGATGGGTGGCTTCCAGGTTTAACTTTCCTTCATTTGAGCACGTGGTGTGTTGCTTTTTAAAGAAGCCGCACCTTCCTAAGCAGCTACGCTGGCACGCTCAAGATTGAAAGGAATTTAAAGATATTTAAAAGGAAAATAAAAGAAGATTGACCAGGATTCATTGGAATGAGATTCAAAGCCTCATGCTGGGGAACGTCTGGGCAGCGCTTGTGAAAGGCAAGAGCTCAACGGGACGTCTTCATCAAGCACAAACTTTGGTTCAATTGTTTCATTTGTGTCCTCCAACATAAAATTCCCCCCCCCAATGAATCTCTAAAATTTCCAGTTTTACAAAGCGGAACAGATTATCAAGCCAGGGCTAGGCTCTAGGCTTCCTTCCCTCTCCCTCCCTCTCTCCTTCTCTCATTCCCACGTCCCTCCCATTCCTCTCGTTCCCATTTCCTCCTTCCCTTCCTTTTTTTCCTTTCTCCCCTTCCTCTCATTCCCACCTCCCTTCCTTCATTCCCATCTCCTCCCTCCCTCCTCCTCCCTCCTTTATTTCCTCTCATTCTCACCTCCCTCCCTTCCTTCTCTCCCTCATCTTCCTTCCTTTCCCTCCCTCCCTCCCTTTCCTTCCTTCCCTTTCCTTCTTCAAATTTACTTAGCCACCCAACTAACCACAGTGACTCTTGATAACATTTTCATTCCCAGGTGGAATTCTCTCTCTCTCCTTGCCCCACTTTCAAAGCCTTCCTTACCTGGATTGCAGGTTCGTGGGCCGCTAGTTCTGCTTCCAGGCGCTTGTGTTTCTTCCTCAGATTCTGCACTCCAGTGAGGTCCCTTCCGTAGTCTTCCGAGCTCACCAGCAGCTTCTTCTCCCTTGAGTATCAAAAGGGGGGTGGAAAAAAGAAGGAAGTCAACCCAAGGTCCTTCCAGGGGGAATTGAAGATTCTCTACGGGGCCGAGTCCGTACTTAATCCAGGATTCCTCATCATCCATATCTCGGAAGAACTGATGCAACCGATGAGATTCGTTCAGTTTTGCCCGCCGGCCGCCCGCCATGTTCTTGATCCGCTGGAAACGCCCGTTGATGGTGTCGCGCTTGTCCTTGACTTGGGAGGTGTCAAAAGCACTGCTGGTCATCAGGCTATCAGCTTGGCCGTTGAGGTCCTTCAGACGATCCTGAAGATAGACCGAAAAGAGGACACACACACCACCCAAGACATGAGGAGGAGCTCTCCAGGAAGGAATGAAAGAATCATGGAGTTGGAAGGGACCTTGGAGGTCTTCTAATCACCTCCCGCTCAAGCAGGAGGCCCTACACCATTTCAGACAGGTCACTGTCCAGTCTCTTCTTGAAAATCTCCAGTGATGAAACACCAACAACTTCTAGTGGCAAATTATTCCACTGGTTAATTGTTCTCACTGTTAGGAAATTTCTCCTTAGTTCTAGGTTGCTTCTCTCCTTGATTGTTTTTGATCCACTGATTCTTGTCCTGTCTTCAGGTGCTCTGGAAAATAGGTTGACACCCTCCCTTCTTTGTGGCAGTCCCTCAAATATTGGAATGCTGCTTTCCTGTCGCCCCCTTAAGTCTTTATTTTCACTAGAGTGAACATAACTCTTAATTCTGCCCTCCCCAGCTTTCATGGAAAATTAGATTCAGCCCCTTAACTAGACCCACATTTAAAAGATAAAGGTTCCCCTCGCACATACGTGCTCGTAGTTTCCAGTTCTAGGGGGCGGTGCTCCTCTATGTTACAAAGCCAGCACTGTCCGAAGACATCTCCATGGTCATGTTGCGCATGGAACACTGTTCCCTTCCCACCAAAGTGATCCCTATTTTTCGACTTGTATTTTTTTACATGCTTTCAAACGGCTAGATTGGCAGAAGCTGGGACAAGGAATGGGAGCTCACTCCGTGATGCAGCGCTGGGGATTCGAACTGCCGAGCTTTTTGATTGACAAGCTCAGTGTCTTAGTCACTGAGCCACTGCGGTTAATGTGAGCAGGAATCATTTTAGATCAAAATCCCCTCTGGGGATTCCCACCTCATGGGCAGAGATGTCTGCTTCCAGCAACTGGTGCTTCTTCAGGAGGTTGTTCACTGATGCCAGGTCTTTCCCGTAATCTTCAGACGCCAGAAGAGCTTCTACCTGCAAAGAAGCCCAACGTGCTAACTTGAAGGTGACTCTCCACATTTCTCTAGGATTGTGATGGGTGAACCTACGGCACGTGTGCCACAGGTGCACACAGAACCATTTGTGCGGGCACATGAGCCCCAGGCAAACTTACTTCACTGCGCATGCGCATCTCCCAGCTGATTTTCAGCCTCCCAAAGGCTCAAGGGAAGCCTCTGCAGCCTTTACAGGCCGAAAAATAGGCCTGTTTCATCACTTCCTATATTTCCTGGAAGTGACAAAAGGGGCCCATTTTTCGGCCTCCAAAGGCTGCAGAGGCTTCCCTCAAGCCTCTGGGAGGCCGAAAAAGGGCCTAAAATCAGTTAGGAGGCACACAAATGCTTAATGCAGGTAAGGGGGCAGTGGAGGGGATCGCACACACATGCACAGGGGGAGTGGGGGCCCTCATGCATTGCCTTCTGGGTGCTGGCATGCGAGCGCGCACACATTTTTTGGCACAGGAGCCCAAAAAGGTTAGCCACCATTGTTTTAGGACAACTGTGGGTTTCATTCAAAGGTGCCCAAGGCCTCAACTCTCCAGAGCCCCTCAAAAAGAGGACGAAAGGGGGAAGGGGGCTACCTCAGAAAGCCAGAAATCGAAATCCTTGATTCCAGTGTTGAAATTCTGTTGCCTGTTGGCTTCCTTCAGCTTCTGGCTCTTCTCAGCCGATTTCTGCACCAGGAACTCCCACTGGTCAGCCAAGGCAGCCAAACGAGCCTGCCGATGGAAGGAAGGGAAAGGAATCCAGGCTCAGGGTGGGGGAAAGGAAGCTTCTGCCTCCAGGCTCCCTGGAACCTGCTCCAGGCAACTGAGCTTGGCAGCTTTATCCACAAGGAACTATCAGCTGGCAGAAGGAAACTGGAAACAGGACGTTCCTGGCGATGCCAGTTCTCTGCTGAGTTTCCCATTCTAAGAGAGAGCCAAAATGCCCATCCAAATTGTCCTGATGCTTAGCACAGAAGCACCAAGAGGTTGAAAGAGCCGGTTGGGTCACCTCTGCAGCCCAACATGTGGCTCTTCAGAAGGACAGAACATAGGCCTTGAGAAGTCCAAATTAAGTTCCAACAGGCATAAAATCATGCTTTTAAGTAGAAAAACCATCTTTTCGTGAAAGAGGCTCTCCTGATATCATTCTTCTCACTCCGTGAAACAGGAATTAATATTTGCACGCAAATTTTACTCCAGGTGGGCAAAGGCGTGTGTGTGTGTGTGTGTGTGTGAACACGCCTACCTTCACAGCTTCTTCGCTGCCGGCACAGGCACCACGGTCAATGAGGGAGTTTCCCACATCGATGACGCTGCGGATTCGGTCGGCGTTGGCATGCAGCTCAGCTTCGAAGGCTTGGTGCTTCTGATGCTTACTCTGAAGGTAGCAGAACAGCAACTGTTAGAATAACTGGAGAAAGGGCTCCTTGCAAGAGTTTTAGAGATGGGGACGGCCAAGTTTATTTCAAACCAATTCCAGGTCTGCCACTCTGAACTTAAATCCCTATTTTATCTTCCTGAAGGAGGAAGCATCACGGGGTTTATGTCTGCTGAGGAACAAGGGGGAGGAGGGGTTAATTCCTTTGCAAAGGGTTGCTGGACCTCTTGGGCTTCTGAGGGGCTGAAGCACATGGACTCTGGAACTCAGGATGCCCTGAGGATGAGGGGAATTATCGTGCCACCATAGTCAGAAGGGTTTCCAGGGTGCCAAAGCGGCTTCCCTTTCATGCGTGAATAAAAAAAAAGAGGGGGGTTTGGCTATGAAAACCGGCACATGGTACAATGGGTCACTTCGTAGTGCAACAGGGATGGGGAATCAAAACTGCAGGAGGGGACAGGGCAGTTTTAATGCTGCCAAGCCCCCTTTGCAGAAAGCTGCCGGCCCGCAGGCTCCCCTCACCACCACCCATTCAATCTGTTGCTTAAGCAAAGGCCCTGAGCACAGCGCTTGTCGGTGGATCAAAAGATGAAGCTTTCCCATTCACCCATCCACCCACCCTGGTTTTTCTGGGCAGTGCACAGTTACAAGGTGGCCCCTAACCCTTTCCGTCCTATTCACCCCCAGCCACACAGAAGAACAAAACAGGAAAAGGGAAGGAAGGAAAAAAAAGAGAGAGAGAAAGAGAGGAGGGAGGGAGAGAGGAAGAGAGAGAGAGAGAGAACACACACACATACATACATACAGTTATGAGCTGGGCATGGTCCAGAAAATTGGGTGGTTTGAGGATCACATTTAAAAAAAAAAAAAAAAGGCCACTCCCCACCCTTAATTTGGTCTCTTTATGGGAATGGAGCTGCTCTGTTTTGTTCATTTGAGGTTTAGGCCGTGGCCTATGCAGAACCGGACTGCACACAAAGTGAGCTGGTGCACGCACGCACGCAGCTCCGCTCGCCCAAAGCAGTGGTGGTATGCTCCTGGTTCGGACTGAGTTGGGAGAAAGAAGAGAAAAGCGTAGGATCGGCCCTCCCACCCGTCCTTGCGCTTTTCTCTTCTTTATCCTCTCAGCTTCTTTATCCTCTCAGCCTGTGTGGAAAGGTGTGCGTTAGGTGCGCATGCACACATGTGCGAATCACCAAACCGGTAGTGGAACAGGTAGGATCCCACTGCTGGCCAAAGGCTTCTCTTCTTTTTTGGAAGAAGTGGAGCTGCGTGCGTATGCTGGGCCGTTGCTCGCACCAGATTCCCCTCTCCCCCTCTTTCCAGCTGGGCTGCCATGCCGCCTGCTCCGGGCCGAGCGGGCCCTGCTCAGCTCAGTTGACTCACCGAGGCTGTCTGCAAAGGACATCCAATCTGTTTTTGGAGCGCCGGGCAGCCTTGGTTGAGTCTGAAGGAGCATGAGACCGCGCCCCCAAGGGCTTCTCCGTGCCAAAAGCTTTTGTGAAGGGATGAAAGGCTTCGGGAGAGTAATCTCGGGCTGCTTCAAGGCCTTTTGCCCCTTTGCAAAAGCTTTTGGTAAGGAGCATGAAACCATGCCCTGAAGCATTAGTACTAGCCCTAAGACTAATATACTGCTTCCAGTGGTGGTATTCTACTGGTTCAGCCCAGTTCTGCCGAGCCGGTAGCAGCGATTGAGCAGCGGAGACCAAACCAGTTATCTCCGCTGCTCTGCTGTTGGGCCCACCTGCCTGCCCGGGCTCCCATACTCACCTTTATCCTCTGAATTTGAAGCGCAGCTGCTTTACATGGCACATTAAGAGCGCCATGAGGCAGCTGCTGAAGAGACTGGGAAAGTGCAGGCTTGCAGGAGGTGAGTTAGAACGCCTCTGCGCCTGTGCAAAGTATGCATTTGGTACACACGCCCACGCAAAGTGTGTGCACACGCGCAAACCAAGCCCACCCAATTGGTGGTAAAAATATTTGAATCCCACCACTGACCGCTTCCCAGTGCTTTACAGCCCCCTCTAAGTGGTTCACATGGGGAGCAGAACAGGAATTCAATCTGGCATTTTTAGGGGAGGCAAGGGGGCAGGCTGAGGACAGCCTCAGACAGAAGATTTTGAAAGATAGAGACAAGAGAAGAATCAGCTTCCTTCCTTTTGGGTGGAATATACATATACATTACATATATATGTATTTATATATAAAAGGGTGCAAGCAAGTCACCATCAAAACTCAAGCAGTTCATGCTGCGAAGTGAACAGGTTAATGGGGGAAGAGGCACTTAACAAGAAAGACAAAGACAGTCCATGTCAAGGCGAGGAAATGACAAGCAATCACCGAGGGAGTGGTAAAAAAAAATATGACAACGACGACAGAAGAACTAACGAGCAGATGAGTGAATGAAACATAAAAGACTTCAACATAAATGAAGCCAAATTAAATCAGGCTCTTTGAACTTACCAGGAGTTTGGAAAGCTATAAAAAACAGATGGGGGGAGAAAGAGAAGAATAGATCAATGCCACCTCTGCTGATCCAGGAAGGGCTATTTTTAAATTTTGAATCTCTGAGATGACTTTTTTTTTTTTAAAGCAGATTTAACTTCTGAGTGTAGAGGTGCATGTAGGCAGCTAGGAGGATTGGCAAAAGGGAAATTGTCTATGGAGATTTTCAGTCCTCCAGGTCATGGTTGTCCCAAAGGTGCTTTTTCCAAGACTTTCTGGTTTTTCTTTGAAGATGCTTCGTTTCACCATCCAAGAAGCTTCTTCAGCTCTGAAAACATCTTCGAAGAAAAACCAGGAAAGTCCAGTTGCCTCTTGAAAAAGCATCTTTGGGACAACCATGACCCAAATCTCCACAGACATTTGTGAGATAAAAGCATCCTTTCTCCTTTTGGAACCAGAGTTTAATCGTAGCCTAATTGAGGAGAGTCTTATTTACCTGCTGACTCTGGAACCTATGGAAGATGAGACATGAGGGAATGGTTCTTCCCCTTTCTTTGTGTTAAACCCTGATGTTTTAGTCTGGTTTATGGAGATTCTCCATCCTCCAGGTCATGGTTGTCCCAAACATGCTTTTTTAACAGGAGGAAACTGGCCTTTCTGGTTTTTCTTTGAAGGCGTTTCACTGCTCATCCAAGAAGCTTCTTCAACTCTGACTGGATTCAGACCTTCCATTCTCCAACATTCAATCAGAACTGAAGCAGCTTCTTGAATGAGAAGCCAAATGTCTTCAAAGAAAAAAACCAGAAAATCCAGCTGCCTCTTGGAAGAAAAAGAAGAAAGAAAAAAAAAACACCTTTGGGACAAAATGGAAAATATTATTTTGTAGGAGGAGTGAAAGGCCTTGAAAACTGGATATCTAATGACACTCTGGAGTTGGTCTCAGGGAAACCATACTTAGTAGCATTTGGGGTTTCAGTGTATGAGAAAAGTGATCTGGAAAGAAAGGGTTTCCCCCCCCCTCGAAAACACAAGGGAAATTATCAGCTATCAGGAAGGCGGATTCCTGGATGAGAAGGGCAGAAGGAAGGGGTTGAAGTTGTTGGGGAATTCTGGGAATTGTCCCAACAGGACTGAGAAGGTTGAATCATCAGGTAACGTCTAATACCATTTCTGTGGGCCCAGCGAGCTCCAGTCAAACTTACCTGTACTACGCATGCACGCAACCCCCCCCAGCTGATTTTTGGCCCATTTGAGGCTGTTTTTGGCTTCCCTGAGGCTCAAGAGAAGCCTCTGCAGCCTCGGGAGGCTGAAAAATGGGCATAAGGAATGTAAGTTACCTAACAGTTGGGTTGGAAACTATACAAACCAGGACAGACATTTTAATACTGTCTCTTTAAGGGAATGCTAAAATTGTAATTGGGTGTGGTTCCTCAAACGGCCATAAGATGGAGCCAGAAACCTGGGTTGTTCTGTTCTGTTGTTGCTGAGAGTCTTGCCATTCCTGCATTTCCCTATTGACTGCTGCTGATCATCATTATTCTTGGATTTGATGTAAGTCTGTTACTGAACTGTTTGTGATACTGGACTTTGTTACTGGATTATCCCTGGACCGGAAACTGACTCCTTTAACCCTGAATGACTTGGACTGTGTTTGGGACTTTGCTTAACGGTTTTACTGTAAGTAAAAACCTACATTTTACTATACAGTGTATCTGTGTGCTGGTTGTGTGTTATTCTTCACCACTCACTACGTCTCCCTGTATGCGCTCATTCTCCTTACGGGGAATTACCTCAACAACGGGCCTTCCTGAAATATCAGAAGTGCCGAAACGGGCCTGTTTTGTGGCTTCCAAAGGCTGCAGAAGCTACCTTTGAGCCCCCGGGAGGGCGAAAATGGCCTCCCCCGGGCTCCAGAGGTCCTCTGGAAGCTGAAAAAGGGCACCTCCAGGAGGGCAAAAAAGGCCTCAAATGAACCGGAAATCAGCTGGGAGGCACATGCATGTGCAATGCAGGTAACAGAGGCATGGGGAGGAAGGTTTGCATTAGCATGTGCAAGGGGGGGCGGTGCGCATTCCTTTTGGATGCGCTCGCAATTTTTGGCACAGGAGCCCAAAAAGGTGAGCCACCACTGGTCTGATAGGATCCAATCCAATCAATTTTAGGACTTACAATGGAAGGAAAGTTTTGCTTATACTTAAAAATTTTCAGGTAATTCCAGATACAGGTGGACTTCGACTTACAATTATTTGCTTAGCATTCAAAGTCACATCGGTGCTGAAAAAGAGACTTATGACCGCACAGGTAGTCCTCGACTGACAATAATAGAGCCCAAACTGTCTGCCATTAAACGAGACATCTGTTCAGTGAATTTTCCATCATTTTACCATCTTTCCTGCCAGAGTTTCTTAAGGGAATCGCTCCAGGTGTTAAATTAGTGACACAGTTGTTTAGCGAAGCTGGCTTCTGTCAGGTTAACAAAACGTTGATCCCAGGACACCGTCATAAATGTGAGTCAGTTGCCAAACATCCGGATTTTCACCACATGACCATGGGGACAGCGCAAATGGCCGTAAGTGTGAAAAACTGTCATAAGTCACTTTTTTCCAGTTCTGTTGTAACTTCGAACATTCACTAAATGAACCATTGTAAGTCGAGAACTACATGTACTGCTCCTGTTTACCCATAAATCTGGTTTTGAAGACCTTTCCTGGCCAGCCACAACCCACCTGCCTTCCAGTTTGGGGGTCTCAAGCAGGGCCTCACCTGAATATTGGTGGGATCTTTGTAGGATTCGTCACTTGCTGTCTGAAGCTTCTCGCTGATCCAGGCCTCGATTTCATCCACATCTCGGCTGAACTGCTGCAGTGTTTGGGATTCCCCAAGCTTAGACCTCTTTTCAATCATCTGAGCTTTCAGCCGGCGCCATCTGTGGAAAGGAACCACCCTCCTTTGCATCAGGGTGTCAACTCATAAAACATTCCTATGCCTGTTTTAGTAGTTGCCATAAAAAAAGGGGGAAAGCGAAACTACATTCCAACTCTTATCATTAAAAGATTGTAACTAAAATACCAGAGCTTTTGCCCAGGAATATATTTAACTGGAAAACATGATTGATGACACCTAGCCCTGAAAGGTGCTCAACTGGAGAACCTGATTTATGACACCCAGGGGGCAGGGGGGAAACAGGGTCACAGTAAATTACGTATGCCAGTTGGCTTCATACAGGGCAGGGCCAGTATGTCACCTCTAATAGATCCTTTGAAGTTTTTTGAAGTTTGGCTCGAGAATCATGATTTAATTAGAGCGATTGCTGGAATCCTGACATAGCAACACGCTAAGGGCCAGGCAGCAGGTGTCAGCAACTCATGGCTCCAGAACTGCAGGCAGCTCTTTGGGTCCTCTGCTATGGCTCCCTGTTGGGTGATCCTACCACTGACTGGCCCCGCCCCTCGCCCTCCCCTCCCAGTCACTCCTCATCTGGCCTGAGAAGGTAACACACAAAAAACAGAAATAGAGGGAGGGAAGGAAGGAAGGAGGGAGGGAGGGAGGGAGGGAGGGAGAGAGAGACCCATTTCCCACAGAAAACACTTGGAGCCACAAAACCTGGGTGAGCATGGCTGGGTGTATGGTCATGTGACTGGGTGGACGTGATATTGAGTTGGCCATGCACACCCAGATTTTGTGGCTCCCAGTGTTTCTTTTCTGTGGGAAACTGGTCCAAATGGCTCTTTGGGTGTTTAAGGTTGCAGACTCTCTTGGGCCAAGGGAATGACCTAGACCCAGAAACCCACTCACCTGTCCAGCACCTCATGGCGCCTGGTGGCAATGACCCCTTTCGCGTAATGATCGGTGGAAATCAGCTGGTCGGCAAAGGACTGGAGGGCGGCGATCTTTTCCTCCTAAATAAAAATTAAAAAGACACAATGGAAGAATGTCAAGCACCGGGATGGGATGCCTTCGCAGCGAAGCCGGAGAGATGTTTGCATAATGAAAAAGTATGCGCACTAATTCCTTGTGTGTGCCCAATCACACTTGGCCAATAAAGAATTCTATTCTATTCTACTCTGAAAAGAAATCGCTGTCATTCTCACGCTGGCTGTGCCAAACATAGACAGCGGCCTAGTTTTTCAGCAAGGACACACTGCCCATAATTAGTTAGCAGAGGTGGCTAAATGGATCACTTTGATTAAAGAAAAGAACGCAATTAATTTTTTGTTTCCACTTGGAAACCACTTCTGGGCTTTGTGCTTGTAAACGTAGAAGCTTGAGGTTTTATGTTACTACCTTATTTTACGGCACCCAAAGGAGTTAAAAGTTTCTTTTCCTCTCCCCCTTTCCCTCCTTTATTTTCCCATCATGGAGCCTCGGTGGCACAGTGGTTAGAGTGCAGTACTGCAATCTGCTCCCACTGCAATTTGGCAGATTGAATCCCACCAGGCTCCAGGTTGACTCAGCCTTCCATCTTTCCGGGGTGGGTAAAATGAGGACCCAAAATTGTTGGGGGCAAGAGGCTGACTCTGTAAACTGCTTTGAGAGGACTGTAAAGCACTATAAAGCAGTGTATAAGTAAGTGCTATTGCTATTATCTTCATTTTCCTTTGTATTTCTGCATTTTATTACTTTGATGTACTAATAAAAAGAACACTTTGTAGTCATTTCTGTGTTTGTCACAGCTTCAGAAGCAATCCCACCTGGACATTGATGGCCTTGTCGAAGTCTTCGTGCTTCTTGATCAGGGCTTCCACGCTGTCCAGAGAGTCCCCCTTATCTTCGGTATTCAAAAAGGCCTCCCGTGCGGCCATCCAGTTCTCTGCCTGCTCACAGTCCCTGTGGAAGAGCTTAACACAAAAACAAAACACATCAATGAAACATGTGTGACATGTACCCAGTTTAGCCCCAGGTGGTGTGTCAATCCCATGTTGTGGCCAGCCTTCTCCTCTCCATAGGTGAATCTCACTACACACAGAGGAGGTGTGTGGCTGTGCCTGCCTTTTCTGAAATCGATAATGATCTCTTTAGCTTTTTTCCCTATATTTAAAACGAGGCTGTTTTTATTACGCCGGTTCATCAAACCCCTCTGCCTCCTCCTTGTGGTTAGCACTGTCATGCCCCTGGTAGAGACTGACTCTGAGGGAGAGGAGGAACAGCTGACAGGGAGTGGAAGTATGGCTCCAGAGGTTGTGGAGGAGGCTGGGGAAGGGCAGAGCCTGGCTGCACAATCAGAGGAAGACCCATGCCCATCCCCTCTCCATCCTAGGGCACGCAGGGAGGAGAGGATAAGGGAGAGATGTGGTCTACTTGGAAGGAGAGGGCCTTGATCTTCTCCATGGGCTGCATCTGTGACAAGTGAATAAGAGCATGGACCTGTGTACGGGTGAATGCTGGAAAAAAAGCATGGAATTATCTCTAGTTTATGGTTCCTCTCTGAGTTTGGCATCCTTCCTAGCGTGTGTTATCTGTGGACATCCTCCAGCCCTTATCTTGCCTGGTTTGTGTTGCTTTTTTGCTTCTTCGTGTAACTGTTTGTATGAGAGTTTTTTGTTTCCCATCAAAGATATCCGGAGCTTGGAAGCAAGGTGAAGGAATTAAAGTGGCTTCACCTGTTTTCTGTGACTATGTTTGTTTTGTATCCCACCCTGGGTCATCACAAGCACCCTGGTTGTCATCCTGAGTAAGGCCCAGCTGTCTTTTGAGGAGACCCTTTGGGACATGGCGGAGGCTACATTCCAGGAACTAAGCTCTGCCACCCAAAGGGGAAAGGGTTGGATTTCTTGCCACATGGAACCTACCTGCAATTCCAGGCACTGGTCCAACATCATTCGACGTTGGGCCCAGGCCTTCTCCAAGTCGGCTCGTTCCTGGTCAAGGATGTCTAGCTTCTCTTTGATCTCAGGGCTGGCGTAGTGGCCACGGGCCAGGAGCTGCTGCCCGAACTGCTCAAAGGCCTGGAAGGTGCCTGTTCTGGCGTCGATTTCGGTGCGGTGTTCCTGAAAGGGAACGAGATGTAAGGGCTCAGGTGGGGAAGACCTTCTCAGGAAGGTCAGCAGTAGGCAGGCAGGTGCTCAGGCTTATAGAAAGGGAGGGGGGGGGAAATCCCTGGCTTTATAAGAGACCCACCTGCAGCCGTAGAAACCATAGCATCTAAGGAACAGCGAGACACATTTTTTTGATGCTAATTCCTAAAGACCTCTAAAAATGGCCAAAATGTTGTTGAAATTTGTCCCCGTCAGCAATGGGCAGTTTTAGGTCAATGTCCGAGGACTCGGGAGACTAATCCAAGGGTCATCCAAGAAGCTGCAGAAAACGGACCTCATCTATCCTAAGTAAAAGTTTCCCTCGCAATACGGGCTGGTTGTTTCCGGTTCTAGGGGGTGGTGCTTATCTCCGTTTCAAAGCCGAAGAAGAGCCAGCACTGTCCGAAGACGTCTCTGTGGTCATGTGGCCGACAGGACTAAACACCGAAGGCGCATGGAACGCTGTTCCCTTCCCACCAAAGGGATCCCTATTTTTCTACTTGCATTTTTTTTACATGCTTTCAAACTGCTAGATTGGCAGAAGCTGGGACAAGGAACAGGAACTCACTCCGTGACGTGGCGCTAGGGATTCGAACTGCTTGAACTGCCAGCCTTTCTGATGGACAAGCTCAGCGTCTTAGCCACTGAGCTGCCACTTGTCCCTTTCAGCTATCCTAGCACAGGTTTAAAAGCGGGTCTGGGGTCTTCACCCTGCAGGGGAACCTTCACGTACTTGGTGTCTCTCCAATAAGGCTTCTGCTCCTGTCACGTCCTTGGCCAGCTCATCGGAGGACACGAGGCCTCGGATCCCATTGATCCAAGACATGAGGTCCCTGGGCAAAGAGAAGGTAGAGAGCAACCCGGTTACACAGGCAGGTCTCTGGGGAGGTAGTGGGGGGTGGGGGAGATCCTGAGCCTTTGCCCCTGAACCTGAGCCCACCTGAAGTCGCTGAGGAAGCGTTGCAGGTCATGGGACTCGCCCAGCTTCTCTTTGCGCTGGTTGGCCCGTTTCCCAAGGCTGTTCCAAGCCTGGTTCAGTTCTGTGCATTTTTCCTGGAGATCTTCCGATGATTCGGGGTGGGACTGGATCAGCCGCTCTGCTGTTTCTCCCAGAGAGTTGACCTGGAGAGGGAGAGGTAGAGAGGGAGAGAGAAAGGGAATGAGAGGGAGAAAGAGAGGTGATCAGGAAGGATGGAATATTTTTGGCCTTAAAAAAAGAGGTTTTTTTCTAGTTTTGGGGTTTGGCTAGTCTCAAGAAAAGAAAAATTAGGGGTGACACGATAGCAGTGTAGTTTCCTACAAAGGCAGGGGGCTGGACTAGAAGACCTTCAAAGTCCCTTACAGCTCTATTTTTCTTATTCTATTCCATTTCCTATCCTATTCCGTTCCATTCCATTTCAATTTCTTATTATATTTCTATTTCTTATTCCATTTCTTATTCTATTTTATTTCTTATTCTACTCTAATTCCTATTCCTATTCCATTCCATATTCTATTCTATTCTGTTCCATTCCACTATCCTCTCTTACCTTGTCCCCAAGGGCTGCCAGGTCTCTCTCAAAGCCCTCATGCTTGCGTTGAAGGGCCTGCACGCTCGCCAGATCATGCCCGTAATTGTCGGTGTTCAGGGCCTGATTCTTTTCTTCAATCCATTCCTTGGTCTCGTCGGCATCTCTAGAAGGCCACAATAATATGGATAAGAGCTCCGACGTCGTCCAGCCCTTTTTGGCAGGTGGTCTGGACAGGCAACCCCCATGCACGGACATCGAAGGCAAAATCCTTTCATCCAACCAGCCCAAAACTCAACCGGACCAATCGTGGCCTTTCAATTCTGGCTGGGCAGCAGCCTATCCGATCCAGTTAGGAGGGATCTGGCAGGGTAACAGCAGCAGCTCTCTCCTCACCTGTGGAACCGCTGGACCTCATGGGCGCTTCCCAACAGCTGGCTCCTCTCTTCGGCCAGCTGCTGTAGAGCTCGCCAGCGCTCATTCAGCTCCTGGAGAACGAAAGAAGAAAATGAAGAAGAGAGTATATCAACTCAAGACATGGAGCAATCTCCTTTAAAGAAATGAAGGCTTAATTAAATGCCTTCTTCACTCAAGTAATTTATAAGCAAAGGCAAGAGTCTTCAAACTTGGCAAGTTTAAAACTGGTGGACTTCAACTCCCAGAATTCCTGAGCTAACATGACTGGAGGAGGAATTCTGGGAGATGAAGTCCCGAAGTCTTAAAGATGTCATGTCTGAAGACCCCTGAGCTAAGGAAAGCAGGGCAAGAAAATCCTGCTGATGTTGTTTACCCAGTCTGGTAATGAAACGTTCAGAAACCAAACTGAAACAAGCTTGGACAGCAAACTACTGCCAAAATGATGGTGTCAGGTTTCCAAGTGACAAAATCCATTTAAAAAGAAAAAAGCAAAGTCCATCTTCCAAAATAATTAATTTTATTTCGGAAAGCATCAAATTGTCAAAGTCTGTTATAAATAAGGATGTTGTCCAAATAAACCAGGACCCCCTTATACAAATGGTTTCTTCCCCAAACCCCAAAAACTTTAACCTTATGACTGTCTACTATTGACCTCAACTCTTTCCTAAGAGGTCTGTAGTGGGCGTGCATAAGCGCACCAACATGCCTACCATCCCTGTCCTATTGTTTCTTTTTTATTTGTCATTCATGTATCCATTTCATGTATTCATAACTATGTTTATACTTATACCTGTTATCTTGTAAGCGATTGACAAATCAAATCAATCAATAAATAAAAATAGTGATGTAAGACATCGTTTGTCAGCTGCATGAAGACTCCTGGGGCTCCTTGTAATCCAAATGGCATTACTCTGAATTGAAAACTGCCTAAGAGGCAATTGAAAGCAGTCTTCCGCTCACCTCCTTCCCTGATGTGAATTCTGTAATACACTTCTTGGAGATCAAATTTGGGAAACACTGTCTCTTTTGCTAAGTCTCCTAATATGTCTTTCATGGGGGTAAGTGTTGTGAATACTCACCTCGTTAATTGCCTTAAAAATCAACACATAAACGCACACACACACCCCCAATCTTTTTTTCTTTAAAATAGCACGGGGCAGCCGCTCTAGACTTTGCAGGTTGGATGAAACCTCTGGCTAGATTTGTGCCTATATAGTCTCATAGCTCTTTTCTTTCTTTAGGTGTCGTGGAGCACATTGGTGGTTTTGGTAATTTCGCCCCCTTTATAAACTCTGTTGCGCAGTCAGTGTTGCGATTGGGAGGGGGGAGGTAGCACATTGCAGATGGCTTAATCCACAGGAAAAAAAATTCCCCAAAAGAAATAATGCAATTGTTTTGCAGTTGCGTTCTTTCCTATTGTAAATTAAGAGTCCTGGCTGCTGACCAAGTTAAGACAGAGATAATAACGATAATCCAATTGTTAAATCAAAGGAAGTAGTTTTAATGATTCTTACGAATCCTCAGTTAAAAGGCTGCTACAAATTAATCAACTTTGATAAGCATGAGCCTCGCCGAAACTGTGCGAGGCTCCCAAGAATAACACATAAGGTTACCTGGAGATATTTTACAATGTAAGAGTCTTCAAATACCAACTAAAATACTGCAATGTCCCGAGGCTGAGTTTCAAAACGTCTTTGCTTCCTGCAAAGAGTATCCAATTCACAGCTGCCTTTTATCTTCTTGAAGGAGGGGCCATTGCAGCCTTACTCCCAAATCGCCCGTGCTGTTGCAGCTGCTCTTTCCTGCAAGCAATCCTGAGCACACGCACACTTGGCAAAGACTCCTCAGGAACCTCCTCATCGCTGCTGCCAGCCCCCACAATCTCTGAAGGCAGCAATCCAATCCCTGATGGTCCTGGCCCCTCATCTGAGTCCTCGCTCTCCTCAGCTGTCCACACCTACTGCCGGCTAACCACAACAAGGGTTCCCTGTCTAGGCAGGGGGTTGGACTAGAAGACCTCCAACTGTTATTCTATTCTATTCTATTCTATTCTATTCTATTCTATTCTATTCCATTCCATTCTAAGGCCACGCCCTTTTGCAATCTTCTGACAAGCAAAGTCAATGGGGAAGTCAGATTTGCTTAACAACCGAGTTAATTAACTTACCAACTGCGGTGGTTCACTTAACTGTGGCAAGAAAAGGTTGTAAAATAGGGCAAATCTCACTTCACGAATGTCTCACTTAACAATAGAAATTTGGGCCTCCATTAATACAGATAATCGAGGACTCCCTGTATTAAGTTTTTAAAGTGGATGGAATTTGAAAAGTCGGATCTTTTTGAACTGTTTCCATTCAGTCGTGGAGCTTGATCCTTACCTTGATGGAGTTGAATGTTGCTACTGTGTGTACCATCATTCGTGCAGACTGGAGACAGAACAGGAATTGAAAGCAAGAATTACAAAAAGTCACATTAACTGCACAAAAACAGTAAATAAAGATATGTTCTCTTCTCCTTATAGGCCCCACTCCAGTTAATAGTTATTTTCAAAAGAAAATTACCTTCCAAGGAGACGAAGTCTTGGAATCTGCTTCATCCTGTTTGAATAATTAACCGGGGCAGGGGGAGGGGGGGAGAAGTTCAGAGCTCACTCAACAGAAGCTACAAACTGTTTGAATATCTAGACTTAATTATGCAATATATATATATATATATATATATATATATATATATATATAT
>BLBF01000074.1:3594443-3638958 GCA_015471245.1 Laticauda colubrina
TATATATATATATATATATATATATATATATATATATATATATAACTCCTTCTTCTCCTTTGTTAGGGACATAACTGAGCTGGTACCCGCAGATTTCCAAATAAATGTGAGTAAGGTTGTGCTGATTATCTTTTTAATATTTTGAACAGGTAAAGATAGCGTATGGCTAAGATGGAGAGGATGAACTGATCCTTCAGATCAATCTCTATTTTTCTCCCCTTTTTATTGTTTTTCCAGGTCCCAATTTCCCCCCTTTCAAAAGCCATGTTTGAAGAGAGGCTTACCCGTGGCATCATTCCATAGACTTCCTGAAAAAAAGAAGACACAAACAAATGATTTCTGAATGAAAGAATCCACATTCTGTAGCAAATCAGAAGTTCGTCATATATTTTTTCAAAAAATGAGAGAAGTTACGCTATTTAAAGAAAAAAAATGAGATAAGTCATGCTATTTTTTTAAAAAAGAAATTTTCCCCAAAACAATAAAAGGAGCAAACTGGGATGGGGGTGGGTGGGGAGAAATCAGCTGTAATTCAACTTATTTGGAAGTCCTAAAAGCAAAGGAGGTCACATCAGTGTTTCTAATTAGCTGCACTGACACAGCAGAAAAGGTAAATCAAAGCTGATATGACTGTAGGTTAAGAGATTGTAAAAAAAAGCTAAAGAAAAATCCCCTTTCCAGTCTAAAACGTCTGTGTATGATCCACTGTGTGTGGAAATATTTACTGGGCACTTCCCAAGATAGATAAGGTCTGAGCTAATTCGCATACCTTTGCAAGACCGTTTGCCAAGCTGTTTGCTGAATGTGAATGAACTAAATTCAGATCCATTTAATAAAAGAGATTTTGTCGGGACTCAAGAGCTGTCTTATTGCTTTTTGGGGGAAGCCTAGGACAGAACAGCCTTTGTTATTATCAGGCTTAGGTAGGGGTGGGATTAAACCGGTGTTACTACCGGTTTGGTACTTGCGTTTTATTACACGCGTACTGTGCACACGTGTAATACAATAAATGCTACGCCTCCCGGACTGCTGATAAGTGCTGTGCATATAAGGGGTGCGCAGCGTTTGAAAAACACCTTTTTAAACTCATTTTTCAACCTCACCTGTGCTGCACAAAACAGCTGAAGTTGAAAAAGCAGGAAATAAAGGTCAGGTAAGAGCCCGGGCGGTCGGGCGGGTCAAACAACAGCAGGTCAAACAGAACCGGTTCCGTGTCTGCTGCTCTTCAGAGCTACCAGTTCTACAGAGCCAGGCAGAACCAGTAGCATCTCACCCCTGGGCTTACGTGAGAAGAAAGATGAGAGTTGAGTTCATCCCACCTGAGAGGTACCTGGTTAGAGAATCTAAGTTAAAACTGCCTGCCGATACCGGGCAGAAGACTCCAAGGAACCCGAACATACCTGCTGCTGCACTGCTTGTACTTCATCAGCCATGAGACCTTCTGACTCCAAGTCGTTTGCCACCTTGTTGATGTCCTTCAGACGGGACTCATTTGCTTTCAGATCCTGCATGGAGTAAAAAATACTCGATCGGTGAGAATTCAGCAAGTGAGAGACACACCACCCTCAAACTGGAACTGGATCGGATGGGTCCATCTCACAGGAGAGTTGAAGCTCAATGAATACGATTAATTACAGTTGGGTTTGATGTGCATCTTGAAAACAGTTACTTCTTCAAAATGCTAGTTAGCGCTTTTTAACTTGTCCAGAAGTCACTACTACAGCTTTTAAAAGTCTGTGGAGATTTGCAGTCCTCCACGTCATGGTCGTCCCAAAGGTGGTTTTTCAGGAAGCAACTGGATTTTTCTTATTTTTTCTTTGAAGCTGAAGAAGCTTCTTGGATGAGAAATGAAATGTCCTCAAAAAACATCATAATATAAAAGTCCAGTTGCCTCTTGAAAAAGCCCCTCTGGGACAACCATGATCCGGAGGACTGAGAATCTCTACAGACTTTTAGCTATACACTTTGGGATGAACACCCTTTGAATGGTGTGGGAGCATGAACGGAGAAAAACTGTAGTCTACAGGAACCACATACATTACTCAGGGGGCCTTGAGGACACAGATAAATCCAGGTGGCCTCAATGGCCTCTCTAAAAGGATGCAAATGACCAGCTGTCTGCAAGGAAGATAAATCCTTCAATTCCCCATCACCATCCTGTCAAAGCTGAAGAAGCTGCTTGGATGAGAAGCGAAAACAAGAAAGCCCAGTTGCCTCCTGAAAAACCACCTTTGGTACACCTTTCAAAGGAAGAGTCTCTTGAATTAGTTGGCTGGTCCAAAGAGAACATGCCCCAAAATATTAACTGGCAGGTTTTTTTCAGATGGACCTTTTAGACAGAGGTGTACAACCTTGGCAACTTTTAAGATTTGTGGAATTTATGTCCCAGCACGGCTGGCTGGGGAATTCTGGGAGCTGAAGTCCAAAACGTCTCAAAGTGGCCAAGGTGTTGTGGTTCGCCTGCAGCCTGTGCAGATAACAGCAGAATCGGACAGTGTGGAAGAACAGGGACCAGTCTGAGAAGAACTCGGATGAGGGTCCTGCGTCCGATGCAGAGATGGGGCCAGGACCATCTGGGAGTGAAGTGCTGACTCCAGAGTCTGGCAGCAGCAAGGCAGAGGAACAAGGGGAGCCTGTTCCCAGTGCAGAGCTGCAAGAAGGGGAGAGCAGCTGAGACAAAAGGGGCGACTTGGGAGTAAGGCTGGGAGGTGATTCCCCCTCCCCTAAGGTATAAAGGAAGTGCAAAGTAAGAGAAACCTTTGCAGGAAGCAAAGTCGTTCGCTTGTTCGAATTAATCCTTGAATTTCTGTGCGGACTTCCTACTTGAGTTGGTTTTTTATAATTCATTTGGCACTTTAGTTGTTGGCAGCAATTCAAAGAAGAGAAAGTTGGGTGATTATCTCGAGGGATTATTTGGGACTCATTATCGGCTGGGAATGAACATAATTCCCAGCATTGAAATAAAACAAGAGTGGTTTGGACTAAGCGTGTGCTTAATTATGATCTCAGGAAGCCTTGGTCAAGAAGACAAGGCTGGACGCCCAAGCTTTAGAAGGTCCCCATTTTGACAATCTTGTTTCTGCCTCTGAGATTAGGGGAAGGAATATGTTTCGTGCCTCTCATGGAAACATATTCTCGTGGGTGCCCCTTAGCCGTTCATCACCCACCTTCTGGAAGTCATCGAACTTCTTCTGCAGCACCTCCACTTGCTCGAGGTCGGCCCCCACCTCCTCATTGGCCAGGGTGGCCTCCTTCTCGTGTATCCACTGCTGCAGCTCATTGGTCTCCCGGAAGAGCATGAATTTCTTGCAGCTTTTCTCCAGCATGTCTTTACGTTTCTCTCCCAATTCCAGGAGGGAGTGGTACCTGCAGAGCAGTGGGGAGGAAGCAGACAAGGGAGCCCGGTCAGAGGGCAATGGAGCAGGTGGCAGTGTCACAGCAAGCCCATCTCCAGAGGTTTGGGGCTTCGCCTCTATAAATAATCACAGCAGACCCAACAACGACAACAAGCAGCGGAGAGAAAAGGATGGTTGTTACAGCCCGGAAACTCCAGACTCCTTCCATGTATAGCCTCAACCTCGGGACTCTGCGGCCCTAGCCAGATGGGGCTCCAGTTGTGACAGATTGCAAGGGTGGAAAGGAATTCGGAGGGTTGTATTCCCTGGAGCGCATCTGGTGAGCACCAGGCTGGGGGAAGCGAGGGAAACACGGTACAGGTAATCCTTGATTTACAACAGTTTGTTTAGTGACCATCCGAATTTACAACGGCACAGGGGTGAAAAAGTGACTTAGGACTCTTTTTCCAGACTTATGACCATTGCAATATCCCCATGCTCGCGTGATCAAAATCCAGATGCTTGGCCACCGGCTCATATTTATGACGGTCATAGTGTCCCAGAGTCAGGTGATGCCCTTTCGCGAGCTTCTGGCAAGGCAAGGCAAGGGGAAACCAGATTCCCTTAACAACTGCAGGCAAGACAGGTTGTAAAATGAGGCAAAAACTCATTTTAACAATTGTCTCGCTCAGAAAGGTAAATTTTGGGCTCAACTTTGGCCGTAAGTCAAGGATTACCTATATCCCATAAAGCTGTGATGGCAAACCTATGACAGGCGTGCCAAAGATGGCATGCAGAGTCCTGTGGCACACAAACTGTCTCCAGATGCTCTTCCGGTTTTTGGCACGCATATGCGCACCGGCCAGCTGGTCCTCACGGGTGCTGGGAGTGTCAGAAAATGGCCCAAAAAATGGCTTGAAAATGGCCCCAAAACAGCCTGAAAAACGACTTGAAATTGGCCCCAAAATGGCCTGAAAAATGCCTTGAAAAATTGAAAACAGCCACAAAATGGCCTGAAAATGGCCCAAAAAACAGCTTGAAAAGACCCCCCCAAACGGCCTGAAAACGGCCTGTTTTTTGGCTATTTCTCAGCCCATTTTTGCACCAAAAAACAGCCTCAAAACTGCCAAAAAAACCCAGGCTGTTTTTCTGGCCATTCTCAGACCAAAAACGGCCCAAAAAAACTGGCTGAAAAAACAACCAAAAAACAGGCCGTTCTTCACACACCTGTATGTGCGTTCCAGTTTGGGCACTCGGTGCTGGAAAGGTTTGCCATCACTGCCCTAGAGCACACCTGGAGAGCATCCCATTGGAGATGTCTGCCCAGATCTAACAGAACTGGCGTGAATGAGATTGTTTTATTTCTTTCTGTTTTACACCAAAGAGGCTCTTGAGCCACTCAAGCATCTACGAGAGACAAGAGACTGCTCTCTTTTTCAAACCCTTCCTGAAGAGCCCCTTGGATTCGAGAGAGGCCCGTTCAGCCAAACGCTGCTAAGTGAGGGCTGCTAGCCCAGGCAGGCACGAAAAGACAAGAAAAAGAGTTGGCTACTTGAGAGACAAGGCGTGGGTTTAACGACGGCTAGGGCCTACTCACAGTTCTTCCACCTGTTTCATACGCAGAGATACACTGCCGATCTCCTTAGTAAGGAAAGTCCTGCACAGACAGAGAGAAGAGGGAGCATAGCAGGAAGAAAGAAAAAAAAGCATGCACAAAATTAGTCTGATTAACAAAAACGAAGGGAAGGAAGGGAAGGGCACGGTCCAACAAAAACACAAAGGGCTCTTGGGGCAAATGACGGAAGAGAAGAGGACACTTCTAAGTGGGAAGAATGGGGTAGGAGTGATGGGGATACACACACACACAGATACACACAGACATACACACAGAGAGAGACAGGACTCATCTCCAGGAGGGATGAGGTGGACCAGTTGCTTTTGTGGTGTGGAGACAATAACTTGGTCCTCAACACCAATAAGACCAAGGAGCTGATAGTGGACTATAAAAGGAACAGATCAGTCATCCAGCCCTTGCTTATCAATGGAGACGGAGGGGAGCAAGTGGCCAGTTTTAAGTTTCTGGGTGTTACCCTAAAAGAGGACCTGACCTGGGGGATCACATTGTAGCTCTGGTCAAAAGGGCCCAGCAGAGATTATACTACCTGAGGCTTCTCAGGAAACAACTACTAAATGAAAAACTGCTGGTGACCTTCTACCGCTGCACCATAGAGAATATCTGAACTTACTGCACCTCTGTATGGTTTGCCAATTGCATAGGGGCAGATAGGAAAGCACTCCAGAAGGTTAAGTTCATTGCCTAGAGGATCATTGGTTGCCTTCTCCCCTCTTTGGAAGAGCTTTATAGCTCCCGCTGCCTTAAGAAAGTACAAAACATTCTCAAAGATCCATCTCATCAAAGGGGCACCCTTTTTTTTTTTTGAACTATTACCATCTGATAGACGGTACAGGACTCTAATAAAAACAAGGAAAAATAGGCTGAAAAACAGTTTCTATCCCAGGGCAGTAACTCTCCTGAATTCCACTGTATAGTACACTGAAGATGGTATTTAATTTTATTGTACGATGTGCAATGACAATAAAGTAAACTAAATTAAACATGCACACATCCTGGCAGCGTGAAGAAAACCAGGGCGTGATTACAGAGACCAGTTTGATTCCCGTTCAGTCAACAGAAGGCAAGGAATGGTTTTAAAATAAAAATAGGCTAATGAGGACAAGAAGCAGTTGAGACTCAGGTTAGGAAGGAAAAGATTATTAAAAAAATAAAATAAAAGAGGAATGCGAGTGATTTTTTTCAATGGAACTGATTGTGGGAAAGAAGCAAGAGGCAGCAATAGAAACTAGGGAGCAGGTTAAAATTTTTCTCTAGGGTTGATCTCTGATCAGGTTAGGTCGAGTCTTACTGGTGGTCGATCTGCTCTTGGCGTAAAGCGATGCTGCCTTGCTCATCCAAAAGGTTCTCGCGGGAGGTGGACTGGGCCGGGTCCAGCTTCTTCACGTAAGCGGCAGGCACAAAACCCTGCCGGTCGTTCACTTCCACTTTCCACCAGTCCTACAGAGGGAAGGAAAAAAGGAAATAAAAGGAAAATAAAAAGGAATTGGGCTCAGTTGTATAGGCAAAGGAGGTGCAACTCATTGTTTGTCAACCCCTCAAAAAATGTAGAAAGGGGAATATAAGAACATAGCTGGAACCAATAAAGTAGAACGTTTGTAGCTTGGGGTTGAAATGAGGGGTCCTTGGTGCTCTCTGAGCTTGGTGGATTTCTTGCAGATGTTTTATGACCCAACTAGGGAAACATCATCAGTGCTACAAGGGAGTGGTGTTTGTGGACAGAGGAAGAGGAGGAAGAGAAGACTGTGGGGTCCTTGCTGAGCATGCTTGTTTTCTTGCAGATGTTTCATGACCCAACTAGGCAACATCATCAGTGCTAGAAGGGGATGGGGTGTGTGAAGGAAGAGGAGGAGGGATGAAGGCAAAGGACTGTGAGGTCCTTGGTGCTCTCTGAGCTTGCTTGCTTTCTTACATTTCATGTTCCTAACTAGGTAACATCATCAGTGCTAGCCTACTACAGTACTATAGCACTGATGATGTTACCTAGTTGGGTCATAAAACATCTGCAAGAAAGCAAGCAAATTCAGAGAGCACCAAAACCCCCTCATTGCTGGAAGGTTTTGAAGGTTTTATGGCTGGTTCAGAATTTCACAGGATCTGTTTCTTCTTACCTTGTTGGTGCTGTTCAAGAGAGTCAGAATGTCCCCCTTCTTCATTGTGACCTCGCGGGGACTCTTCTCCTGGTAGTCGTAGAGGGCCAAGACCAGCTCTTTGCCTGTTTCATCATCTGTAGGAGCCACTTGTTGCTGGAAAAGGGAAACAGTTCCTTGGGCTAAATTTTCCAAGGATGGATCCTTGGATTTCAGAGCACCCTGAGATGGATGCCCTTATTCTCCTGGTCAGTACACTTCATAGCTGGACTGCGAGGGACATCAACATTTGGGAAACAGCCCCTTGTCAGTCCAAAGGAGTGCTGATTTACCACCAGCTTATCAAGTATTTAGGAGGCTTGGCAGCAGAAGCAAACAACAGCCAAGGACCTAATAGCCAGCCACCAACATCTAAAAGGTCCCATACAACAGGCACCATATAAGGGTAGGACAAGAAGCAATGGGTGGAAATTAACCAAGGAGAGAAGCAATTTAGAACTAAGCAGAAATTTCCTGACAGTTAGAACAATTAACCAGCTAAACAACTTGCCTCCAGAGGTTGTAAATGCTCCAACACTGAAAGATTTTAAGAAGGTGTTGGATAACCATTTGTTTGAAGTGGTGTAGGGTTTCCTACATAGGCGGAGGACTGGACTAGAAGACCTCCAAGGTCCTTTCTAACTCTGCTATTCTATCCTATTCTATTTCTATTTCATTCAATTCCATTCTTATCCTATGCCTGTATCTATGTCTATGTCTATATCTATTCTACTGTACTGTACCACACACACAACAGCCCAAATCACACACTCCGCTGGAGAGAAATTCCCTGAAGATGGGCTCCAGCACAAATCTGGAAGACAAAAACCTCAGGTCCCAGATTGGATCCCGAGACATCCACGTCTCTTCTCCTTACCCGACAGGCCTGGGCCTGCTCCTTCAGTGCTTGAATGCTACTGCCGTAGGCGGAGAGATCGGACATCAGAGCTTCGTGCTTCTTGAGAAGAGCCTGAAAGGAGGAGAAAAAAACTCTCATCTGTAGACCTCTCTTGGGGCGGCATTACAGACCAAGTTGGAAGTTCTTGTGCAAGAGCTTCACACCATGCCTGGTTGATGATCTAGGAACAAAGGAACGCACCTCAGCGGAGTCCTCGTCCTTTCCGTAGTCCGTGCTGCCCACAATGGGCTCCTTCTCCCTCATCCAAGACTCAGCCTCGTTGGCATCAGCGAAGTACTGCTGGGCCTGCAGAGAGTCTTCCAAATCTTGCCGGCGCTGAGAGGCCTTCCCTTTCAAGGTTTCCCACTTCTGGTTGAGGTCATTCAGTTTGGCTTTCACATCTTCCGCGGCGAAATGTCCTAAAGCAACGAAGAAGCACCTTGTTCCGGTTAAGATTTGGAGGTGGGAAAGCAAACGGCTCTTGCCCACCAGAGCCTGGTGTCGATTGGAGTTTCTCCACGAGGAAGGCTCCTTTCTGAGAAAATGAACCAGGAGGAGGAGGGGAGGGCGGATTCTCTGAGGCTTCCCTGGAGAAAGCAGGGGTGAGTGGAATGGAAATGGATGGATTTCCAGAAAAACTGTCTACTACAAGAAGCATTTGCGCTTCAGTTTGAAATGCAGACAACACAGGTTCATCCCCAGCTGCCTGCGTCTGTGTTCAACAGTGAAGGGACACAGGGCAGAAAAGGTCCTGCAGAAAGCACAGCTCCAACTTCTCAAGGACTCAGGTGGCCCTGAGGACACAGATAAACCTCCAAATGGCCTCAATGACTCTCTAAAAAGGATGCAAATGATCAGCTATCTGCAAGGAGTATAAAACCCTTCCATTCCCCACCAGCATCCAGTCAGAGCTGAAGAAGCTGCTTGGATGAGAAGCGAAACGTCTTCAGAGGAAAACCAGAAAGTCCAGTTGCCTCTTGGAAAAAAAAGCAATTTTGGGACAACGATGTCCTGGATGACTGAGGATCTCCACAGACATAATGGGAAGGAAGTTTCCTTCACTAAGAGACATCGTAATGTAATGCGTGCGAACAACAGCTTTACATTTAAACTGCTTCATACTCGATTTGTAAAAAAAATGATCTTTGTAACAAGAGTTTTCAGAGCCTGGAATATCTTTACCTGATTTAATTGTCTCAGCGAGACAACTTTCAGTTTTTAAATCTACTTTAATTTTTGTGGACCTCACCTCATCTTTAAGAGGTTCCCTAAAGGGGGAGTGTTAGTGCTCTAACATGCTTGTCATCCCTGACATTTTTTAATTTTTTAATTTTGCTTGTTCAAATTTGTAAGTTTTGTTTTGACAAGGAAAATAAATAAATGTGAAATATGAAGAGGAAGAGGACGCACCTTCGTCGATCATGGAATTTCCTTTCTGGGTGACTGCTTTAATGCGGGGTTCATGGCCAGCAATCTCTGCTTGCAAAGCTTGGTGTTTTTTTAGCAAGTTCTGGACCCCAATGAGGTCTTTGCCTGCAACGAGAAGGGAAGGACGTGATCAGAAGATACTCCAATAAAAATGATTACAATCCCGAAATAAAAGAAACGTAAGGGCTGTCATAAGCCACGTTAGGTTGTAAATACAGTTTAGTCCATGAAGTATGCCCACAATTGAGCCCAGAATTTATTTTGCCAAGTGAGACGTTGGTTCAGTGAGTTTTCCCCCATTTTGCAATGTTTGATAAGTGAATCGAAGAAGTTGTTAAATCAGGTACCCAGTTGTTAAGTGAATCTGGCTTCCCCACTGAGTTCGCTTGTCAGAACATCATAAAAGATGATGATATGACCCTGGGACATTGCAACCATCGTAAATATGAATCAGATGTCAACATCCAAAATATAAATCACGTGACCCATTGGGAGGCTGCAATGTTCGTTAAGGGTGAAAAGTGGTTCTAAGTCACTTTTTTCAGTGCCATCGTAACTTCAAGCAGTCACTCAATGGACTGCTGTAAATCGAAGATGACCTGTATTTCCCCGTGATGACCCAAAGGGGCGTGGCACAAAGGCAACACAGTCACATAAGTAAGAAGAGTCCCTTTAGTATCTCCAACTTTGCCCCCAATGTCCAGGTTACCTTCAGCTGGAGAAAAACCTCCAAGGACAGCCTTTAAGTGGAGGGAATTCAGTCCGAAAATAAAGTATATACAAACTGTAACTAAAAATCCACACAAACCACACTGAAATAATTAACTTGACAGGGCAAGAGAAAGAATTGCAGACTTGAAAGGCCAGCAAAACACACACAGTTGGGAAGACGCCTCCACGACACCAGATAATTCATGATTTGCTCTCAACAGTTGGCTGTGCTCAGCTTCCCTTTTTAAACACTGTGTTCCCAGCTGCAGTTAATGAAGGGAATCAGGACCCTTTCCTCCCCCATAAGCCC
This sequence comes from Laticauda colubrina, assembly GCA_015471245.1. Lineage (NCBI taxonomy): Eukaryota > Metazoa > Chordata > Lepidosauria > Squamata > Elapidae > Laticauda > Laticauda colubrina. The sequence goes on from BLBF01000074.1 coordinate 3,604,888, forward strand.
CGCAACCCATGTTGCTCTCTTCTCCGTTCCTCCCTGCGTTCCCTAGGAGGAAGAGGGAGTGGGTCTGGGTCTTCCTCTGAATTCCCTCTCCCTTGCTCTACCTCTCCCCTGGCTCTGCCCAGACAGCCTTTGCCCTTACCCAGTTTCCTCCACAGCCAACGGAGCCACACTCCCACTCCCTGTCAGCTGCTTGGCCTCCCCCTCTGAATCAGATTCTGACAGAGGCATGACATTCCCTTTATGTGGCATTATTGATCAGCTGCTCAAAACCAGCCATTGTTGTCAATAAGTGGTGGACACGTCACATGTCTTGCACTCTACCCAGGAGGACCGACCCTGCACTAACCTCGGTTGGTCGACGCTGCGATTGGCTCCTTCTCTCTGATCCATGTTTCTTCGTCTTCGACATCGCGGAAGAGCTGCTGGAGGCGGAGGGAGTCTGCCAGTTTCTGCTTGCGGGCCACCATTGGCTCCTTCAGGGCTTCGTAGCGGGCAACCAGAGCTTCCTGCTTCTTCTTGATGTTGTCTGCATCAAAGTGTCCGGCCTCTTGAAACTGGCGTGCCTGGATGGTGATGCCATCGATGCGGTCCTAAAACAAGAACAAGATCAGCAGCAACAACTACCTCTCTCTACTCTGAACAAGTTCGTATGACTTATGCATGTATCTCGTGGTTTATATTAATTGCCTTTGTTTAGTATCCCAGCATGATTTATGTTGTTTTATTTAAGTATCCAATCTATCACATAATTTATGGTGATTGTATTTTATGATTATGATCATGATTTATCACTTGTTGCATGTATATACATACACTGAAAGCTCATGCACCAGAGACAAATTCCTTGTCTATCACAGCTGGCTGATAAAGAATGGTAATTCTAATTCTAATTCTGCAGCTTATTCCTTGTGTGTCCATCACGCTTGGCCAATAAAGAATTCTATTTCTAATTGTGCAGGTTATGCAGCAGAGACAAATTCCTTGTGTGTCTATCAAACCTGGTCGATAAAGAATTCGAATTCTAATTGTAACTCTTAATAATTCTAATTCTAATTCTGCAGTTTATGCAGCAGAAACAAATTCCTGGTGTGTGTCTATCAAACCTGGATGATAAAAAAATTGTAACTGTAATTGTAATTCTAAATCTAATTCTGCAGCTTATGCAGCAGAGACATATTCCTTATGTGTCTATCAAACTGGCCAATAAAGAATTATAATGTTAATCTAATTCTGCAGTTTATGCAGCAGAGACAAATTCCTTGTGTGTCTATCAAACCTGGTCGATAAAGAATTCTAATTGCAATTGTAATAATTCTAATTCTAGCTCTGCAGCTTATGCACTGGAGACAAATTCCTTCTGTGTCTACCACACTTGGATAAAGGATTCTAATTGTAATTCTGCAGCCCTTCTGCTGCCCTCCAATCACGCCTGGTCTACCTTGAGGGGAGGGCCGGGCAGGTGGGGAAAGAGAAGGGGCTCTACCTGGTGGGCAGCTACGTCTGCCTCCAGCAAGGCGTGTTTCTTCTGTAGATTCTGAACATTGGTGAGGTCTTTGCCATAGTCGTCAGAAGCCAGGTGGCCTTCCACTTCGTACAGCCACAGCTCAATGTCTTCCACATTGCGGTTGAATTGCTGCTGCTGATTGGCTTCGCACAGCTTGATCCCTGGAAGGGAGAAGGGGAGGCTCGAGAGCTCTTGCGTGCTTACGAAAGGCCTTTTGAGACCCCATCGTCCTTCCTATCCTTCCTTCCTTCCTCCCTCCCTCCCTCTCTCTCCACCTTGGTACCTTTCAGCTCAGTAGCTTCCAGCAGCTTCTTCCACAAGTTGATGACTTCATTCATGCGAATGGCCACTTCGTCCGAGGCGTAATGCTTGACGTCCACCAGGTTCTGGCCAGCTTTCTCAAGGGCATCGATGCGGCTCTGATTGGCCGAGAGCTCGGCTTCGAACGCCTGGTGTTTCTGGACCTTCCCTTGTAGGTTGGACGGGTCCTACAAAACAGAGGAGACCAGATCAACGGCAGTTGAGTTAAGGTCAACCTTGGGTGCTAAGGGTCATGGGAGATGGGGTTTACAACAGTAAAAAGGACAGCAAAGCGGCATTCCTGATTTAGCAGGAATTGGCTCCAGAATTGTTGGAAACTTCCCAACTATTAGAAGAAGCATTTCTTGATACTGCAGGCAATCCTCAACTTATGGCCACAATTGAGCCCAACGTTTCTGTTGCTAAGTGAAACATTTAAGTGAGTTTTGCCCCATATAACCTCTCCTGTCACAATTGTCAAGTGAATCACTGTAGTTGTTAGTGTGTAACACGGTTGTTAAGCAAATCCGGCTTCCCTTCTCAGGAGGTCACAAAAGGGGACCATGTGACCCCGGGACACTGTAACCGTCATAAATATGAATCAGATGCCAAGGATCTGAATTATGTGACTGAGGAGAGGCTGCAACAGTTTTAAGCATGTAAAACAGTCATAAGTCACTTTTTTTCAGTGCCCTTATAACTTTGAATGGTCACTAAGCAAAGTGTTGTAAGTCAAGGACTATCTGTATTGTTTTTGTAAAGGGAGAAGGGACTGGCTGCATGAACTCTGGGGAAAGAGGCATAGTTTGGCCAATTGTTGAAAAGGACTTTGGGACAGATGATGTAGGGTGTATTCAAGAGAATAAAAGAAACCAACCCTGGACTAGAACATCCTTTCTTTTTGTTGCAATTCATTTTATGCAACAACTACAGTAGTATTCAGCCAGTAGATGGCAGTGTTTACAAGCTTGGATCTATGGTATATACTCTATGCTCTTTTGTTTTAAGCAGTTTCCTGTTTCATGTTACAGTTTAAAATAGCTGAGCAGTAAAGCACATGGTGACTGTACTCTTTCGTTTGCTCTGTGGTGCTATATATAAACAGAATCTCTTAATTCTTTCTCTTCCTTTCTCCCCCCTCTCTTTCTCTCTCTCCTTTTCTCGTTCTCTTTCTCTCTCCTCTCACTTATACACACACACACCCAAAACATGGCAGCCACACCTTGTAAGCTTCATCCGTTGCGGTTTTCATCTTTTCATTGACCCAGCTTTTTAGCTCGTCCGAGTCTCTGAAAAACTGCTGCAGGTGGAAGGAGTCGGCCAGCTGTGTTCGACGCAGCATGGCCCGTTCGTGCAAGGTGTTGCGACGGCTCAGCAGCTGGTGGAAGATAGGAACAGACAAGCCTCAATTTACAGCAACAGTTTTTGATTCCATCTGTTTTTCTTTCAATTGCAACCTGCAGATAATTTCTCTTCCCTTTCCCCGCATCCCAAAGATACAAACAAAGAAGGAAATACGCAAGAAATGAAGTTGCATTTGAAACTTACAGCGTCTCTGCGGGTAGCCACGTCTTCCTTGGCATAATGGTTATTCTGAATCAGTTTGGTTGCAAATTCATCTAGAGCCTATAAACAAAACGCTATTTGTTTATTCAGGAAACGGGATATTGATTATATAACCCTTTTGAATGATTCATTGTTCAAAACTCTACAGAAATAAATAAACCTCTCATCGGCATCAAGAGGTTGTGAAATGTAACTCCCAGCATGGACACAGGGTAGGTATCCCTGTTTGAGTGGGTGGAGACAGGTGGAATTGTTAGTTACCACCAAAGGAATAATATGAAGCGGGATTATAATCATATCCTACAACATGGACCAAAACAATTAAAATAAATGCAGGATTTATCCTTCAGTCTGAAGAAAACAACGCACATCTATCTGATAACTTTTCCCCAAATTTTAATCTCAACTGGAATACATCTCTCTTCCTTAGAAAGGGGAGCCAGACAAGTGACTTTGGGCCAAAGGTATTTTTTTCAGCCCAACCCACCTCATCGGGTTGTGCTGGGGAAAATAAAAGAGGGAGTCTTATCTATGCTGCCTTGAGGGGTACAAAACCAAGGTGGCTTTTTAAGTCCCCGCCTTAATACCTCATCAAGCGTGTCCTGTTTGAAAAAACAGCCAAGGTTATCTTTCAGAATGGTCAAATAGCAAGTTTTGATGAATAATTTAATTGGTTTAATGATCTGGAACCAATTCCAATTGTAGAGGGTATCTTGTAATGGGGCTAAAACATGAAAATCTGGGCCATGTAACCAGGGATAGCTTAACTCAATTAGTGAAGGCTTAAAACAGTAACTCTGATGGTGCAATCTTCCACTCTAAGGAATTTAACTTGGATTAAGTTCTCAAATATGTGGCTATAATCATAGCAAACAGGAAAAAAAACTCTACTGCTAAGTATTTTATTTTTAAAAGTATTTTTTTAAAAATCAAGTGGTATGAGGACCATTTGTTGCTTATCACTCCAGGGAAATAAATAAAACAAAAAATGGCTTACGGTGATTTTCTCTTCTTGGGCACTAAGTGACTTCTCAAAATCTTCATGCTTTTTCAGCAGGGCCTCCACGCTGTCCAGAGAGTCCCCAAGATCTTCATTGAGCAAGAAGGCCTTGTAAAAGAAAGACAACATGACAACAGAAAGGACCAGATTTAGCAAAGCAGATAGGCCACCATGGAAGATGGGACAACAGAAGGGCTGTTTGGGTAGAAGGCAGAATATCCAGGAGGCACAAGATCTGGAGATGGTCATGGTCAAGGCAGTGGCCCCAAAACCTTTTGGGCCTTAGGGACCGGTTCCATGGAAAGAGGTTTTTCCACGGATCAGAGGAGACAAGGTTTCACATGCTGCCTGCCTGCATCCCACAAATGGGGCTTTGCTTGTTTGTTTGCATGGCCCAGGTCCTGGCATGCCGCGAACCAGTGCTGTTCCTTGGACTGGGGGTTGGGGACCCCTGGTTTAGGGAAATCCACATTCTTTCTCAGGGTGCACCGTACAAACTGGTTCCGAGCTCTCCTGCTCTTCGTCAAGCTGTCATCCCCTTCATCCAATTTCCCATCATGTATACATTCAGTTGCTTGTCCATTTGTTTTCCCTCCCAGCCTTTGATGGCAGAATGCCTGCAAGGCGCCAAGCCAAAGTTGGTAGATCTGTCCGCTCACCTCTTGTTTGCTCATCCAATTGTCCACTTGCTCGGTGTCACGGTAGAAAAGCTGCAGGTCCATGCACTGCTCGTACTGCTGCCGACGAAGCTCCCAGAGTTCCAGCAGAGCTGTTCTTTCCTCAGAGAGGATGGTCAGCTGAGAATAAAAGAAGAAACCATCTGGATGTCAGAGGCAGCCACCTCAAACAGTCCACATGTTCTTAAGAAGAGGGTTGATCTGGAAAAACCTATTTGCCTATTCCTGGTTTCCTTATCAGAGTGGCAATTAAGATAGATAATATGTTAACCCTGAAGCTGACTTGACCGGAGCCATATTGGAGCTTCAGTGTTGCTCCACTGGAGCTGAGGGAAAGGGAGGAGGGATTAGAGATAGAGGGGCTTATGGAGCCAAAACAAAATACTTTCTCTTGAGAACCAAGGACGTTCTCACACCTGGACTGTGGAAGGAGAAGTGAGGTCACCAGACAACCAGACAGCGTCTTGATTGGACCATGTGATGTGACTGATTGTTTGGGATTGTGGGAAAACGTTATCTTTTAACTAAGTGGAAACCGCGGGAATCTTCAGAGGCGGTTTGCATCAGATCTGTGCCAATATGATATTTCCAATAGAGCTGTTCTTTGAGGGATGTGCCTGCCTTGGAGTTCTGCTTGACAGGGAAACTATTACTTGGAACCTTGATATAATATAGATCAAGCCAATTTAAGGAGGGGGGAAATGGTCAAAATACTTTCCTAAGAGGAGAGGAAGAAATAACATGGACCCCACAGGCTCTAAATACCCCCGCTCGCTCGCTCTCCTTCACCTTCTCGCTAGCAGTAAAGTCGCTTACCTTCTCCTTCACTTCATCAGATGCATAATGTCCAGCAGCTAGCAAGGTCTGGCCAGAGTCGTCCGCAGATTTAAAGCTATCTTCGTGAGCATCAATTTCTCCCTGCGGCCAAATAACAGTCGGAACACGGTTCACATTCTCAAATCAGTTGAGCCACATGGTTAGAAACACAACAACACCCACAAATGCGCAGAGGAGCATCCGGTAACCATTGGGTAGGGTTCTGGAGGCCAAAATGTATCTGAAAGGACCAAGGAAGGACCTGGTGGCCCATCCATAAACTCCGCTCAAAATGCAGCAGCTGGACGCTTGACCCCCAGTTTGTACCTACTCAAGATTCTGGTTTTAAGGGGAAGATGAGCTGACATGACAGTTGGACAGATTCCTGGGAAGCCACTGCCAGTTGCTCTCGATCAGGCTGGCCAAAGAAGACGGGCAGTTCGACCTGCTTACCAAGCTTCTGTCCCATCTCCCAGGGAGGGGACAGATTCCATGGTGGCACACTTACCTTATGTTCCTGGTGTCTATCCAGCAGGGCCTCCGCTCCCGCTACATCGTTGGCAAGCTCGTCAGCATTAATTAGAGCTTTCATCTCAGTCACCCAGCTTGTTAAATCTCGAAAATCGGCCAGGAATCGCTGTAGTCTTCAGGTGACGAGAAAAGGCAGAAGAAAAGAAAGAGCACTGTACATGAATCCAAGCTTCTCCATCTGTCACCCTAGGTCCATGATAGAGAACCTGTGGCATGCGTGCCACAGGTGGCACTCAGAGCCATTTGTGCCAGCACATGAGCTGCAGGCAAACTTACTTCACTGCACGTGCACGTGCCTCACAGCTCATTCTTTGGCCTGTTTGAGGTCTTTTTCGGCCTCCCAGAGGCTTGAGGACAGCTTCTACAGCCTTTGCAGGCCGAAGAATAGGCCCGTTTCATCAATTCCTGTATTTCTAGAAATAATGGAAGTAACAAAATGGGCCTATTTTTCAGCCTGCAGAGGCTTTCCTCAAGCCTCTGGGAAGCCGAAAAAGGCCTCAAATAGGCTGAAAATCAGTTGGGAGGCACAGTGCAGGTAAGGGGGCAGCTGGGGGGGGGGGATTGCACGCACATGCACAGGGGGAGTGGTGTGTGTGCACACATTGCCTTCTGGGTGCTGGCGAGTGTGTGCACGCAAGCGCACGCACAATTTTTGGCACAGGAGCCCCAAAAGGTTCAAGGTTCTGTGTTGCCTGCCTGCCGCAACCGAAAACTTTTTCCCTCTCTCCCATCTTCGTTTCTTGCCACGTTTTGTTGCTTGGGGTAGGAGAAGAAATGAATCTCTCTTTACAAACATGATAGCATCTTACCTGTAGGAGTCATTCAGGCGTGCGTGCCTCTCAGCAGCCCGGGTGCGAATCTGCTCCCAGTTTGCAATCAGCTCCTCTCGCTTCACGTGGATCTGAGAAGCATTGAGAGGGTGGGACTCCTGCAGCCGGTCAGCCTCTGCACCCAGAGCCTTCACCTAAACACGGCAGAGAAACGTAGATTAACCCCAGAGCAATAGAAGCCGTGAAAAAAAGGAAGCAACAATTAAAGCGGGAACAAGAATGTTAAGAACATTGTGTCAAACTCTTAAAAATGTCCACATATTATTTACAAATATCATCATCACTTTTTAACGACCCCATAATCCCTTGCAGGTTAGAGTCTGGGCAACTCAATGGAGCTAAGTGCTTACTGGCCAGATGCCCTTCCTGTCACCAATGCGGAGGTTTTTTTCAGCAGATAAATTCTCATTGTGCCCAGAGAGGAATACCTACCTCTACCTAGGATCGAACTCACAGTCTCCTGAGGCAACAACTGCACCTCTAGGCCACCACAACCACACTATTCTTTATGAATATACTAGAAATAAATTAAGGTGATGGCTGGAACTGAGCAAACATGATTAGTACGAAACAGATTTTGGGGGATTTTGCTCAACAACAAAAAATATTTTGTCACTGAATGAAACTAAACTGTATTTTGACAAATGCAAAGAAGGGAATGAGCAAGAATTGATTTAATTGATTCAAAGAGCTCTTTGTTCAATATGGACACAAATCCGTGATGTTCTTCTGTGGGATTCTTTTGGATGATTGAAAACAAAACCAAGACTTGAAAAAAGGATCAACCCCAAACAAATCCATTCCCAATGTTGTGCTTCATCCGCAGCCGGCAGCAGAATCGGACAGTGGGGAAGAACATGTGCCAGTCTGGAGAGGACTCGGACGAGGATCCTGCGTCCGATGCAGGGATGGGGCCAGGGCCATCTGGGAATGGGGTGCTGACTCTAGAGCCTGGCAGCAGTGAGGCAAAGGAACAAGAGAAGCCTGTTCCCAGTGCACACCTGCGCAGAGGTGATAGAAGGAGAGAGCAGCTTAGACAAAAGGGGCGAGTTGGGAGTAAGGCTGGGAGGTGATTCCCCCTCCCCTAAGGTATAAAGGAAATGCAAAGGTAGAGAAACCTTTGCAGGAAGTAAAGTCGTTTGCTTGTTCGGATTAATCCTTGAAGTTCTGTGTGGACTTTGTACTTCAGGTGGTTTTTTTACAGTTCATTTGGCACTTTAGTTGTTGGCAGCCATTCAAAGGAGAGAAAGGTGGGTGCTTATCTCAAGGGACTGTTTGGGACTCATTACAGGCTGGGAATGAACATAATTCCCAGCGTTGAATTAAAACAGGAATTGTTTTAACTGAGCATGTGCTTAATTACGGTCTTGGAAGCCTTGCTCAGAACACCCAGCGGCACCCACCTTGTCTTCCAAAGCAGCCAGGTCTCTCTCCAAGCCCTCATGTTTACGTAACAAAGCCTGCACGCTCGCAAGGTCTCGTCCAAAATCATCCGAAGCCATCAGCTGCTCTTTCTCCTTAATCCAGCTTATCGTTTCATCCACATCTCTATAAATACAGACCGGCAATCAAAGTATGCCTTTCCCATGCATTCTCCAGTTTTGGAGGGAAGAGGGAAGGTTGCAGGCAAACAAAAGTGATAGTCCTTCTGTGGCTTTATTTATATCCCAAGAAAGAATTTTTATGAGGGAGACACAGAAGGGACAAACTCATCTCTGGTTACTGTTACTTTCTCAACACCTGAAGTGATGATTTTATAAAGCATATAAAGAATGGTTGCTGGAATTGGGAATGTCTGGTTTAATGAAAAGAAGGACTAGGGGAGACATGACAGCAGTGTTCCAGTATCTCAGGTGCTGCCACAAAGAAAAGGGAGTCAAGCTATTCTCCAAAGCACCTGAGGGCAGGACAAAAAGCGATGGGTGGAAACTAATCAACGAGAGAAGCAACTTAGAACTAAGGAGAAATTTCCTGAGTTAGAACAATTAATCAGAGGAATGGCTTAACTCTAGAAGTTGTAAATGCTCCAACACTGGAAGTTTTTAAGAAAAGATTGGATAACCATTTGTCAGAAATGGTATAGGTTTCCTGCCTAAGCAGGGGGGTGGACTAGAAGATCTCCAAGGTCCATTCCAACTCTGTTATTCTATTCTATCATTTTCGTGCAAAAACTCAGGTAGATGGCCATTTTTAATTGTGTCAACCCAACCAGTCAAACTTATACCTGTTAAATCGTTGCACCTCGGCAGCTCCGAAGAGCTTCCCCTGCCTCTGAAGAGCCAGTCCTTTCAGCCGCTGCCAACTTGTGTTGACTTCATCCTGCTTAGACTTAATCAGCTCCTCTTCCGGGTGCTGTTCCTAGAAAGGAGAGAACAGAGAATCTTTGGGTGGTTCTTTCATGATTTGAAAGCAATGGCTACTGTCTGGCACCCAATCTCAATCGTTCCACGAAGGGACTAGACCAGAATTTGTTACATCTTCTACCCATGTCCTAGAAATGCTTTGGACTTGGGTTGTCAGCTGTCCGTCTAGTGAACCCAAAATAAGGAAACACTCTCGCGAGCTTTGAATTCCCAAAAGTAAAACTTTATTGGATACGCCATTTTGGTTCTGATGAAACAAAATCAGTTCTGGTTTTCCCGCACAAATGCCTGCCTAGTTAAACAATAGCTTCCCCTTCTCCCCACCCCTCGTCTAATTATGAGACGTCTGTTTGTTATGGGAACAGTCCCTCTCTTTCTCCAACACCTGCAGTGGTGACCTTGATGGTTTCCATGCTCTCACGATCTCTGCATACATTCTCAGCATTCCATTTCCCCCTTCCCTGCCCCACCAGTCCATTGGCAAGTTGAAAACCATTAAGGTTTGAAAGAAGCAATCTTGACACTTGGTCACAAAGCTACTATCCACTGTAGAACTATTCCCCCCCGCCCAGTTTGTATTCCTGGATTCACACCCCTTAAATCCTTAACATGCGAGAGAAGAGAAGTGCCAAGTTGGAGGGAGGGCTGCCTTAAATCCCTTTCAGAGGTCAGGAAACACTGGTGTTTTTTCTTTTTTTTTTAATTTTGAGAAGGGCAGTCCTAAAAGACACAGAAAAATGGCCATGCTACAATGAGGCACTTCAGAAGTCTCTGGAGCAACGGCAAAAAAAGCAGCTAAAGAGCTCCTTGTTCCTTAGGAATGATGGAAAGCAGAATGGATGGTGTGATATGTAAGATAAGTATTCCTTTAAAAATATATGGCTATAGTAATGCTATATTTAGCCTTCAGATGAACTAAAGACAGGGTTAACCTAAAGGGTTAATATTACAGGTAGAAAGTACTGACTCAAGACATGGGCAGGGCAAGGCAGGGCATGCTTACTGGGCCAAAAGCCCGGCCCCAACTGGAATAAGCACTTTCTGCATGGTTGCAGGTGTACTAGAAACATTTCACATTAAAGTTTCAGGGAAGTGTGGCAAGATGAAAGTCAAATGCCCAAGGCCACAGTATTGTGGCCCACCAGCTGGCAGCAGACTCGGAGAGTGAGGAGGTTGGGAGGAGCATGGGCCAGTCCTGGAGTCTGGGGAAGGTTCTGATGAGTGCTCTGTGCTGGAGGCAGAGATGGGGCCAGGGCCGTCTGACAGGTATCAGCTGCTTTCGGAGTCGGAGATCAGTGGGGAAGAACAGCTGGAGCCTGTTCCCAGTGTGCGCATGCACAGAGCTGCCAGAAGAAGGGAACAGCGAAGGAACAAGGGTCGACTTGGGAGTAAAGCCACAGCTGGACAGTGAATGGCTCCTCCCAGAGGGAATAAAGAGGAGGGAAAAGCAAGTGGGGTTTTGGAGGAAACAATTTGTTCATTTGGGTGAAGATCTGTTTGTGCATTCTTGCTAATTATGGTCTGCTACAATGTGGCATCTGAAAGATATCGGCCTGGCAACTCTCCAAGCCCGATAAAGGTCTGTAATTGTGGAATCTCTTGAAAGTCTGTTGGCCAGGATTTTGCTGGAGAGGAATTCACTGTCAACTAAATAAAAGGGCTTTTATCGAGACAAGGAGTTGGCTTCGTGCTGTCGGTGAAGCCTAGGTCAAAACACACAGGATCTAAGCAGCCCACCCATGCCAACGGCTTCCACAATCGCTCGAGGTTCTGACCTGGATCAACTTGCTGGCAAACTGGTTCACTTCGTTCACCCTCTCCTCGTGGGCTGCCAGGTCCGTCTGGAACTCTTCAAACTTCTTCTGCAACACCTCCACGTGCTCGAGGTCCTGGCCCAGCTCCTCCGAGGTTACAATGGCCTCCTGGGAACAACAACAATGAAAAGCTCGGTCAGCAGGCTAGCAGAGGAACAGACAGGGATAACTGGTCCGCGATGGCAGGCCTGTTCTGAAGCTTGGTGAGCTTTTCAAGGGTCTGAGAGAGTTAAGACCCTGTCTTCTGAAAGAGAGCTGCAGATTGGAATAGGGAATCTTGAATTCGGGGTTGGAAGATTGATTCTAGATTGTGAGTAAGCTACCATTTCCCCCCAAAAATAAGACCCTGTCTCATAATTTTTTTGTCACCAAAAAAAGGCACCAGGTCTTATTTTCAGGGGACGCTATCCACTGACTAACCTCACAAGCAGACAACACCCCCGGCCTCCTTTTCGCTGTCAGAGGCCTTCAGGAACTTCTTCTGCGGGCAGCAAGGCTTTCCTGAAGGCCTCTGCAGCCAATAACAGAGCTCTGGATCGATCCAGAGCTTTGTTACCAGTTCCAGAGGCCTTCAGTAAAACCTTGCCAGCCTTGCCGGCTGCAGAAGAAATGGATTGGCAAGGCAGGTGTCGGGGTGTGTGAGGCCCGGTTACAACTGTCCAAAGATAAGTAGTAGGGCAACTCCACCACCCGCATCCGCACCCTAGCTTAATTTTTACTTGTGCACTCTGGAGTGGGCGGGGTCTTAATTAGGGCTTATTTTGGGGGTCGGGCTTATATAGGGCACACGTGTAAAAATCAAGCTAGGGCTTACTTTCAGGGTAGGTCGTATTTTCAGGGAAACAGGGCAAGCTAGCCAGATGTTCTATTGGGACATTGAGGAAATGTTTCCCCTTTGTGAATCAGTTTCCTGGTTCCTTCCCAATCCCAAATTTAAATTAAGGCCAGTGGATCTCCCAAACCTGCTACTTATCCTTCGCTTCTTTAAAAACACAATTCTGCTTCCCCAATGAAACACAGTTAAGCCCTTGACGGACCACCACAATTGATCCCCAAATTTTTGCCGCGAAGAGAGACATTTGTTTGCCTCGTCTTATGGCCTTTCTTGCGCACCCTTGTTAAGTGAATCACTGCCATGGTCACATCAGCAATAGGGTTGCTAAGGGAATCTGGATTCCCTGTTGACTTTGCAGGTCAGGAGCTTGCAAAAAAAGTGATCAAACTATCCCGGGACTCTGCAATTGATCCTGGGACTCTGCAAATATAAGTCAGTTGCCAAATTTTGAACATGTGACCATGGGAATGCAACATCATGATGCAACAGTTGTTAAGTGTGAACAACGGTCATGAATCCCTTTTTTCAGTGCTGTTGTAACTTCAGACGGAACTATCTTATTTAGAATGAGTTGGAAGAGACCTTGGAGGTCTTTTAGTCCAGCCCCCTGCTCTCTCAAGCAGGAGAACCTATTCTATTGTAACTTTCACCGTTCTCATTAAGTTCTTGATTTGAGTTCACCCCATTCATTTAAAACATCATTGTATCTAACAATATATCCCATTTAAAAAACATTTGAGATATATAAATACCTCGATTGTTGATAAGCAGACTAGTATTTCCAAATAATGTTGTTTCCTTGTTTTCTCCTATATTGACAATAAAGCATCTCTTCCATGGTGTCTTTGAAAATAGCCATGTGTCTTATTTTTCTTATAACCTTCACCATTTGCTATGGGTCTGTTGTGATATGGCCCCCGCAAACAACCCCCGCCCCCAATGATAACTCGAGCTCCCGTTAGACCTTCAAGGTAAAAAAACAACAACAACTACTAAGTCCAGGAAGGGCTGTTGACGCAGAGACCTTGTCATTGATCCAATCCAACACATCTCCGCATTCTCGTAAGTACTGCACCAGCTTCTGGGCATGGAACAGCCTGACCCCTTTCTCTCGCATCTTCTCCAGAAGCAGTTCCCACATCCGGTGAAGCTCCTGCAGTCGACTCTGGGGAAGAAGGACGACAATAACCATGACTTGCCTTAAGACACACACACACACACAAAAGATGCTCATATGAGCTGATTTAACATGAATATATTTTTATTTCGGGCTGAGCTGTACAGGTTCCTCATAAACAAAACAGCAATGGCAATAGGACTTAGACTTATATACCGCTTCACTGTGCTGTATAGCCCTCTCTAAGCGGTTTACAGAGTCAGCCTATTGCCCCAATAATCTGGATCCTCATTTTACCCACCTCGGAAGGATGGAAGGATAAATCAACCTTGAGCTCTGATCAGCTTGAACTGATGGCAATGGGCAGAGTTAGCCTGCAGTACTGCATTTTAATAACTGTGCCACCACGGCTCTTAGACATAGATATATAGAGTAGATATGATAGATAGATGACAGACAGACAGACATAGAAATAGATAGCAATAGCCCTGAGACTTAGATACCATTTCATGGTGCTTTACAGCCCACTCTAAGCAATTTACAGAATCAGCCTCTTGCCCCCAACAATCTGTGTCCTCATTTTACCAACCTCAGAAGGATGGAAAGCTGAATCAACCTTCAGCCGGTCAGGTTCGAACTGCTGGCAATGGGCAGAGTTAGCCTGCAATACTGCATGCTAACTACTACGCCACCACAGCTGATGAGAGATAGATAGATAGATAGATAGATAGATAGATAGATAGATAGATAGATAGATAGATAGATAGATAGATAGATAGGGTTAGAGCCAGTCAGGATTGAACTACTGGCAGGTGGCAGCTGCAGACAGAATTAGCCTGCAGAACTGCATTCTAACCACTGCGCCACCACAGCTCAGTGCTCACCAAATGCTACAAGACAGCTCTGCGGCCTGAATTCAGGATTTTAAGGAGGGAACCAAAATATTGGCAAAGTCAACAGACTCTAGTGGAAGGTGAAGAGAGAGAGAGAAAAAAAAAACAGGGGAAACACCATCCATCAAGCAACCACTTGCAAACACAAAGCATCAACCTGTTTTACTTGGCAACAGTCCTCTGTTCTGGGAACATCAATTAAAGCCAGATTAGAGAGGTCTCTCTCTGACACAGGAAGACCTGTTGAAAGTATACGGTTTTAACATTTGTCAGTTGTCACAGTACGGGGAAAAGGGGAAACTCAACAGAGTTGGAAGGGACCTCAGAGGTCTCCTAGTCCAACCCTCTCTGCTCTGGCAGTAGACCTTATACTGCAACAAACAAATGAAGGTCCAAGCAAACCTCCAAGCAAGCCGTTGCTTGAGGCTGAGGGTCTAAATTTCCTCTCAGACAATCCGCACAGGGCAAGAGCAAAGGTTTCTTGCTGGAAACAAATCAGCCACCAGAACATGTCTGGAAAGTTCCCCGCATTCTGACATCGTATTTCAGGGAGAGAGGGGAGAAATAGCTCAGGATCGTGTCTGTGAAATGATGAGGAAGTTCTGAAGACATGTCATGCTCCTGTCAGAATCGGATTTGGAAGGGGAAGCCAAGCAGCTGACAGGGAGTGGGAGTGTGGCTCTTGTTGGCTGTGGAGGAAACTGGGGAAGGGCACAGTCCGGCTGGGCAGAGCAGAGGAGAGGTAGAGCAAGGGAGAGGGAATTCAGAGGAAGACCTAGGCGCACCCCCTCTGCCTCCTTGGGCATGCAGGGAGGAACGGAGAAGAGAGCAATGTGGGTTGCGTGGCTTAGGGGGGAGGAAAGGGCCCTGATTCCCTTCATTAGCTGCAGCTGGGAACACAGTGTTTAAAAAGGGAAGCTGAGCACAGCAAAGTTGTTGGGAGCAAATTGTGAATAATCTGGTATCTTCGAGGCTTATCTGGGTTCCTGGCATCTTCCCAACTGTGTGTGTTTTGCTGGCCTTTCTAGTCTTCAATTCCTTCTCCTGCCCTATCAAGTTAATTATTTCAGTGTGGTTTATGTGGATTTTTATTTACAGTTTGTATGCACTTTTTTTTCTGACTGAATTTCCTCTACTTAGAGACTGTTCTTTGGAGAGTTTTTTCTCCAGCCGAAGGTAACCTGGACATTGAGGGCAAAGTAGGAGGTACTAAAGGGACTCTTCTTACTTATGTGATTGGTTTGCCTTTGTATCACACCCCAGGTCATCATAGGACATGGTTCTTACTTGACTTTGTCAGGGGAGAAGGTTCCTTCCTATTCTGAGTAATATTCAGGCTAGTGTTAAAAGGGCATTCTGGGGTTTGGGGTTTTGTGATCTGCAATGGTTTTTAAGCCCCTTTGGACCCTTAGCATGGCCGGGAAAATTAGGAAAGGCAAGGATGCCTTTTATGGTTTGAGGCTCAGGGGGAGCCTCATTTCCCTAGACAAATTGGGTGGAAGAATTTCCTTCATGACCAAGAGTGTCCACCCTTGTGCTGATTTGCATAAGGAAGCCCTTATGCAAATTGTTGGCTTTGCTTTACATCAATTGTGTAAAGTATGTCAAGTGCAAATGGGACGTGACCTAAAAGATATTGCTTGCCTAATGGCATCGTTAGGTAAACAGCAGGAATGAAAAGGAAATTTGTTTCAAAACAGCTGAGATCTTGCTGAACCTAAAATTGACATTTTCCACCCCTCCCTCTTGTCTCTGGGTTTTTAAATCTCAGAGGGTATCTTTTGGGCAGGAGGGAAGGAGACCCGAGGGAGGGTAGACATGATATTAAGAAATATGTGTCAGGATGCAGTCCGGGGTGCCATTCGTATGAAAAGAGACATGTTTTTGTGTGTGTGCCATGCAGAGCAATCCTCCAATTGAAGGGAAACGAGAGAGGCACAGCTGAATTCAGAGGGGAAAAAACACAGAGGCATTCAAAGAACAACAAGAGTTCAAAAAAAAAAAAAAAAGAGAAACCAACACAACACACCACCCACATAGCCACCTACTCGTATGTGGGCCCCAACCCGGGTGGTGGTGACTATTGGGCGCTGGGCAGTCCTGTAAGGGGTGAAAGACTGAACAGACAGATTACCATGGCAGAGAGAACGAAAAATGTCCCCGGAGCTACCACCCACCACCCATTCATAAGTTGGGAGAAACTGGGCTTTGCTGGCAATGTAACTTGTGAATGACACCGAGAGATGGCTCTCCTGAACGCAGGCTTCAACCAAAGAAAGCCCATGGGCTTCTCCATAATCAGAGTTAGAAAGGAGAGAGCCTTGCCAGGGAAACCTGGGCACTAAAAGTGTTTTGTTTTTTTCCCCCATGAGACCGGTCGATTAGGGCAACCTGGCCTACCCCAAATATGGGACAGAGCATGTCGCTTCCGTTTGATAAGACCGGTTCCATCGGAAAAAAACAACAACCCCATTTAATCTCTCCCCTGGTGTAGCCAACAAAGCGAGAGCCTGTGGCTTAGAGGTTAATATGCCTACCTAATGTACAAGTCACCTGGGTTTGAATCCCAGAAAGGGTACGGCTAGCTCAGGGGCATCAAACTCTATTTCACTGAGGGCCACATTAGGGTTGTGCTTGACTTCCGGGGTGGAGGTGGCCAGGGTGGGTATGATCAGCTTGATATCGCTTGATTCAGGGGTGCCTGTGGTGACTCCCAAGCTCCATTTTTGCTGGCAGAAGCACCGTGGGTCAGCCCTTCGCTGTTTCCAGGGTGGCCCCTATGGACCAGATCTAAGTGCCCCGTGGGCTGGATGAGGCACCTGGGCCTTCAGGTTGACCCCCCAGGGCTAGCTGATGAGAGCTAAATAGCTTGAAACAGATCTATGCTAATCTCCCTTTATTTCTTGGTCGATAAGGATAAATTCAACACTCGGCATGAAAACGTCTTCCGCAAAGGCAACAAGAGAGAGGGGATTTTTACTGCTGGGTTTTCAATTATTCATCGGCTGCTTCAGCCCAGTTCAGCCAGGCAGGTCCACCCTCCGCGATTCAGACCTGAAAGAAGACTGTTGGAGGCCATCCACACTCACCCGGATGACTTCCACTGCAAAATGCCCCTCATTGATCATCTGGTTCCCCGTCTCGTCCAGCTTAACGATGGCTCCGGAATTGGCCTGCACCTCAGCCTCGAAGGCTTGGTGCTTTTGCAGTTTTCCCTGGGGAGGGGGGAGTATAGATATAGATATAAAACGGAGGCATCATCAGTTCTGCGCAGAGCCTTCCTGCGATATCTCAGCTGCTTCCATCCGACACCTGAGGAGGTCCTTACCTGCAGATTCGAAGGGTCTTTGTAGCTTTCGTCAGAGGCGATCTGCAGCTTCTCCTGGATCCATTTCTCCAGCTCGTCTGCATCCCGCTGGAAGAACTGGAATCTGTAGGAATCTTCAAGCTTCTGGCGCCTCAACGTGGAGAGCTCCTTAAACCGGTGGTACCGATCCAAAACCTGCTGGCGTCTCTCCTGGATGTCCTCGGCTGTTTCCAGCACTTTTACGCCCGTGGGATCCATTCTCTGGAAGGCAAAAGGTATCCGTGAACACCAGGAGAGAATACAGGGAGTTCTGCACATATGACCACCATGGATGGGGTGGCACTACCCCAAACAGACCCTGTGCGTAATCTAGGGGTTTCCCTGGACTCAATGACTCCTGCTCAAAGAGCAGGTGGCGGGGTTGTGACCAGGAGGGCCTTTGCACAACTGAGGATTGTGCATCGGTTCTGCCCTTTCCCGGATCAGCGGTCCCTTCTCACAGTCACTCATGCCCTGGTCACTACCCGTCTTGATTATTGCAATGAGCTCTACATGGGGCTGCCCTTGAAGAGCATCTGGAAGCTCCAGTTGGTGCAAAATGCAGCGGCCTGCATGGTTTTTGTGCAGACCTTGGTGTGCGCATCTGTCACCTCTTCTGCAGGAGCTGCATCAGTTGCGGATTTGCTTCCGGGTGCAATTCAAGGTGCGGGTTGTCCCCTTTAAAGCCCTTCATGGCTTGGGACCAGGTGATCTGAGGGATCGACTCTTGCCGGTCACATCTACCCGACCCATCAGACTGGGGAGGCAGGGAATGCTGCAGGTCCCATCCCCGAGGGAGATACACCTGGTGGGACCCAGAAGAAGGGCCTTCTCCGTGGTGGCTCCCTCTCTCTGGAACATCATTCCCCTCTAGAGAGGGGAACGGCCCCCCCTTTAACTCTCTTCCGGAAGGCGCTGAAGACCTGGTTCTGTCTGCCAGTGGGCCTGGGGAACCCAGAGTGAGGGGGAGCCCATCAAATGGCTTGTGGGATCTGCTGTCGTAGGGGCGGGGAGGTGGGAGTTGGGGTGTGTGTGATTTTTTATTTATTAATTTTTTCCCCAGATTTTGTTCTATTGTACTTTATTAATTTATTTGATTATTTCTGTTATTTTTTATTGCTTTTATTTATTATTTATTTACTTGGTTTTTAATATGGTTTTACATTGTGTAAGCCGCCTCGATTTCACCATGAGTGAATAGGCAGCAATATAAATCCAATAAATAAATAAATTAAATAAATAAATGGAGCAGCCTCACAATTGCTGCTGCCACACGAGACCTTTGTGAGCTTTGACCCCCCCCCCCATTTTATGACCTTTCTGGCTGCAGTTGTTAAGTGAGTCTGGTCTCTCCGTCGAAGAACCGCAAACGGGGATCATGGGACCTCAGGACACGCCCACCCCCCTCCCAGTCATAAATATGAGTCGGTTGCCAAGCGGCTGAATTTGGATCACGTCACCACGGGGAATGCTGTTACCACTGCAAGGGTGAAAAGCAGCCCTCAAGTCCCTTGGTTCCATGCCGCTGTAACTTCGAACAGTCAGCAAACTGTTGTAAGTTAAGGACTAGCTGCACCTTCAGCTGCGGTTGTTAACCACAGCAGTTGTCATTCCCTATGAA
The DNA here is from genome assembly GCA_015471245.1 of Laticauda colubrina. NCBI lineage: Eukaryota > Metazoa > Chordata > Lepidosauria > Squamata > Elapidae > Laticauda > Laticauda colubrina. Next base: position 3,624,101 of record BLBF01000074.1, read on the forward strand.
CAATTGAAGGTGCCACCTGCATTGCAGTGTTTGAAAACACAAACTTGGGAAGAGAGGGAGAAGGAGGGAGCAGCTGAACTGCGCTCTTTTAACCATGTTCATTTAAACCAGGGGGTCTCTAGACTTGGCAGCTTTAAGACTTATGGACTTCATCTCCCAGAATTCCTCCTCCAGTCATGTTAGCTCAGGAATTCTGGGAGTTGAAGTCCACAAGTCTTAAACTTGCCAAGTTTGAAGACCCTTGTGATAGATGATAGATATACTGTAGATAGATAGATAGATAGATAGATAGATAGATAGATAGATAGATGATATACTGTAGATAAATGACAGATATACTGTAAATAGATATAGATTATAGATGATGATACACTGTAAGGTAGATAAGATGATAGATATACGATAGATAGATATAGATGATAGATAGATAGATAGATAGATAGATAGATAGATAGATAGATAGATAGATAGATAGATGGATCAGGGGTCTTCAAACTTGGCAACTTTAAGACTTGTTCCTCCTCCAGTCATATTAGCTCAGGAATTCTGGGAGTTGAAGCCCACAAGTCTTAAACTTGCCAAGTTTGAAGAGCCTTGATTTCAACCACAAGTCAGGTTTTCCAAATCTTGCCTGCCCCATCAAGCCATAAGCAGAAAAACCCACCTTGGTGTACCTGCCAATATGCTGCCGTTAGTTCAGATCAAATTTGAAGCCTTTCAAGCTTTCAAGAAGAGACTGGACAGAAATGGCATAGGCAGGTTCTCCTGCTTGAACAGAGGTCGCTTACGACCATTCCAGCAACCCCATTGGTCACGCGATCAAAATTCAGGTGGTTGGCCACTGGCTCGTAGTTACGACGGGTTCGCAGTGCCCCGAGGTCATGTCATCTCCTTTTGTGATCTTCTGATGAGCGAAGCGACCTTCTGGGGAAGCCGGATCCGCTTAACAACCGGGTGCGATTCAGGCGAGAAAGGTTATAAAATGGGGGGGAAGGGCAAAATTAACTTAACAAATGTCTCACTTAACGGCAGAAATGCAGGGCTCAACTGTGGCCGTTAAGTCAAGGACTGCCTGTCAATGAATTGCTCAAGGGATTGCTACCATGCTAAATGCATGGTAGCATTAATTTTTCCTGAATGGTGCAACCTTGGATGGTGGCAGAGAAAGTTTTGCCCGTTTCCGCTGGCATCTATTTCCGAGGTTCCCTTTAATTCAACAGGTCCTCAACTTACGACAATTCAGCCCCCAAATTTCTGTCACTAAGGGAGACAGTTGTTAAGCAAGTTCCTCCTCCATCCTTTCTGGCTACAAGCCCTTAAGTGAATCACTGCAGTTAGATTAGTAATTAGGTGAAATCAGCCTTCCCCGTTGACTCTGCTGGTCAGGCGTGATGCCGTCATAAATATGAACCAAGCGTCTGGATTTTGATATCCTGCCGCAGGGAGGCTTGCAATGGTTGTGCAAAAAGTGGTCATAAGTCCCATTTTTTTCAGTGCCGTTGTTAACTTCGGTCACTAAACAAACCATTGTGGAAGACTACCTGGACCTTGGATTCCCCACCGGCTGTAAACCAAGGGTTGCCTAGAAGCTCTTGTTCCCTGCCCCATGCACCTGTGCTTTTAGCTTTAGACCGGGAGCTGCAAAACAATGCGCCTCTTTTGCTGTTCACATCGCACAATCTTACTTGCCCTTCAACTGGAATCTCTGTGTGTGTGTGTGTGTGTGTCTAGAAAGAAAAAAGGCTCCCTTTGTGAGCCGAGGAAGAAAACTAAGTCAATTGGAAGTGAAGTGCTTTTAGCGTGGGAATAATGCGCTGTTCTTTTCCACAGGAACAAAACACACACTTTTGGAAGGAAGGAAAAAACCCTCCACGCACAACTCGCTGACATCAGCAGGGCTCTTGTTTTGCCAAAGCTGGAGAATCACACGCGCAGCCATCCACCGCAGCAGTGGCAGTGCTGCAGAGCGATGCAGCCTGCATGACACCCCCCCACCCCCAAAGCTGGCCACCCTGGGTCTCCGACGCTGGAGCGAGCCATCTATCGGGTGCTTGGGAAGCATCCATCTTTTGTCCTCACCCCAAAATGGAGACCGTTCTCTGGGGCGTTGATGAGGGAAGAACAGACTTTGCTCTCCGACTCACTCACACACATACACGCACACTTGCAAAGGGGCCATCATCACATTCCACACATTTTCTGTTGCGCAGGACACAAACCGGGCCCCGCCCAACGACGCAACTGCCTTCTGCTGATAAGGTCAGAGAGACCGACAGAAACGCCCAGGCTGGAGAGGGAAGCTGGATTCAAAGGCTCATTTTGGTCTAACTCCCTGGAGCCCCCCCCCCCCCCCAAACCCAACAAACAGGCTGGATTTCCTGATTCTCACCCTCCCCTGGGGCCCTCCCGGCTTTCCCGTGTGCTTGGCAGTGGCTAATGGGAATTGGAGCCCTGCACACCGGGTAGGTTAGGAAAGCCTTGGTTGCCACAAGGATTTACACAAACATTTTAAAGGAAAGGCCAGGAAAAAGAGATTTGAAGAGAGAAGCAATTCGAAATCTGTCAATTCTTTGCTTTTAAAGAGGCTTTTTGCTTTTTTTGGGGGGGGGGGGGAATTGTGCACTCCCCGAGGTTTTGTCGAAATAACAATGGGGCAGATGCGAGGCTGATGGACAAAGAAAGGGATGTTGGAGAACATCCCCCTTCAAAGCAATTAAAACACAAAAGAATGCCAGGCATCTGGTAGAGAATGCCGAACAAGGGGTATTTTTAGCCTCTGCAATGCAACAGTGATCATGCTAGCAACTGCCATTCAACAAAGGAAAAGCTGTCCCACATGGATGGATTAAAGGGGTTTTGGAACCCTGCTTAGGCCACAGGCCAAGTAATGGGATTTTCCCCCCCCTCCAAACTGGAATCCTGTATATTCTATGGTCCAGGGAAAACCTAAGCCAAATAGGAAGAGCTTAGCAAGACCACCCCAGAACTGGGGTGCCAGCCTCCTGTTTCAACTGCTTCCAGGTGAAGTGAGTGCTTTTGTTCTACCTGTCCAGAGGCTACAGCCACATAGCTCTATGTTTAAGAGAGAGAGAAGAAAAATATTTCATTTTAGCATCTGTGTGTTACTGTGGTTTCTTCTGCACACCTCCGCCACGATGCCTAGTTCTTTTTCAACATGAAATTCTCTAACTGTGTGTGTTTCTTCCTAAATTGTATGCATGTGTGTGTGTGTACATGTGCTTTCATCTCTTTAACATCCTGGAAGTATATCCTAAAATCTAGGCAGGGTTAGTTGCCTCAAGGACTTACACAAGCAGCATTAAAGGGTTTTATTTTCAATTGTTTTCCTAATCTGAAATTCATTTTTCTTTTTGTTGCCACTGTAGGAAGCTTTTCTTGGTGAAAGAGCCATCTCCTCACCTGTTGCACCTGTTAAAGCCCAGCAAGGTGCAAACACCTATACCAAGAAGGCACAGAAAAAACTACTTTGCTGCAGCTTATGCATATATGCATTCTGGCACAAACACTCGTTGTGCGAAATATTTATTGCCAGTTACCCTAAGCAAATTCTTTCCTTGTGCAAAAGGAACAATGTCAGCAGGGTTCCCTTTTAATCTATCTTGCCTCAGGGACCACTGGAAGGCCTCTTGTCCAGCCTGAGGATAAACACTTAAATGCCCTTTTAACTACCTTCTCATCCGAACAACTGGAACTGACATGCCAACAGGCGTCCCTCTGCATGGGCATGCATTCCTCATTATTCCAGGAAAGCTGAAATAACCTTCCACACCAAAGGCCAAATGTAAATTTGGTACTTGGGATTCAGCTGCATTAAAAATGAGCTGTCAATATCGAAGTCTGTCTCTGTGAGTGGAAGAGCAATTCTGTATTGCAGGTATCATGCGGCAGAGGCAAAGTTTGGACAGCCTATAAATTGTTGACCCAGCCAGCCCTTTTCCTTCTACGTCTATCGTGATTGCAGCTGACAGCATCTTGAGTGTTCTTCTTATCCTCCTTGAAGGGGATCAATCAGGCAAGCATGAATCTTCATTTTAATGTCCTGCCATCTCAGCAGGAAGAAGGGCCAACCTTGGTAGCATGCAGCAAAGCACCGGGAAATGGTAAAACCCCAAATATCTGCAATTTCGTCACTTTGTCTTAAAACGCAACCTTTTACCAGTAGGTACTTTAATAGAGAAGTGAAAATAACATCCAAAATCCAGCATAATGCCCAGGGGGAGTACGCTATTCCTTTTTATGCACAAGAATCCCTAAATATGCTCTTTGTTTCCATCACTATTTTAAGGGGAATGACCTTCAATGACTGCCTTTGATTTTCAACCAAAATAAAGTAGAATTAGATCTTGCCTCTCTCAACTTTGAAATCTTTTATGGTTTGAGTTGAAAGAATAAAGAACGTTTAGATTTATCTATCAAATGAATAAGTGGCAACTTTGGGTACATTTTAAAAATATGTTCCCACCTCTAAATTAGTCATAGTCATGCAGAGGTTAGCAAAAACTGCATTCTGTGCTAAATCACGCCAGGAAAAATCTTACACAGCATGGATAAACAAATGCTAAACATGCAGAATCTGGAATTCATAGAATTTGCAGCTCATTTGCTCCAAATACATAAATATAATTTCCCTGGCTTTATTTTGTTTGTATCGATGGGCACCCGATAATACTTTGCCTCTTTCCTATTCTGACCATTTATATATGTCGTAAAATGTTAATTGAAAACTCAGAAAAATTGCTTGGAAAAACAAAAACATATTAAAGCATTCTGATTCCACTCCATGCACCAAAGACAGAATAAAACTGAGCGTTGAAAATGCTCTTTGTCACAAGGGCAAAAAGGGCAGGTACATCAAACAAGGAAAAATGTGGTCCTGCATGCATATTTCCAAATACCTGGGCTCTGACTTTGCGAAAGGATGAAAACATGATGGAGTTCAGAGTCTAAAAGGGAGGAGGGATACCAAGATAATGTTTTTTATTAATTCTACGCTAAATCCATAATAAAGCTGCTATATTATTTTGTCATAATACCAGCCATTTTCAAACATTAATTGCATGAAAATTAACCCATCCTATATACTTACTAACTCCTTTACCTGGTTAAAATTAACTGTTTTTTTAAAAAAGTAAAACTGCTTCTCGCTACTGTAATTTTATTAGATCAACATTCTTCTATTATTTCTGTCAATTCATTTAGGGTTACTTACCAATGTGACAGAACTTTATTCCACAGCATAATTAAGTGCAAAATAAATCCAAGTTTAATCCAACATAGACAATTTTGAAAAATCTTAACATGATTTGACAAATCACTGATTTTTTCATTTGGATTTATCGCTTTGCTTGAGCTTTTTAATTCCAAAACAAATGTTTCCGAGAATATTCTAGTAGCATCCTTTAAGTTCTTGTGCCAGAAGAAGATTCTAGACTACAGTTTGAATCACTACCTACATTGAACCTTCCCTAACTGGATTTGCTTGAAATTAATTCTGACTGTCTATTCCTAATGGCACTCCCTAAAGTCTAAATAAAATAAAGTTAAGTAGCTGAACTGGAACCCATGTTTCAAAGCAAATAAATTAAAGAATGCAAGGCTTAAAATAATTCTATCGATCAATGTAACAGAAATTTCATCGAAAAAGGATATTTTGTGGCTAACAAGCTGTATTATATTAACATCAATCCAAATACACTGTACACATACACCAACACACCTCACCTCAAATCCTGTCAGTTTATTCTGTGCAGAGACAGGCAATTAAGAGAACTAGACTGATTAATTATTTTAAATGTAGAGGATTACATACTCTGATAAAGCATAAAGGACAAAGGATTTATGCCAGCCCAAGTCCTTTCTTTCTGTATGTGAGAGATCTTGAAATATGACAGGCTGCACAATCATTTTAAAAATGGTGTCATTTTAAGCATTAGCGCTCTTATACAGGCACTTTTAAAAAAGTCAGCTCATTTTTCAAGGTGCCCAATTTCCTGGAAATCCTGCTTTGGGGGAAACTCTTTTGCTGAGAACTAACTGCCCCCTGGCCTGCAAAACCCCTTCTTCGCTCTGCTGTTCCATCCCGCCCAACCTTGCAGAGAGCGGAGGATGTTTAACACAACAGTGGGACGCCATTGCTGCAAATCCGAGGTTAGATGAACGTTCTCTTATATGTATTTCCTTCCTTCCTTTAAAATAAAAAATAAAAATCAAATGGATGGATGACAAGTTTAAGCCTTGTTCAAGCCTGGATCCCCGCTGTGCTCATGGGGGGCAAAAGGCAGATCATTTGAAAGGGTTCAACATAATTGAATCTGAATGAAATTCCTGCTGTTGCACTGGGCAGATCCTGCCTCTCCCCCACTCCACATACACCCACACACCCAAGGTCAGTGGTGCATATCCTTTCCAAGGGTGGAAGGAACAACCAGTCCACCAAGCCCAGGAAAACAATGCAGCACCTACCACACCCAATTCACTTCCATCCTTATCCTTTTCTTTTTTTAAAGCAAACCCAATGCAATTTCAGGTTTTGAGGAAAATTTGCAGGACTGAAAAGATTTTTTTTTTTTAAATGGCAAGCTAAGGTAACAATACACACCAAAAAAGCAGCATTGATGCAGAGTACTGTACTAATAAATTATGGACAGAATGATCTCTTACAAAGGACAAGGGACTGAATGTGATAGCTCAGATGAATTTAGAACATCATCTAGTGTTAAATATGTTACTTTTCCAAATTCAAACAAGAGGGCTATTGTCTTCGGTGTGCTTTTTGACAGATATAATACCCATGGACGATATATCCCAAAGGTGCTTTATTTCCAAGAGAGAACTGGACTTCTTTGTTGTTTTTTCTTTGAAAATGTTCCGCTTCTCATCCAAGAAACGTCTTCAGTTTTTGGATGAGAAGCAAAATCTTTTCAAAGGAAAAGAAAAAACAAAGTCCAGTTGTCTTTTGGGGGAGGGGAAAAGCATGTTTGCCCCAAACATGGATCAGATGAGAATCTCCAGATATATTTACACATGTATATATGCTCCCTGCTCTATAATGCCTCTGAAGGGCCTAGAAAAATATAAACTGAGTTTACTTTATACAAGGCCAATACGCTGGAAAAGGCTGACAGATGAGAGGCAGATGGTTAGCAGGAAGTGCAAAGATTAAGTTTGGTGTGTACATGATTGATAAGGGAATGAAAGGTTAAGCAATTAGAGGGGTTGTTCCAGTAGGGTTGGGAAAATATTTCAAGTTCCTTAGCATTTTCCTAGCCAAAATGCCTTGAGTCACTGCATTTTAATTCATCTGAAGATTCCCCGTCTGTAGCAGACTTAATTTTAATGTGATGGGTTGTCCTTTGGCTAGAATCAAATTGGGATTTTATTTGGGGCTTCAATTTTTTCCCTTAGCAAATAATTCCATAGGGTTCGTGTTTTTAAGAAGCTTATGACAAATTGAATTCATACAAGGAGACAACAATGACCTGAGAAATAACCACTGCAACATAACCCTACAACTGTGGAAATCGCAGTATTTTGAAAAAAGAAAAAGAAAGAGATGCATACAAGGAAACAACCAGACCTCCAGTTTTCCCTGCTTTGTCAATTTCCTCCCAAGAATGGTAAAATGGAAATAAAAACATTTAAATAGCTACAGTTTCTCTTTGCTCCTTCTTTGTATAAATATTATTTTTAATGGAAATATTGTTTCCCCCACACATTTGGAAGATGTTCTCTTAACACCAGTTCAACATATAAACTGATTAGGATTACACTGAACTATATGCCCAGATCAGGAATCCAGTGCCTCTCCTACTTCTTCAGAGGCAGACAAGTCTCCCTTGCCCACAAAACCTTACTCCCAAGGCATGTACTCCTCATTCCAACTGCCCTGCAACCTGATCGCCACAAATTCAAATTATGCCTTGTTCCAAAGCCAAAATTCTTAGGATGCTGCAGCCACACAACCCTCAAAGAACACGAATGGAAAGCCCACCCTCCCAATGCATTCAAAGCCTCTCATTGAAAGCATATTGCCTTAAAAATAAAATTCACGGCTAAATGCTTATTCCTTTGCAAAGTCTACTAGCCAGGTTTACAGGAGGGGCGCTTGACCTTCTATCAGGCAATCCAAATTTGTATTTAATTGGACGTGTGAAAACAACCCTGCGCATTTGAACTGAATGAAACCGGAGGAATGCAATTGTAAACCATGATTTTAATACCAGGCATGGCAGGTTTGAGTCCATCAGTCATGGTTAACACAAACCAGCTGGGTGTGCAACAGGGAAACCTAACCTGCAGATAAGAAATCGTGTGAACAAGAGTCCCTAATATACAAGCTGGGGCATTTCCCCCCTTCCTTTCTGAATGCAGAAGGCTGGATAAAATCCAGCTTTCCAGACTTTGGATACCCTAAAGATTCCAAAGCCCATCATCCCCCGCCGTGGGAAAGCTGGCCTGGGGCCGCTGGAGAGGAGCCACACCTCAAGCGCCTTACCTGCCCACCCGGCGCAGGCGCAGAAGGCGCGCGCTCCTCCAGGGCGCCGAAAGAGGGCGCTCTGAAGCCTCGCCCATCTTTTCGCCCCGCGCTCGGCCCCCGCTTTCCCCGGAACGCCCTGCCGCCGCGTCCTCCCGCCCCCTCCTCAATCCTCACCGGGTCGGTTCGAAGGGCTCTCTCGCTCGCTCTCTCCCCCAACACACCTCGCTTCTCCTCAGTCCGCCACGCGCGGCTCCGCCCCTCCTCGCAAACCCCTCGGACACCGACTGAGCTCCGCCGGCGCCGACGCCCCTCTTTATAAGATGGCCCGCGGTGACGTCATCGCCGCAGAGACGGCCGCAGAAGCCGAAGCGCCTGGGGTGGGGGGGGGGGGGGCGGGGGGGGGCGGAGCTGGAGCGTCGGAAAAACCCGAAGCGGAAGGAATGCGAGCGGCCGAAGTCGCCCGAACGGGGCCGGAAAGAGCCGAAAGCTTCAAGGGCAAATGTCTGGTCGGTTGGCAACACCGGACAGGGTGCAAATCGGTGGTTTCTCCGCATGACGTCATTTCGTTGTGTTGCTCAGCCAGAATAATAAAAAAACTTTAAAAAGCTTATTCGGATGTCTTCCACCCTGGCGCGAGACTTTGCCTGATGCTGTCCTACAGCACCACCCTGAAGGGAAACTGAAGCATGGTGCAGTAGGCTCTCCTGCTTGAGCAGCGGGCTGGACTAGAAGACCTCCAAGGTCCCTTCCATTGTACCTGATGATTGACTCCTGATGAATGTCTCTTTTCTTTTATGTACACTGAGAACATTTGCACCAAGGGAAATTCCTTGTGTGTCCAATCACACTTGGCCAATAAAGGATTTCTATTCTGTTCTGTGCTGTGCTATTTACTGTTCCTATTTCTGTTCTTTCTCTTCTCTTCTCTTTTATTCCCTCCCATATTCTCTTCTCCTCTCCCCTTCCCTTCCATATTCTATTCTATTCTATTCTATTCTATTCTATTCTATTCTATTCTACCTGTGCAAGATTGGTTTTTAGAGGGTCACTGAGGCCATTTGGAGGTTTGATTTGTTTATCTGAGTGGTGCAAAAGGGTGTGGAGCCTTCTTGGAACTGTTGAAGCTGCCTCAACCACTCTCTGAAAGGATGCAGGTGACCAGCTCTGTCTTCAAGTGGTATAAATGCAAGTATAAATCCTTCTATTCCCTTCCATGCAGTCAGAGCTGAAGAAGCTTCTTGGATGAGAAGTGAAACGTCTTCAAAGAAAAACCCAGAAAGTCTAGTTGCCTCTTGAAAAAAGCATCTTTGGGGCAATCCTGGCCTAGATGACTGAGAATCTCCAGACATTCCTCTCCAAAATAAGCAGCTTCTTCTAGCCAGTTCCTTCTCTCTCCCAACTGCAACAGAAGGGAATTATTGACCAATACACCCACTGCTGCTGCTGCTTCCTAACTTTCCCCATCTTGATTGTCCAAAGCAAGATCGTTCAATTCACCCTTGGCATCAACGTGGAACAGATGCTGGAGAATTGGAGCCAAGCTTTGCTTCCTTTGTTCCTTTATTTAAATATATCCACGTCACTGTAGTGCTTTTAAAGTTGTAGCAACGTTTCAGCAGAATCTCATCTGCCATCATCAGGCTTCTGTGTTGAGTTTGTATGTGAGTTTGTATGTACTCAATAGAGAAGCCTGATGATGGCAGATGAGATTCTGCCTAAATGTTGCTACAACTTTAAAAACACAACTACAATGACGTGGGATAATACCCGAAGGAAGCTGAACAGCACACATGTAAGGACCCGTGAAAACTTAAAAAAAACATATATACCGAAACATTGCTACAACTTTAAAAGCACAACTACAATGACGTGAGATAATACCCGAAGGAAGCTGAACAGCGTGTGTGTGTGTGTGTGTGTGTGTGTGTGTGTGTGTGTGTGTGTGTGTAAGAGGATAACCTGCAGAGTATTAAGCTGCAGCAGCATCCACAGCCAGGAGAACGCAATGGCACCGGCATTGTCTGGAAGGAACACAACTTATCGCAATTCGGATGAGGAAGAGATGCTGATGGGAGCCTTTCTCCAGGTTCTGCGTTTTGCTTCGATGCAGATAGTTATTATGAATTTCCCAGAAATCTTTGAATGCCGCAAAACGCCAAATCAACATCAACCTCCCTTTGAGACTGGAGAGGCCCAGGATTGCTGAGTTAAGTTTTATATTCTAGATAGCGACTGATGCACTAAATTCATTGATTTGCAGTGGTCTGACAATCTTATGTGAGCCTGCTCCAAAGGACTTATTCCCAGAAACATATGGATGTAGGTTAAATAAATAATTCCCTCAACATTGTCCAACTATTTACAAAGTCTGCATTACTATTACTATTAATCTTCTCATTATTCCTATCAACCATCCCCTCCCACTTTTGACTGTAGGACTGTAATTTTGTCGCTTTTATCCTTACAATTTATATGGACTGTTTCCTCGGATGATTGGATTGCTTATTGTACCCTTGGACTATCATGAAGTGTTGTACCTGATGATTCTTGACTCTTGACAAATGTATTTTTTCTTCTGTGTACACTGAGAGCATTTGCACCAAGAGAAATGTATGTCCAATCCCACTTGGCCAATAAAGAATTCTATTTTATTCTCTGAGCGCATACAAATCGCTGCCAGGGTTTTTGAAAGATCTGAGTCATTTCCCCAAGTCTTTTATTATTTCCATTATGGTCTAAAGCAGGGGTCCCCAACCCCGCGGACTGGGGACTGGCACAGGGCCACGGCATACCAGCAACCAGGCCACGCAAAACAAGAGAAGCCCCATCCTCCGGATGCAGGCAGCACACAAAACCACGCACCCTCTGGTCCACAGAAAGAAAATTTCTTGGTGGAACTGTTCCCTGATGCCCAAAAGATAGCTGCTGGTCTAAAGCAGGGGTCAGCAACCTTTGTTGTGGTTTGCCAGCAGCCTGTGCAGATGGCAGCAGAATCAGACTGGGGAAGAACGGGGACCAGTCTGGGAGTCTGGGGAGGACTTGGACGAGGGTCCTGCGTCCGATGCAGAGAGGGGGCCAGGACCATCTGGGAGTGGAGTGCTGATTCCGGAGCCTTTGGAGTCTGGCAGCAGCGAGGCAGAGGAACAAGGGGAGCCTGTTCCCAGTGCGCTGTGCGCAGAGCTGCCAGAAGGAAAGAGCAGCTAAGATAAAAGGGGCGACTTGGGAGTAAGGCTTGGAGGTGATTGCTCCTCCTCAAAGGTATAAAGGAAGTGCAAAGGTAGAGAAACCTATGCAGGAAGCAAAGATTCGCTTGTTTGGATTAAACCCTGAAGCTGGGTGGACTTCGCACTTCAGTTGTTTTTTTCTAGTTAATTTGGTACTTTAGTTGTTGGCAGCAATTCAAAGGAGAGAAAGGTGGGTGCTTATCTCGAGGGACTGTTTGGGACTCATTATGGGCTGGGAATAAACACAATTCCCACTGTTGAAATTAAACCAGAATTGTTTTAACTCAGCATGTGCTTAATTACAGTCTCAGGAAGTCTTGGTCAGAACAACCTTAAACACTCAAAGAGCCATTTGGATCTGTTTCACACAGCAAAGAAAATACCGGGAGCCACAAAATCTACTGGGGGTTGAAAAGCTCAATCCATCGCGGGCTGGCAGGTGTCACACATTGGCAGTTGTGACGCATATTTTGAGCGACAGGGAGCCGCCCAGAGGGATGAAAAGAGCCACATGCGGCTCTAGAGCCACGGGTTGCCGACCCTTAGTCTAAAGAATTGTTCTTCCACAATTCTTTTAAGATGCAAATTGTACGTATCCTCCAGCCCTGGAATTCAGTACAGGTTAGTCTTCAACTTATAAACAGTTCACTTAGTGACCATTCAAAGTTACCACGGCGCTGAAAAAAAGTGACTTTTGGCCACTGTTGACATCTATAACCCTGTGGTCATGGGATTTCCATTCGGAAAATGCTTGACAACTGACTCACATTTATTGACAGTTTGTTGTGTGTCCCGGGGTCATGTGATTTGCTATTGGTGACCTTCTGACGAATGAAGTCAAGGGGGAAACCAGATTCACTTAATGACGGTGTTACTCATTTGAACAACCGCTGAACAAAGGTGGCAAGGAAGTCATGACATGGGGCAAACTTTTCACTTAGCAATATAGATTTTGGGCTCAATTTGGATCGTTAAGTTGAGGGGGTATCCCTGAATGAAGACCACATAATGAGTTCCATCTTGAAACTAAGCCAATAAGAAAGAGACCAAAGTCGTAAAAAAATAGTAACCTGAGATCATACATTCCGAGCCTTTACTTTGAAAACAGATGTGCGTATACATTAAAATAAGTTACTCAATGAAGTCTTTAAAATAAAGCTCATTTGAGCTTTCATGACATTCAAGGCAGCTTCTTCCCAAGCTTTTATTGTCTTTATCATTGTAAAACAAGACACAAAAGCAAAATAAGACACAAAAGCTCAACATTTCATGCTTGATTGAGCTGACACCATCGCTCTGTCGACTTGCAGATCTCCTACTCTACCAGCAAGCCGGAGCATGTCATATGTAATGTATGTATGTATGTATGTATGTATGTATGTATGTATATATGTATGTTATTCAGCTTTGTTTGGGTATTTTCCCACGTCCTTGTAGTTGTGCTTTTAAAGTTGTAGCAACGTTTCGGCAGAATCTCATCTGCCATCATCAGGCTTCTGTATTGTGTTCGTCTGATGGCAGATGAGATTCTGCCGAAACGTTGCTACAACTTTAAAAGCACAACTATAACGACGTGGGAAAATACCCAAACAAAGCTGAACACCATACATGTAAGTACCCGTAAAAAACTTAAGAAAATACACACACACACACATATATGATCAGAAATATTCTAATGTTTAGCACCAATGCATAAAAATATAAACTCCTCTTTGTTTTCCACCGATCGCTTTCAAATAGCAAAAAAAGTGGAAATTCCACAGTCCTATTGCTCATGTATAGGCTTGGATCCAAGAAAGAAAACCTTCCAGACTGATTTTAAGCAATTTCCCTTGATTTTATGAAAATTAAGCAGCCAGCAGGGATCTTCTTTTCCCATTCATGGTTCTATTTTGAGGAGGGGGATGGATCTTACTTAAATAAATGCAAAGCTCTGTAAAACCTTTAAAAAAAAGAATGAAGGCCACAAATCAATTAATGTTCTTTCAGCATTGCTTGGATTAGCTCAAAGGTTTTCACTCTGCCTTTTTTTTTTTTAATTAAAGGCAATTAACCCAAGCTTTTTGCTGCAAAGGACTGCAGTGCTTTCAATTAAAAATTAATCTATCTTCCAATTCAATCCCAGTGTTTCAGACACTGAGGTGGTGGGGTTTGATTTTTGATGTGCAGTAAATTTCTGACATTAATAAAACACAGGAGGGCACTGAAAAAACCAATTTGTTTCTGTGTCTTAGGAGAGTGGGTATGACACAGCAGGAAAAACAGGAGGACACACCCATGTGCGATGATGCGAGTGCAAATCCCAGCTGAAAATCTTGGGAGATAAACAATTGTTTTTGACAATCTGAATAAGAACTGACTAGCCATTCTGGATTCTGCAGAGAATCCAAACATTGTTTTGTTTTGTTTTTAAAAATGTCTGCCTACAGACTTTTTTATGACCAAAAAAAAAACAAAAAACACCACCCTGAAGCAAGCTGTTCTTTCATCTTCTGTAAAAGTGCAAGGAATCCCAGCCTCATGATTTCCAAAAAGAAGGTGGCAAATATCCTTTGGGCAGTGGAATGTTTTTTTGTTGCAAGCATTCCTGGGAGAGAAGAAAATATTCTTTTAAAGGTAGGGCGATCAAACACAGATGCGTAACCTGAGGACAATGCAAGCGCAGCGACACAGGCATGAGGGTGCAAAAAGCTATTTTGTGCTGTGTGTGATGGGGGAAAATGAGGCTAAGGGAGGTTAATATTGATTCAGGGAATGGCCGGATGTAAATCAGAGATGCTTGGGGTGCCTCGGGGAGGGATGAGAACAGAGAGGACTGACAAAAAAAATAGCAAAGCAGAATGACAATGGAGACTAGGAAAGGTTCCACAGAGAAGGTGGTTGCTGGCTGGGTGTATGTGTGAAAGGCTGATCTGATGCTCCTCTGAAAGTCGTTCACATTCTTGATTTGAGGGGTCCTTGGTGCTCTCTGATCTTGGTTGTTTTCTTGCAAATGTTTCATTAGTGAAACTAGGTGACATCATCAGTGCTAGGAGAGAGTGGGCTTTGTGGAGAGGAGGAGGAAGAGGAGGAGAACAATGACAACAACTCTGGGGCCCTTAGTGCTCTCTGACCTTGGTTGTTTTCTTGCAGACATT
>BLBF01000074.1:3638968-3651468 GCA_015471245.1 Laticauda colubrina
TGGGGCCCTTAGTGCTCTCTGACCTTGGTTGTTTTCTTGCAGACATTTTATTACCAAACTAGGTAACATCATCAGTGCTAGAAGGAATTGATGGGGGGGGGGGGGGGGGAGGAAGGAAACAACCAGCCAAACTCAGCCGTCCTTGTCTTAGCTTGAAACCTAGATTGAGAGAACATCAACTTACCTTTAAAAATTGCTTGAATCGAATGAGGGAGCCCATTTCTCCAGGGCTGGTGATTGATTCAATCCTGGAGGGCAGAAGAGAAGAGCAGTTGGGTCTGATTCAAATATTCAAAGGTGGCTTTACTGTCTATACTATACTGTCGGGGCTTTGATTTTGTCTGTCCACTTCCAGTTTGGCCAATAATCGGGACTGAAAAGAAGAACGAAGCACTTTTGAGAGTCACAATGCATCCCAGAGGGGATTCTCTGTCCCAGCTTATTCAAATATTTGTAATTGAGGGAGCAGGGAAGAAAACAAACAAACAAACAAACAAACAAAAAAGCATGACAATCCCTTCCTCAGAATTGGAAGAAATGTAAAGAGACAGTATGTGTTTCAGAACTGCCTCAAAATTCCAGGCCATACCTGGGAAAATACTCTTCCTGGATCAGGAGAAGCATCTTCCAAAATTGCCCCTGGTACTGCTTCATGAGAGCATTCCCACACACCTGAGGAGCACAAAATAGAAAAATTTCAAGCCATAATATTGGAAAAGGAGGACAAAATCTCCCTCAAACTTATCCAAGTTAAGAGAGTGCAGCTATTCTAATTCATATTAATGTTACCTTGTTTCCCTGAAAATAAGACCCTGTCTTATATTGTTTGCCATCAAAAAAGGACCCAGGTCTTATTTTGGGGGGATGTTATCCGCTAACCTCACTTGCATGCGTCGCCCATGGCCTCCTTTTCACTATCAGAGGCCTTCAGGAATTTTTTCTTCTTCTGGATCGATCCAGAGTTTTGTTATCAGCTACAGAGGCCTGCAGAAGAAATGGGCTGGCAAGGCAGGTGTCGGGGTGTGCGAGGCCTAGCTACACCTGTCCAAAGAGAAGTATTAGGGCAGCTCCACCTTCCCCTAGCTTAATTTTCCCCGTCCACTCTGGAGTGGGCGGGGTCTTAATTAGGGCTTATTTTTTGGGGGGGTTGCTTATATTGGGTGCACATGTAAAAATCTAGCTAGGACTTACTTTCAAGGTAGGTCGTATTTTCAGGAAAACAGGGCAATGTTAATTCACTGGAAGTTTTTAAGAAGAGTCTGGACAGTCACTTGTATGAGATGGTATATATAGATTCTCCTGCCTGAGTAGGGAGCTGGACTAGAAGACTTTCATGGTCCCATCCAGCTCTGCTCTATTCTATCTTCGATTCTATTCTCTCCTCTTCTATTCTGAGCATAACTACTCATGAGCTGGAAGGAGAAGGAAAAAGCCACAGGCAGACAAGAGCTCCACTTACCTCCAGGAAATCAAAGAGAATCGTTGCCGTCACATCTGCCAGCGGCTCCATGTTCAAAATCTGTGCCAGCCAACGCCATGCATGGTTTAATCCATGTGGGTGAGTCTAATGAACAAAAGAAAGACCAGTCCCTGAAATTGGGGTTATTTTAACCCCCAAAAACCCATCCTACTTTAGTTTCAAGCTCCCTTTCATAGGTGGCTTCCGCCCGAAGCAACCTGTGATGACCCAAGGCGTGACACAAAAATAACAAAGTCACAAACATAAATTCCTTTTAATGCCTCCAACTTGGCCCCAATGTCCAATTATCCTCAGCTGAATATCAAACTCTTTTAAAAAAAACAGTCTACGGAGGGAGTAAATGCAACTGAACCCAAAGTAAAGATAATTAGAAATAAAAAAACCAACACAAGCCACACTGAAGTAATTAACAGGGCAGGCCAGGATGATAAATTGCAGATTTCCGCCAGATAATGCAGCAACCACAGTTGGGAGGAAGCCAAAACCCAGATAAGCTTTGACAAGAATAATGCACACTTTGCTTCCAGAAACTTTGCCATGCGCAGTTTGTCCTTTTAACCAGTCCTCCCAGCTGCAGCCCATGAAGGGAATCAGGGCCCTTTCCTCCCCTGTAGTCCACGCCACTCCATTTCTCCCTATCCGGTCCTCCCCGTGTGCCCTAGGATGAAGAGGGAATTCCTAGGTCTTCCTCTGAATGCCCACCCGGATTGTGCCCTTCCCCAGTTTCCTCCACAACCACCGGAGCCACACTCCCACTTCCTGTCAGCTGCTCGACCTCCTCCTTGGAATCAGACTCCAACAGGGGCAGGACACAACTTTAAGTGGAGGGAATGAAATGTCTGAACAGATTCAGTGGCTGTTGGAGTGGACAATGATGCCCGCTTGCAAGGAAGGGGACAGAGGCTGCCAGAAGGGTGGAAAAGTCCACCTTTGGATTGATCAGCGATGACAGAAGACGCACTTACTCACCCCTTGCTTATCTCGATAAGGCCACTGAAGCTGCAGGATGGCCGCATAGAGTCGGATCATTCCAGACATCCGCTTGAGAAAGTTATCTTGGGGCTCTACTTTCCCATCCTTCACTTGGTAGCCAAGTATCCTAAAGAAGATGTGGAGATGATCCCCAGGTTTTGACCAAGCTAAGCAACTAGCTATTGATCATAAAAGACATGGAGTTCCACTTAGAACTGAATAGAATACCTCTCCACAGTAGGAACAGAATTAAACAGGGCGCGTGGGAACCAGCGAGGTATTTAAAGGACCTGATCTTCCCAAAACATAAAATAGCATTCTTCAGAGCCAGATTTAACATCCTCCCCTCAGCACTCCTCCAGGGCAGGTATAAGAAGACCCCAATAGCAGAACGAGTATGTATATGTACAAAAGGAGAAGTCAAAGATATCACACGTGTTTTATTGTACTGGGAGTAATACAGAGTTTATAGGTCAATGTATAAAGGTAAAGGTTTCCTTTGCACATATGTGCTAATTGTTTCCAGCTCTAGGGTGCAGTGCTCATCTCCGTTACAAAGCCAAAGAGCCAGTGCTGTCCGAAGACGTCTCCGTGGTCATGTGGCCAGCACAACTAAACATCAAAGGCGCACAGAACGCTGTTACCTTCCCACCAAAGGTTGTCCCTGTTTTTCTACTTGCATTTTTTTTACATGCTTTCGAATTGTTACCAATTGAGGACCGCCTGTGCAGCCTCACTCAGCTCCCCAACTGCCCAACTGAGTGGAATCACCTCTGATACTCTTCCAATGGGGTGCTTTCTTTCATCGCAGGGTAGAAGGGCACGGCGTAAGGACACTTTTTGTGCAAGTGAGCCAAGGTGAGGGTGCCCACCTTGGGGTGCAGCTCCCAGATGCCAGACGCCACCATGGCAATGGGGAATGCCGCTTCGTGGTGTGCAGCTACTTCTTCTTCACCTTGTTTCTGGGGGAAAAAAATAAAATAAAAAACCCAAATATAGATCTTTCGGTCTGCGCTAAGTGCTCCAAAGCACAAGAGAAGTTTCACCTATCACTCTCACTAAACATAGGTTCAAAATAGTTTCTAAATCCTATCTTGTGCACAGGGTGGTGTATAAACACAGCCTGTGTGCAAATTGTAATGCCAAGCTCCTTTTTTCCCTCAGTCTGAATTGTCCAGATTTCCTTCCCTCTGTTTACTGAATTATTGTGTTGTGTGGTGCGATGATAAGAATGCACTATTGCGGGCTAATTCTGTCCACTGCCAGCAGTTCGATCCTGACCGGCTCAACGTTGATTCAGCCTTCCATCCTTCCGAGGTCAGTAAAATGAGGACTCAGATTGTTGGGGGGCAAGAGGATGACTCTGTAAACCGCTTAAGGAGGCTGGGAAGCACTATGAAGCGGTATATAAGTTGAACCGCTATTGCTATTTCCGAAGCAGCTTAAAAGAAGCCAGAGTTAAATGATCATTTAAAAAGACCACCACATGCAGAATCATGTTTTTGATCTGGAGAAGGGAAGGAGGGAGGGAGGCAAACTTTTTGCCAATATGACCTTCTTACCACAAACTTTTCAGACAGTTTGAAATACACAAATTCTAGGCCTTCGGGGTGCTGCGTGATGGATATTTTATGGCCGCCACAATGCACGTATTTTCCTGAAAGGAGGCTGTTGATCTTTTCAAATATCTCCTTCAGTTGAGAACCTGTGAAGACCAGCAGAAGAAAAAGATACCAATGAAGAAAGTAGCTGGTGCGTGAAGTCAGGTTTTTATGCGTTCAAAATAAGTAACATTATGTAAACAAGCATTGGGACGAAAAAAGTGGTTTTGGTATTATATCTGACATATATTCATCAAGGTCAGACAGGTGTTCTCTCATCATTTTCTTGCTTATTTTAATTTTTATTTCTAGTCTTTTACAGTTATAGGTTTTTAATAGGTTGGGTTACAGTTTCTTTTTGCGTGAAGACTGATGCAAAGAATGAGTTAAGCAACTCTGCTTTCTCTCTGCTGCCTGTTATTTCCTTCTCACCTTCTCTCTTTAGTGGGACCAACCATTTTCTTGACTTTTTTCTTGCTATTTATAAGTTGAAAGAAACTTTTTTAAAAAATTATCTTTGACTTTTTTTGCAAGTCTTTTTTTATTCTGAGCCTTTGCTTTCCTGACTTTATCTGTGCAGATTCGGGCTATTTGCTGATATTCTGGCTTGGTTATGTATCCTTCTTTCCATTTTTGTACTTATCCTTTTTGTCTTTCAGTTTATGAGAGAATTTTTTGTGCAACCATGTTGGTTTCTTCTTGGATTTCTTATTCTTCTTTTTCAATAGTATTGTGTTGGACTGGGCTTTTATTATCATATTTTTCAATGTTTCCCATGCTTCTTGAGTTGTTTTCCTCTTTAGGATTTTTATCCATGGATTTTTTCTAAGGCTCGGCATTTGTTTAAATTGGCTCTTTTAAAGTTTAAGACACTGGTTGGTGTTTGCATTTATCAAATTCCATTATGACATGGTCACTCTCACCCAAGGTTCCAGCAACTTCAATTCCCTCTATCACTTCTTCTCTATTAGTAAGAATTAGGTCCAATATAGCTTTTTCTCTACTGTCATTCTACTGTTTCAATGACAAAGTTGTCACCTAAGTTGGTTAGGTATCTGTTCTATCTCCCACTTGCTGAAGAGTTTGTCTCCCAGGATTGATAAAACAGTTTAATAGTGATCTAACAGATAATCAGAGTTGGAAGGGACCTTATAGGTCATCAAGTCCAACTTCCCGCCCAAGCAGGAGACCCTATACCATTTCTGACAGATGGCAGTCCAATCTCTTATTGAAAGTCTCAAGTGATGGCGGTCCCACAACTTCCAAGGGCAACTTCTATTCCATGGGTTGATTGTCCTCACTGTCAGAAAGTTTCTCCTTATCTCCTTGTTCAGTTTCCATCCATTATTCCTTGTCTGGCCTTCGGGTGCCTTGGAGAATAGCTTGAGCCCTTCCTCCTCCCTGTGGCAGCCCCTCAAATATTGGAAGACTGCTATCATGTCTTCCCTGGTCCTTCTCTTCTCCAGACTAGTGAATAGTTCAGTTCAGTTTATTACAGTCACAGACCAGAACAAATAAAAACATTCAGTAAATATACAATTAAAAATTCTAGTATAAAATAATAAATAACAACTAAAATCTATGATAAAATCCAGTCTGTCAATTATACATGGTCTAACTATACTAAAATTACAGTCCATAAACTGTGTGGCCCGTTGTCAGTTTCATACTAAGAAAAAGGAATAAGCAGTAGTGCAAAGAGTTTGCCACATTTGTTACATGAAATAACTATGGTGCATTAGACATGTGTTTCCAATGAAACCCCAGTGCTGCTGCACATAAAATAGTGATTAGCAGTTAATAAACTGCTAATATTGTGATCAGAAGCCTTACAAGGAACAAACAGAGCTAGGGATCACCTGCAATGGTAGAAATCTGGCTAACAGGGATGGTGGCAGCTTTCTGCAATTCCATTTTGATTTTTTTCTCCTGAAAAAGAGGAAAACATTCAGAAGCTGACCTTAGTGCAGCATTCAAAATCCATGGTTTTGTGGCTGAGGAATAGAAATTGGAACAGAAATGAAATACGAATAGAAATGAAATAGAAATAGAAATAGAAATGACGTCACATAGCATAGAACACAGAACAGATTACAGAATAAAACAACTACAGGAGAGTAGATTAGAGACGAGTAGAACACAATAGACTATATAATTAAAAATAGGAATAGAATAGGATAGAATATAGGATAGGATAGAGCTGGAAGGGACCTTGGAGGTCTTCTAGTCCAGCCCCCTGGGAGTTGTAGTCTAGAACCCTTAAAAGTTGTCAAGCTTGGATATACGCCTGCTCTACGATATTCTTACCTGTGTGTCTTTGCTGTTGGCCAAGCGACTGAAGGAAGCCACACAATGTTCTGATTCTTTCTGCAGTACTTTGTACCACTTCATGATGGAGGGGTCTGCCTTTTCCTGAAGCCCTAGAGACATGATAGTAAAGCAGATAAAGGAGCAGTGGAAACTAATGTAGGTAGTTCTTGGCTGACAACCATTCAATAGACACACAAATATTAATATCTACAGACTGTGCAAAAAGAGACAATCAACCAGCCCAAAAGAGAACAAAAGGACTCCAGCACCTCTCCACCAGCAATCAGCACACAGATCAGCATAGATTAATTCACACCAACATCACACCAACAATCAAGTTAGCAATACCCCAGTCAAGAAACTGCCAAAGAAGCCAACAGCAAACAGCCCAAACTAACAATCTCTAAACTCTGCCCTCACCCACACAGACAGGGGAAGACTCCAGAATATAAAGCTGATAGCAAACAGCACTCTTGACTCTTAACACTGATGATGTTACTGTCAGGATTCTGGCAATTGCCCTAATTAAATAATGATTCTGGAGCCAACCTTTCAAAAAACTTCATTAGGGATTCATTAGAGGCAACATATGGAGCCTCAGTGGCACAGTGGTTAGAGTGCAGTTCTGCAAGCTACTCCGACTGCAATTTGGCAGATCGAATCCCACCAGGCTCAAGATTGACTCAGCCTTCCATCTTTTCCAGGTGGGCAAAATGAGGACTCAAATTGTTGGGGGCAAGAGGCTGACTTTGTAAAGTGCTTAGAGAGGGCTGTGAAAGCACTGTGAAGCAGTATATAAGTCTAAATGCTGTTGATATACTGGCACTGCCCTGCGTGAAGCCAACTCTGGCATACATAATTTACAGTCCCCTGTGACCCTGTTTTCCTGCCTCCCCCCTGGGGGTCTCATCAACCAGATTCTCCAATTGAGCCCGGGGTTGGGTGTCCTCACTCACATTCTCCAATTAAATCTATTTGTGGGTAAAAGCCCTGGTATTTTAATTACAACCATTTAAAGATAAAGAGTTGGAGTGTACTTTCCATTTCAAACTGCTGCAACTGCTCTTCCAGATTTCCTTCCTCCCCCTCCTTTTTTCATGGCAACTACTAAAACAGGCATAGGAATGTTTTATGAGTTACCTAGCTGGGTAATGAAATGTCTGCAAGAAAACAAGCAAGCTGAAAGAACACCAAGGACCCCCTCGTTACAACTGTTCATTCAGTTACAATGGCTGTCAACTCATAAAACATTTCTATGGTGGTTTTATAGTTGCCAACAGAAAGGGAGGGGAGAAAGCGGTCTGGAAGAGCAGTGGGGCAACTTGGAATCCAAAGTGCTTTCCATGCATAGTTTTTCAGAGATTGTAACTAGGTGACTGAAGTTTCTGCAAAATTCTAACTGGAGAGCCTGATTGATGACTTTTGGCTATGGAGGTGTCCCATTGGAGGATATGAATTATGATACACCCAGGGGGCGCGGGGAAACCAGAGTCAAGGGTGACAGTGAATTATGTGTCTCAGAGTCAGCTACTCCCAGGTAAAAGCCGCTTCGAAAGAGGACTAATTATTTAAGAAAAAGCACCATTGTGGAGAGGATGATGGGAGCTGTAATCCCACAAAATCTCAAAGATGCTAGAAAAGCAGATACATTGATTGCATGTTGGGGTTTTACCTCCAGCAAGCTTTCTGGGATCTGAAGTCTGGGATTTTGCCAGCTCCTGTTTCTGCAGTTCCTCTGTTTTTTTGGCCTCGGCTGCTGTAGCCGCAGCCAAAGCCAATTTCTCCTCCTGCTTCTTCTTCTCTTCCAGGCTGAGCGCAATTTCTTGCTGCAAGTCAGAAAGCAGCTGGTGCATTTTGAACAGGGTGTGATCAGCGGAAGACACATCTGCCTCGCTGGGGAAAGCCTGCTTTTGGGGAAAAAACCCCCAAAACCAAAAATCAGAAAACCAGTTTGAATAAATGAATGAATTCTTTATTGGCCCAGAGGGACACACTGCAGCCATCATAATTAGGAGCCAATTGCCAAATACATCTGCATTTTGATCGTGGGACCATGGGGATGCTGGAGCGGTCATTAGTGTGAAAAAAACAGTCAAAAGTCACTGTTTTCAGTGCTGTTGTAACTTTGAATGGTCATTAAGCAAACTATTGTAAGTCAAGGACTGCCTATGTTGGGGCAGGGTGACCCAGGAGGTGAAACTGATTCTCTTGAACTCTGAAGTTCATTATTTTAAGAGCAATGGTGGTGCAGGGGTTAGAATGTCAGGCTAATTTTGCCCACTGCCATCAGTTCGATCCTAACCAGCTCAAAGTTTATTTGGCTTTCCATCCTTCCGAGATCGGTAGAATGGAGACCTAGATTGTTGGGGGGCAAGAGGCTGACTCTGTAAACCTGCTCAGAGAGGGCTGTAAAGCACAGTGAAGCGGTATATGAGTCTAAGTGCTGTTAGGAAGGAAGGAAGGAAGGAAGGAAGGAAGGAAGGAAGGGAGGGAGGAAGGAAGGAAGGAAGGAAGGAAGGAAGGAAGGAAGGAAGATGAGAAAGAAGGAAATGAGGAGAAGGAAGGAGGGAAGCCATCGTGGAGCAGTGATTATAATGTGGTATTGCAGGCTAATTCTGCTGACTGCCAGCAGTTTGATTCTCACCAGCTCAAGCTCGACTTTCCATCCTTCCAAGGTGGGTAAAAGGAGGACCCAGATTGTTGGGGGAAATAGGCTGACTCTGGAAAGCAGTAGATAAGGGCTATGGTTATTACCTCATTGGCCATCCGGACTAAGGCAGACACCTCCCCACAGAGCTGATTGCCACGGTTGTTGTAGAGCAAGAAATCGATGGTGGGCAGGTCTTTGTGCCTGGTATTGAGGCCAATCTGTTGGTGGATCTGCAAAACCTCCTCCTGGATGGCATAGAGGCGGCGCAGGCGCTCTTGGCTCTCCTCCCGCCGCTGGCGCTCCAGGTCTTCCTGCCGCTGCCGCTGCTGCTTGGCCTCACGGAGCTTCCGACTCAAAAGCTTTGGGAGGGAAGGAGGGAGTTTCCGTTTGGGAAAAGGGCAATGCCAACTCAAAAGCTAAGGCTTCGTCTCACCTACGCCCAGGTAATGTTAAGGAGCACCAAGACAGGCAGAAGGTCCTTGCTGCTCTCTGAGCTTGGTTGCTTTCCTTGCAAATGTTTTATTACCGGACTAGGTAGCATCATCAGTGGTAGAAGGGAGTGGGGTTTATGGGTGGGTGGGAGGAGGAGGAAGAGGAAAATTGTGGGATCCTTAGAGCTTTACGATTTAGAATAGAATAGAATAACAGACCTGGAAGGGACCTTGGGGGTCTTCTGGTCCAACCCCCTGCCTAGGCAGGAAACCTTACACCACTTCAGACAAATGGATATCCAACATCTTTTTAAAAGACTTTCAGTGTTGGAGCATTTACTTGTCCCACTGATTAACTGTTCCAACTTCTCAGGAAATTCCTCCTTAGTTCTAGGTTGCTTCTGTCCTTGATTAGTTTCCACCCATTGCTTCTTGTCCTGCCTTTGGGTGCTTTGGAACAGGAACCTTTTGGACCTCAGGGACCACCAAACTCATAATTTTAAATCACACAGACCACTAATATGGATTTTGATTGACAGTGGCTTGCTGACATTGATGGGAAAGTTGGTCCCATATTCCAGAGCTACCGGAGTCACAGGACTGGCCCTTTGGTCATCCTGGAGTAGCTGCTCCTCCACCCGGGTGCACCGGCCTGCCATGGACTGGAGGAGCAGCTGCTCCAGGATGACCAAAGGGCCAGTCCTGTGACTACGCAACTCTGGAATATGGGACCATCTTTCCCACCAACATTAGCAAGCCATCCCGGGACGGATTTCCCTCCCCTGCCGTTGATCTTACCTTCCAGTTCCAGCTCACGTGGCTCTACGCAAGGTAAGGTTTGCGCTCGTCTGAAGGGTGGGGGGTGGCGGGGGGTAGCAGGTGGGCGGACCATGTGGGCAGCACAGCCTTGTGTTCCCGCGCAGCCTGGATTAATTGCTTTGGGGGAGGGAACATTTCTCTGCAGACCACCAAAATCTTCTCATAGTCCCCGGCCCATCGGTTGGTGACCATTACTTTGGAGAATAGCTTGACTCCCTCTTCTTTGTGGTAGCCCTTGAGCTATTGGAACACTGCTCTCTGAACTTGGGTTGCTTTCTTGCAGACGTTTCATGACCCAACTAGGTAATATGATCAGTGCTTGAAGGGAGTGGGGTTTGCTCTTATTTTATATCCTAGTGGCTTGCCCTGACAGTAAACAGCCCAACCAAAGAACTTCCAAGACTCCCACCACCAGAAAATAAACTGAGAGAAAACCCCACTCCCTCCCAGCCCTGATGAAGTTACCTAGTCGGGTAATGAAACTTCTGCAAGGAAAATTACCAAATTCAAGAAAGCACCAAGGACTCCTTCATTTCAAACCTGAACTACAAATATTTTCCTTTATTGGTGGAACATCATTTGGCAGAAAGGACACCGTTCCAGCAAGAGAGAGCTTCTGCCTGGCTAATGGCCCCACTTGCTGAAGAGGTGGCATTTCATTTTTTCTCCATTGAGATTAAAAATGGCAGCAGGGCCTACTTTGCATTCCCCGATTCACAAGCATATAGTCCTTTGTGTTCACATTGCTACACTACGAACACCCATCTCTCTTCTCCTTAGTTCTCCCTTCCCTCTTTCTGTCTCTTTGTCCTTCCTTTCCCATCACCTTAAAAGTGTAAAGAGAGAAGAAATAGAAGAGACATGGATGGCATGACCCTCTATCGACAGGAAACACCGGGCATCCTTATAGATGAAGAGGGGTGGCGATTTGGGGGGCAAAAGGCTGAACTTCAAGAACCCCCCCCCTTTTTTTTTTTTCCCCTGCCTGGCCCATTTCTCTGCTTACTTTGGCTCTGCGGCGGTGCTCCTCCTTCAGTTTCTCCTGTTGGCCTTGAGCTTCTTTGGAGCTGGAACAAAACAGACATACACAGAGAGACTTTTAGCTATACAATCTGGGATGGACACCCTTTGACTGGTGTGGGAGTAGGAATGGATTTCAAGAGGGGGGAAGATTGCAGACTTCAGGAACCAGGAGCACCACTCAGGTGACCCTGAGGACACAGATAAACCTCCAAGTGCTTCAACAACCTTCTAAAACAAGAGTCTTCAAACTTGGCAAGTTTTAAGGTTTATGGATTTCAACTCCCAGAATTCCTCAGCTAACATGATTGGAGGAGGAATTCTGGCAGTTGAAATCCACAAGTCATAAAGCTCTCAAGTTTGAAGACCCTTGGCTTTAAAGGTCTTACGGCAGTCTTTCTCAACCTCAAACCTTCTCAAGAAATATCTCAGGGGAATTCTGGGAGTTGAGGTCCATCTTAAACTTGGCAAGGAGGAGAAACACTTGAGACTCTAGCATCAGGCTCTTCAAACTTGGCAAGTTTAAGACTTGTGGACTTCAACTCCCAGAATTCTTGAGCTAACAGGACTGGAGGAGGAATTCTGGGAGTTGAAGCCCACAAGTCTTAAAGATATCAAGTTTGAAGAGCCTTGCTTTAAGAGTTATAAGTCTTATGGCAGTCTTTCTCAATCTCAAACCTTCTCAAGAAATATCTCAGGGGAATTCTGGGAGTTGAGGTCCATCTTAAACTTGGCAAGATGGAGAAACACTTGAGACTTTAGCACAAGGCTCTTCAAACTAGGCAAGTTTAAGACTTGTGGACTTCAACTCCCAGAATTCCTGAGCTAACATGCCTGGAGGAGGAATTCTGGCAGCTGAAGTCCACAAGTCTTAAAACTGTGAAGTTTGAAGTCCCCTGCTCTGAAAGGATGCAGACTACCAGCTGCCTGCAAGGAGGATAAATCCTTTTATTCCCCACTATCCATTCAGAACAGAAGAAGCTTCTTGGATAAAGAGCAAAATCTCTTCAAAAAAAAAAAAACCACAAGTCCAGTTGCCTCCTAAAAAAAGCACTTTTGGGACAACGGCCTGGATGACAGAATCTCTACAGACTTCTAGCAAAATAATTTGGGATGAACATCCTTTGACTGGTGTGGGAGTAGGAATGGATTTTCAAAGGAGGGAAAAGTTACAGACTACAGGAACTATTTGCACTGCTCAGGTGACCCTGAAGACA
>BLBF01000074.1:3657430-3687821 GCA_015471245.1 Laticauda colubrina
CCGGGGGGGGGGGAGAGAGAGAGAGAGAGAGAGAGAGAGAGAGAGAGAGAGAGGAGCCAGGCCGCGTCCTCGCACCTCCTCGAGCGGGCTCCAGTGGCGGCAGTAGCGCAACCGCCCTTTGCGGGTGTTCCGCAGGGCCTCGACGGTCTCCATCCGAAATTGCTCCGACGGCATCACGCCGAAGGAAAACGGTCGCGCCGAGCAACACCGGCGCCTCAACGTCACTTCCAGTTCCGGGGGGAAAGGAGGAGCTAAGAAATCGCCATAGAGCTACGAACGGCCACTTCCCTTGGATGGAATATAGAACTCGCGACGGTATAGAGGAACCCTTCGCGTAGACAATTCTGGATCTCTTCTGTGGAGTTTCTCAATCACAATTGTGCAAAAGGTGATTCCTCCCCTCCCCCCCCAAAAAAAGGTAACTGGATTTTGTGTGTGTTTTCCTTTGATAACGTTTCGCTTTTCATCCAAGGAGCTTCTTCAGTTCGTGTAAATACTTCCAATTAATGACAAAAAACAACGGATGGGAATTGATCAAGGAGAGAAGCTACATGGAACTAAAGAGAAACTTCTTAACAGTGAGGACAATTAACCAGTGGAACAGTTTGCCACCAGAAGTTGTGGGTGCTCCATCAGTGGATATTTTTAAAAGATTGGGTAAACATTTGTCTGAAATGGTATAGGGCCTCCTGCTTGAGCAAGGGGCTGGACTAGAAGGCCTCAAAGGTCCCTTCCAGCTCTGCTATTCTGATTCTTCCAGTTCCCCATCAGTTGGTTAGAACGGAAGCTTCTTGGATGAGAAGCAAAATGTTTTCAAAGAAGAAGAAAAAAAAGCCAAGATAGTAGTCCAGTTGCCATTTGGAGAGAGAAAAAAAAAATCAATTCTGGATCTGGCACTGAGAATCCCAGCTATCTTGTCCAAAACTGTTTCCAATCTGATTTCTGTTTCGGGATGTTTTCAGCAAATTCAGAATTCATCCTTTTTTGTGTGTCTGGAATCCAGCCTAATTCTGCAAAAAGAGTTAGCTTGACTCTAAGATTCCATTTCATGAAGAAACATACATCTAAGAGCTGACATTAACTCCCATCGCCCTCAACCAGGTTTTGTTATCAAGTGGATTGGAAGGAAATGGACACAGAATGGTGACTATCCATCCTGGATCAATGGATGAATGATGAAATGGGATGATAAATGGAGCCTGCAAATGGTTTAGTTTTGTGAAATGGATTAAGTGTGGTAGGAAAAGGATCCACCTATCAAGGAGGTTGATGGATTTTTTTTCTGAAGAGCCACATTTAATCCATTATTCAAAAAAAAATGCACCACAAAAGGTGTATTTCTAATGGAAAACCCAGAGGCTCAGCCAAGCATTTATGATAGTTGTATTTTGTGCAAAAGGGTTGTTTTTTATTAAAAACAATAAAAACACACCCACAAACAAAAAAATAAAATTAAGATATTTCAAGAGAGGAAAAAAAAAGCTTTATCATAGCATCTTTTCACATTTTAAAAAAGTCACACATCAATTCGAATCTCTTAAAACTTTTCAAGGCAAAGTTATGGTCTCACACATAAATATTAAAAATCAAAAAATATTGACGCTGTTGGTTGATTCCTCGCACCCTCAACCCACACAACAAAGAAATGTGATAAAAGCACAGAACTGGTGAGGTGGAAATGCCTTGTTTTACATTCTGCAAAGCAAAATGGCATCTCTAATTCAGTCGAGGGGAAAAAAATAGAGTTTGCTCCAGAATTGAAATCTCCTGGTGAATATGATAAAAATTAAGATATTATCCTGAACATTTGCAATTTCGCCCATTTGGAGAAAAACTGATTAGAATGATATATAACAAACAGAATAATCATTGCTTTACATGAAATGAAATATATGTGGCTCTGTAAACGCAGACCCTAGTTACTTGTACAAAATAAACCTAAGGGGAAGATTTAAGAACTGTGTTATTAAATTCGGAAATTTAACATCCATTTCTCTTGAAATTGCAGTTCCAAATGTGTCGCTACAACATCACTCGTTGAAATAAAAAGTTGGGGGAAGAAATTATTTCCTTTCTCACGCAACACACAGGCTTACGCACATCTGGCTCAAGGGAGAAAATGTTAGCACAATTGCCAATACGTTGGCCATCAAGTAAACTTCCCATTGGTTTTGGTGTCCTACCACATGATCATTGAAACCTGAGGGAATCAGCAAGTAAAGCAATTTCCCAAACAGGAATACAAAAAAAACAAAAAAACAAACCCCAACTCCTTCAGAAAAGATAAAAAAAAAAAGTGGATGGAGAAAAACCGCACAGGGTGCTGCAAAACGATGGAAGCCGGGTTAAAGGCACGAGAAAATCTTGACAATGCTGGGGGAGAAAAAGGCTTGGAGTGCCCCCCTCCACCCCTGTGCAAGGCGCCTCCCCTCTTTCCAGCAGTCGGAGCTGGATTCTGAGAGAGGCAGATTCCAGAATCAGATTATGGCTTTGTACATTGGTTAGGTGCCCCCCTCCCTCTGACGGAGCCTGGTGCAAGGGATGATGGGCGGGCTACAGAGGAGACCGGGGACGAATGGGAGAACTGGACAAGATGCTGTCTCCGAAGACGTTGGCGTACGACGACTTGAGGAACTGCACGTAGTTTTGCATGCTGCGGTTGGTGCTCTCTGACTGCTCGAGACGATCTTTCAGATCCTGGAGGCGGCTTTGGTATCGGTGCTCTGCCTGTGGGGAGGAAAGAAAGGGTTGTGAGGCTCCATGCCCTTGCCTGCACCAAAGTGTGCATTCAAACAAACAGAAGAGCCCAAAGCCGTTCCTTGGCCTCTTGCATTTCCGGCAAAATAATTCACGGAGACATCCTTTGGATCAGGTTGGGTCGCCAACCTTTTGGACCTCAGGGACCACCAAATTCATACTTTTAAATCCTGTGGACCAGAGACCCTGGGAAAATCCCCCCAAAATGTCTACAGGAAAACTCCCTACCCTGTTTTCCTACCGATCGATCATTCTTTATTTGGGATTGCAGGATACCGTCTCCAGCTCCGTTCTCAGGTGGGGGGGAAGAGAGAGACTTTTGGCTTTATGCAAGAAAAGCAGCAGAAGCAGCAGAAGTCTTTTTTTTCTCTCCCCCAAACTCTGCCAGAAATGAGTCTTTGCTGGAGCAGCCTCTTGGAGCAGGAGGCCTTGCAGGGTCCCAAAGACTCATTTCTGGCAGAGTTTGGGGGAGAGAAAAAAAAGACTTCTGCTGTTTTCCTTGCGTGCAGCCAAAAGCAGAAGAAAGAAGCGGAAAGAAGCAGCCCAGTGGCCAGGTGAGGCATGTGGGGCAAATCCCCCCCACTACACCCTTTCCCCTCTGCCCTCACTACCTCGTGTTGTTTGCAATGCAAGCAACGCAAGCCATGTGTTCCTGCTGGCCCTGTGGGCGGTACAGCCTTGTGTTCCCACGCAGCCTGGATTAATTGCTTTGGGGGGAACATTTCTCTGCAGACCACCAAAATTTTCTCGTGGACCACCAGTGGTCCCCGGCCCACTGGTTGGCAACCACTGCTTTGGATGGACTGTTCTAGGACTTTGAAAGCCCTCTGACTCCATGATAAGCTGAGCTACAACTCCCACAACCCCCTTTGGCTCTGATCAATGATAAGCCAAGTGGAGAACATCTTCATCATCATCTTTTAAGGACCCCGTAATCTCTTTTGCGGGGTGGAGTCTTGGGCCACTGAATGGAGCTGAATGTTTACTGGCCAGATGCCCTTCCTGTTGCCAATGCAGAGTTTTGTCCAGCAGATATATATATTCTCATTATGCCCAGAGAGAGAAATATCTGCTTCTACCTAGGATCAAACTCACAGCCTCCTGATTGTGAGGCAAGAGCTCCAGCGCTAGGCCACCGCAACACTCAAGTGGAGAACATCTTGAAGACCTCAAACTGTTCCCTCCCTGCTCCAAGATAAAAAAAATCAGCACTTGTGCATGATCAACGGAAACCACCACTGAACTTATAGGTCTTCCCCACATAAAAACAGCCAGGCTAGGCTTCCTAAAATGGAGGAAGTCGACTGTTGTAGTCTCCTTACATCATCTTTACTGCGTCGTAGCTGGTTCAGCTCGGTTTTCATCTTGCTCAGCTGGGTTTCCAGGTCCAGCATCTTTGACTGGGCTGTTCTCTCTCTTACAGCTGCACGGTCCCTTGTTTGCTCCAACTGAAGGCAGAAGATAGCAATTAGGGTAAGCAAGAGCCAATCCATCACCATCCCAGGAAGGAGGGCTGCCTGATCCCTTTTCATCTTCAAATGAGGATCTTTGCTTAATTATGATAGGTCTTAAGAGTTGTTGATTTTCTCTCAAAGGCCAATGTTACCCTCAAAAGGTGTTGGAAGGATCCAAGCTCAAGAGTTTTCTGGAAGATATGATGGAGTAATCACTACAATCTCCTCCTTGTTATGTCTTCTACAGTTGGCTCTTCAGGTGACTTTGGAGAAGGCCCAGCTATCCCACCCAACGCCCAGGAGGGACCAACCTGCTTCTTGGCGTCGTCCAAGGCCATCTCCAGCTGGCGTGCCAAGGAGCCACACTCCCTGGTCTTCTCCTCTAGCCGAAGCTGGGCCTGGTGGATGGACTCTTCCCTTTTCGCAATGATCTGGAGGAATTCTACGTTCTGCCCACTTGTCGCTTCAAGTTTCCTAAAGTACAACCACACGTGATTTATGGGCAGCTGTGGCCTTTCAAAATAAAAGAACTCCAACATGGTTATCAGTACACAGATCAATAAGTTTTCTTTGACTGACTTAAACCAGGAGCCTCCAAACTTGGCAACTTTTAAAGACTTGTGGGCTTCAACTCCCAGAATTCCTCAGTCAGCGTGGAGGTTGAGGAATTCTGGGATTTGAATTCCACAATTCAATTCCAGAGGGTTAAAATTCAAAATATTCTCAAAGATCCATCTCATCCTGGGGACCCTTTTTTTTTTAACTATTACCATCTAGCAGACAGTACAGGATAATAAAAATAAGGACAAATTGGCTGAAAAACAGCTTCTATCCCAGAGTAGTAACTCTATTGAATTCTACTGCATAGTGCAATATTAATGCAACATCAGGGGTTTTCAATTCAATGTATAGAATGTGAAGGAGGTGTGTGTTTATTTTCAAAGTCATAATGTACACTGAAGATGGTATTTAATTTCATTATACAAGGTGCAGTGACAATAAAGTAAACTAAATAAGTCTTAAAATTGCAAAATTTGGAGACCTCTAGATGGACCCAAAGAGGTGGGTCTTGATGGATTATGAGGACTAAATTTGATTTTTTGATCCCAATAATTCAAACGACTGAAGACACCAAATGCTGTTAGAGAAGCATGTTTGTCAAGAACACAGAATTTCCTAAGAAACTGTCAATTAAACCAGTGCCATATGTTCCTCCCCCCTTGAGTATCACCCCACTCTTTCTAACCTCTCCATGTCTTCCAACTTGAGAGCCAGCTGCTTATTCTCTTCCTGGGCCGACTGATATTTTTCTCTTGTCAATTCCATCTTGTCCCCCTGAAGCTCAATCTAAAAAGAAGGGATTTAAAAGGAAAGAGAGGGGGGAAAAAAAGACAACACGGAGAATTTAGGATATGGATGCTGCTCTTTTTCCTATATGGAAGCAAAACTTGCTTTGGAAACAGAAAGCGG
Source organism: Laticauda colubrina (assembly GCA_015471245.1). Lineage (NCBI taxonomy): Eukaryota > Metazoa > Chordata > Lepidosauria > Squamata > Elapidae > Laticauda > Laticauda colubrina. The sequence goes on from BLBF01000074.1 coordinate 3,663,112, forward strand.
TCAAGGAGATCAAACCAGCTTGAGTGCAAAGACATAGGAAAAGATAGCAGCTTTTGTAGAAATATAGCCAATGGGAGTTGAGTGCTTGGATCTGTTCCAGGGCAGGCAAGTTTCTGGGAGGCATGGAAGAAGAAAAAGTAACTTTTGATCGCTATAATCTTTATCCCACAGTTAAACAACCACAAATAGCTTCTTTGAATAGTGGTGGATAGCTGAAGGATCACAAAACAGGAAAATATATATAAATTCCTTTTTACAGCTATGTAATCACTGAAGCTGGGGTGACTGGACAGAGCTGAGCGTTTACTGGCTGGATGCCCTTCCTGACGCCATGTGGGAGTTCACAGCAGATCTTTTCTCTTTGCGCCCTAGGAGAAAGATCTGACGCTACCTAGGATTGAACTCTCAACCTTCTGAGTGGGGAGGTGAGCATCTTCCCCACGTGCATCAAAACCCCTCCACCCTTTTAGTGGCCTTTTCAGACGCTAGTTTGATCCAGCGCGAAAGAGCTTCTCCTCACCATGGCCCCGGGGGATCCGCCAGCTACCTGCAAGCAAAGCGAAGCACACAAGAGGGAGGCATTCTGACCATCGGCCCAGGAAGACAAACAAGAGAGGGAGAGAGCCAATTCTACACAGCTTAAAAGGAGACAGCACAACACAAATGAAACACAGGCATGCCATGGTTCTGTTTATTCTGCCGTGCAGCTGTTTTAATCATTTCAAAAAGAGACAAGAGACAAAGATTGCACCTTCCTGATGCTTAGAAGCTCATTTTGGTCCCCGGCTGGAGGTTCGCGTGGGAGCCTTCTGCCAATCCCTTACCCGCTGACGGAGGTCTGTAATCATGGCAGACAGATCCATATTTTTCTTCTCATAACTCTTAAGCTGCTCCTGACACTCAGCCAGCTTGGTCTCGGTCATCTTCAGGATCTCAGGAAGTTTCTCCAGCTCGGCAACTTGGCTCTGGAACTGCTTGCGAGCCTGTGGGTAGAAGGAAGACCGGTGGGAGTGAAGAGAGATCCCTCCAGGAGAGCCTCAAACCTCTCAGCCCTCTGGATGTTGGGAGACCCAACCTCAATGGGTATTATTATAAATCCACTGTCTTCTTGGAGGGCTAATAGTGCTAATTCTCCATGGCTATGTCCAGCCTAGAACAATGGGAAGAAGGCCGAAATAAATTTGAGAAGCCAGGCATTCAGAGGTGGGATGGATCATTTTTGCACGATCCCCTCTGAGCTACAGCAACGCCCCAATCCAAATTGTCATTTGTCATTTTTTTAAAAAAGCAGTAATTAGAAGTGAATTGCCAGCAGTTCTAATTCAGGCAGAATTTTTCCCCTTTAAAGGGGAATGATTGCAATGTGGGCTCCTGTTCAGCCTTTTACAAAAAAAAGAGGAACTGAACAGGCCCTGGAGAGCTTTCAAGAAAAGGAGCCAGACACTTGCATTTTCAATCTCCTTGGCCATCTCTTCCTTCAGCGCTTTGTTCTCTTTATCGCAGAGTTCCAATTTCACTGTCACCTCATCGGCTTCCATTCGAGTTTTCACCACCTGGATAAAAGAAATAAAAGTTAAAAACGGGGGGGGGGGGGGGGGGGGGGGGGGGGGGGGGAACGGGGAAATAAGATAAGGTGGAAGGTAATCCGGGAACCCCCAGGATAAATTTAGTCAAGGCTAACACTTGCTTATCTCAGCACCTACTGGGATTAAGAGAGTCAACCAAGAGCCTTTAGGCGTATCCAACTATAAACCCCATACATTCATGTCACGATAGTATGGGGACAGCCAGGATGACGGTAATGGCAGTCCAGCATTTCCAGAAGCACAATAATAGCTTAGCCTTCTCAAGGGGTTTGTGGTCCACAGGCAGAGAACCACTGGCTTAGGTTATGTCATGCCCTCCACCCTCAAATCATGGTAAACCTTGGGAGATGCCAGAATGAAATGAAGACCTCTGAGTTTTTTTCTACATTTTGGCCTAAGGGGTTCCTACACTTCAGCTTCTCCTGCAATGGGGAATTCTTCTATGTTTGAGGCTTGGGGAGACTTGGCCCTGGCAGAAATCCTGTTAAAAAAACCAAGGGCTGCTATTTCTTGGACCAGGAAATACTTGAGGATGTTTAACCCTAACCCAAGCAGGTTCTAGTTGGACATAGGGCTCTCAACGAACATCCACAATGGAAGAGCATCATGTGGAATGCAAGAAAACCTGAACAGCAAACAGAGCTCAGGCCCAGATTGACAATGCTACTTCTGGAGGAGGAAAGAGATTGCCCAGAAGGGTGAAATCCTCTACCTGACCCTTGTAGGTTTCAATCAGGCCTTCATAGTTCTTGAGGGAACCCTTCAACTTCGCCACTTCCTGATGCGCCTGGTTTAGCCGCTCCTCCACTGGAATCAAGCTAGTCTGCAGGAACCACAAAACAACTTGGGTTTATTCAGGAAGGAGGATTCCCGAACTAGGTTCACCCAGGATAAAGGAATTCTCTTGCTATCAAGGGCCCCATAGGTTTCAGAGGCTAAGTAATCCAGGATTTGCTTTAGTTGATGTCTGCCAGCTCCCCTGGGAACAACTCCAAGTTGCAAAAAGAGTTAGTTATACATGAGGAGATTCCCCAGTTTTGGTAGACTACGAATAGCATCTCGGTCAGTTCTGGTGAAATTAAAAGAAGTTGACTAGAGAAAAATCTGTCTCCAGTCCGTAAGAGTGAGATGCTTTTGTGATGACACAAGCAATCGACGTCCAATCCTGCTCTTGCATCCGTTCCTCTCTACTCACCTTCAGCCTCTCATTCTCCAGTTTGCAAGCGGTGCTTTCGGTGACCTGCTTGTGCAGTTTATCTACTAAGGTATCTCGGTCTTCCCGCATTTTTTCTTCCATGGTGTTCTGCTGTTCCAGGAGTTCGGAAATCCGGCTGCCGCACAGCAAAGGAGAATCAAGTGTTACCGGTGGGGGAAGCAAGCAGCGGCCTCGCGACGCAAAATTTCACAACGCGGGGAAGGCTGCAAGCTTCCACAGGAGTGATAGGGATGGGGGGGATGAACCCATCTTGCTTTCTTGCTACCTCGTACCATTAGTAAGATTTACGAGCTGTTTTCTGGCTTAAAAAAAAAAAACAAATCTGAGAGTGGATTAAAATTCAGATTCATTACTCAATCCGGGTCTCATGAAAGCAATGAAGAAAATTAGGAACTGCAGATGAGACGTTAACTCAAAGCCCAACATTTTAGTTGTTAAGTGAGGAACTGCTTTAGTAATGAATTCAACATGAGCTGAATTGCAACTGAAATGTATTGAATTTGGCATCCATCCAAAGGGGGACACCGCCCCCCCCATCAGGTGCCATTCCAAGAAGTTGGTGCTGCTGCTGAGAAGGCTCCGTCCTTCACAACCACAAACCTCACAGCCAGAGAGGCCAATTTTCATTGGCTGAAATTAACGCCCTGCGGTGATGAGGCAGAGATGTTACCGGCCAAGGTTTGGGGTTACTGCAAGAGCCCATTCCTCTGCCCCCACCCCTCATGGTTCTCACCTGTTCAGCATCACAATCTCCACCTCGAGGTCACTTTTGTCCTTCACAATTTGATTGTAACGATTCCGCCAGGATTCTAGGGTGGACAGTGCTTCGGCCACATAGGCATCCTACCAAGTAAGGTGGGAGACATAGGGAAAGATGAGGGCCAAGCTTGACAGCCAGTGATGGCCGTGCTAAGCCACTCTTCATTTAGGACAAGGAAATGATACTGAAGAGGAAGAGAGGGATAATAATGGAAGCAAGAGGATGGAAGACAAGAGAACTCCCAAAAGAAATTTAATTTTGGGAAACATCAAAGATGCTTCCCTCCAAGCCAACTGCTCTTCAGATACTTTCTATCAGATACCTTCAAGGACTTTCTTTATAGATTTTTAAAGGATCTTCAGATACCTTCAAGGTATCATTAGATATCTCCAAGATATCTTCATAGACTTTCAAAGCATCTTCAGATACCTTCAAGGTATCATTAGATACCTTAAATATATCTTCAGAGACATGCAATGTATCTTTAGATAACTTCAAAGTATCATTAGATACCTCCAAGGTATCTTCAGAGACCTTCAAAATATCTTCAGAGACCTTCAAGCCTATGAAATACCATTTGACTACCAGATCATCTTCTTTTGGCAACTCTACAGTCAAGACTGCCCTTCTTCTTCTGTGCCTCAAACCTTTCTTCTTCTCCCTACTCTGAGGCATCTCTCTCAATAAATGCCCCCTTTTTTGGGTGGCTTCAAGAGGTCCTTTCCCAGCTGTGGCCTGAGACCCTGAAACACCCAGCTGTCACCTTTTCAGCTAATTGGACATTCAGTTGATCGGCAAACTCCTCAGCCCGCTCTGCTCGTTCCTTCTGTGCCTTGATGGCTTTCTTCAGAGCTTCCTTGTCCCGATCTCCTTTGGCCTTCAGCTCCTTCAATTGTTCCATGATGTTCTCCACTTCGGCCTTGTGCTGAGCTGCTACCCGCTCCAGATTCTGTAGAGAGGGAGGGAGGGAAGGCAGGCCATCAGGATGCCCAAAGAGATGTTCAGAGCTTCAGGTCCTCAAGGCAGAGGCAGCAAAAATGCAAGAGGCTGCCTCATAGTCCTCTTTTAATCTTTTAATCAGTTGAACAATGTTTAGCCAAAGCAGACACAACTACAAAGCTGTGTTTGCTGTGGTCATGACTGCTCCAGAACTGACTTCTTAACAATAACAATCCTTTTTTTTTTTTGGTCTGCAGAGATAAGGCCTGCTGCTCCTAATGGCAAGAAAAGTCAAATATATGTCCTGTAAAACACACCGTTTCTTGGGACAGACAGTATCGCAGACTTCTTCCAGAAGAGGAGAAGGTTGGAGAGGATGGCCAAAAGAATAGAGAAACCAGGTCTAGGTGGTTATTTCTAGGCAGCAATTGGAGATTGATCCCAATCCAACCACTTATTCTGAAGTAAGACCATCTCGTCTTACTGGAAGACTGCTTCTGATCCCAATTGTTCCATAATTGGATCCACCACTCCTCCAAAAATAAAAAAATTGCAATCTATTCAAAGGCTGGGAGTTGTCTACCCATGCAGCAACCTGAATGGATCCTACCTGTAGACAAAAGATGACTTTTCAATAATCCTCTTAAGTTAAAATATCCCGAGGGTCGAGCAAGCTAACAAGCCAGAGAGAGGCTCATCATATCATTGTCTTTTATGACTTCAAATAAACAACTAGAGAAGTGTTTAAAAATAGGCTCTACAGCAGGGATGTCCAACCTGTGGCAACTTTAAGAGAATTCCTGGCTGGCTAGGGAATGCTGGGAGTTGAAGTCCAGAAGTCTTAAAAGTTGCCAAGGTTGGGCACCTGTACTCTTGAGCTTGATGTGACCCAGTCAAAGAGAGATTTCTCCATAACTTGTTACACTGGCATCACCAGGTCCCCTCTCTGCAAACAAGGACAAGGCACCGTACCCGGATCTGGATACCCAGGCGGTGATTCTCGGCTTCTTTATTCCGCAGTTGTGCTTGTAAGTGACCCCTCACAGCTTCCATAGACTTGGAGAGCTCAGCGGCCGTCTTGGCTTGGTCCTAGAAGCCAAAAGTGTAAATGCAAAACACAAAGAACTTATAAAAAGCCTCTGATTATCCACTTTGCAACCGACACAACCACACAAAAGCTCCTTTGCATTATTCATCCCACCACCACCACTTCTACATACCCCACACAGGGAGTATGTACCTTTTCGGTCTGTATCTGAATCAATAAATCATCCACTTCCTTTTCTTTTTCTTGTAGTTTCTTGACCAATTGCTGCAAAATCAGAAAAGGGGTAAAATTGAAGGCATAATGAAACAGGATAGCCAAGATAACAGAGAGGAGGGGACTCGGAAAATGCAGCCATCGGTGTACAAAGCGACAGGTAACTTGTTCTGTGAGAACATGGCTACTGAAAACACAGGTTACATTCCTTGCAAAAGCAGACTGAAAAAAAAAAACTTAAAAATTTTTTAAGCAGATTATTTCGATCAGATCACGTATGGAGGGGGATTTCCCTGGGTCAAGAGCACCACCTGCCACTCCCAATTTAAAATAATAAAAAAAGAAAGTTCTAAATGAAGTGTTATTAATATGCGGGCAAGAAAACTCAACGTTTGAGTGATGCAAACAGAATAACAGAGTTGGAAGGGACTTTGGAAGTCTTCTAGTCCAACCCCCTGCTCAAGCAGACTACACAACTCCAGACAAATGGTTGTCCAATCTCTTCTTCAAAGCCTCAAGTGATGGAGAACTCACAACTTCTGAGACAAGCCGTTCCACTGATTGTCTTCCCTGTCTGGAAATTTCTCCTGAGTTCTAGGTTGGATTTCTCCTTGATTAGTTTCCATTGTTTCTTGTCCTGCTTTCTGGTGCTTTGGAGGATAAGTTGAACCCCCTCCTTCTTTGTGGCAGCCCCTCAAATATTAGAAGACTGCTATCATGTCCCCCCTAGTCCTTCTTTTCTCTAGACTGGCCATACCCAGTTCCTGCAACTGTTCTTCATATGTTTTAGTCTTCTGGCCTTTAATCATCTTAGTTGCTCTTTTCACTTTTTCCAGAATCTCAACATCTTTTTTATATTGTGGCAACCAAAACTGGATGTGGTATTCTAGGTGTGGTCTGACCAAAACATTACAAAGTGTATAACTTCATGTGATCTTGGTTCTATATATTTACTATATGTATGTATGTATGTAGATGTATAAATATGTATATAGTAAATTCGCTATGTTTACTTACCGCCTTCTCTGTATCGGAGTCAGTCAGCCTTTTCATCAGGGTAGTCTGCTGCTCTGTCAACTTTTGCGCATCTTTCTGTAAAAGAGGAGGAAAAAATTCAGGCAATATTCAGGTCAGATGATCCATGGCTCCATAGATCCATCTATGTGGGAATGACACATAGATTTTAAGGAAGAGGTTTTTCTTGGGCCTTCTAGCTTGGAGAAGATTTTTTTCTAGGTGGCTCCTGAAATACTTTTAGACTCCTACTTTAGGGGGCAACGATACCTCTCAGTCATGCAAACCCTTGCAATGACGAAGTACAGATCGGTTTGGGGCAAAACCTGACGGCCCAGAGCATCTCACCAAAATGTGCCCACTGTGAAATAATTTACTTAATGCTTCCTGTCAAACTTCTCCACACTTCTGGGTTCAGTATTGGGGGTGGGTGGGATAGATGTTGCCAATGCCTTAGAAGGTCAGATGTTATATGTTATATGTTATCTCCTGGGGGATATCTTGAAAAGGATTTGCAGGATTGAATCTGGTTAGTATTCACCAGAACGCTGATCCCGATATTTTTGATCAGACTGGCGGCCTGCGGACACAGCAGCAGAATCGGACAGTGGGGAAGAACAGGGGCCAGTCTGGGAGTCTGGAGAGAACTCTGTGTCCGACACAGAGATGGGGCCAGGGCCATCTGGGAGTTGTGTGTTGACTCTGGAGCTTCCAGAATCTGACAACAGCGAGGCAGAAGAACAGGGGGAGCCTGTTCCCAGTGCACGTGTGCACAGAGCTGCCAGAAGGCAAGAACAGTTAAGACAAAAGGGGTGACTTGGGGGTAGGGCTTGGAGGTGATTGGCCCCTCTCATAAGACATAAAGGAAGAGCAAAGGGACAGGAACCTTTGCAGGAATCAAATTATTTGCTCTAGTCGGTTTGGAACCTGTAAGCTCCATGGTGAATTTGTGCTCCGTTTGGTTTTGAAAGACTCATTGGTACTTTCATCATTGGCAGCACATAAAGGTGCGTTCTTATCAGACTTCTCCTGAAGGGCTTTGGCAGACTTCCATGGGACTATTTATAACTGGTTGAGACTCATTACGGGCTCACAGCCGTTGAATTAATATAAAAGGGTTTTGGATTTAAGGTGTGTTTGGTGGTGTCTTCAGGAAGCCTCGGTCAGAACACAGACAGGCTGATTATTAAATTTTAAAGGTTTAAAACGAAAGGCTGGGCCTGCTTTGGGGTTGGAGGAATTGCTGGACCAGAATCTTCTCAAGCCTCACTCACCTCCCGGTTGTGTTGCTCTCTGAGCAAATCTCGAAGAGTCCGGTTGGTGTCTTCGAAAGTGCTCAGCTTCTGCAGCAACAACTCTTTCTGCCTAGTCAGGGTGTTGATGTCCGAAACAGTCATGTTTTTCTCCTGCGATTCAGGAGGCGATCAAGGTTTCACATGAGATGCCATGTGAAGGGAAGAAAGGCAACATGTCAAAATGCCCTTTTTTGAATGACACGCTCCCAAGACTATTTCGAAGGGACACCTCTTCTTCTATGGGCATCCAATGACACAAGTAGCCCTTTGGCGTACAACTGTTTGTTTAGCGACTGTCCAAAGGTAGAGTACCCTGAACGAAAAGGGACTTTTACGACCAGTTCTTGCGCTTTATAAAGATGGCATGGGATTCACATTTGGGCGCTTGGCAACTATTTACAAGGTTGCTGGGCCCCAGATTCACGTGATCGCTCAATGCGGCCTTTCCCGTGACAAAGCCAAGCCAGGGAGGGAAGCCGGATTTGCTGAACGACTGCACCATCCACTGAACAATTTAACAATTGCATTGGAGCCCACAACATTTCTGTTGTTAAGCGAGACGTTTGTTCAATGGGTTTTGCTCCGTTTCATGAACTTTCTTGACAGCGTTGTTAAATGAACCGCTCCAGGCTGATATCACAGCTGTGAACCAAATCCAGCTTCCCCTCCGACTTTTGCTTGTCCGAAGGCCACAAAAGGGGATTACCATGGCCTTGGGACACAGCAACAGCCGTTAAATATGAACCAGTTGCCCACGTGCCTGAATTCTGATCGCGTGGTCACGGGGGGAGGCTGCAAAGGTCGTAAAGTGTGAAAAACAGCTGTGGGTCCCCTTTTTCCCAACATCATCATCACTAAATGAAACTGTTATAAGTCAGGAACTACCTGTACTGTGATTTGGAGGGGAGGGGGGCAAAAAGGTTGTAGAATCGGGCACGGCTCATTTAGCAACTCACGCTTATCAGCGGAAAGGCTGGCCTACACTGTAGTCGTAAATCGAGGACTGCCTGTACCTCCATTTACATCCCTCCCCAAGAGAGGAGATAACTGCCCCTCTGCATACCGTTTTCAGCTTCCCAATCACGTCCTTCAAGGCCTGGATCTGTTTGGAAGCAGCTGCCCCATCCAGTTCGGCCTCCACCAGTTTGGACATCAAACACTCCTTCTCGTGCAACAGATGCCGTTTCTGGAGTCTGGGAAGGAGAACGTGTCAATCCCGGAGAAAGAAGGGAAGGGACGGGTTGCAAGATCATAAAGAGGGGGTGGGGGACCCCCAAACATCTCTTTTATAAGGCTGGTCTCAAGCTAAAAAGTTCCCACCTCGATCCCCAAAGCCAAAAGCTTGGCCTACACAACTCATGCACGCACAACAGATTGTCATCCCAAAGATGCTTTTTTCTCAACTGGACTTTCTAGTTTTTCCTCTGAAGACATTTTGCTTCTCGCCCAGGAAGCTTCTTCAGCTCTGACTGGATGGTGGAGAATGGAAGGATTTATCCTCCTTTCAGGCAGCTGGTCATCTGCTTCCTTTTAGAGGGTCATTGACGTCACTTGGAGGTTTGTCTGTGTCCTCAGGGTCACCTGAGTGGTGCAAATGGGTGGGGAGCCTTCTTTACTGCAGGATGTTTTCTGCCCTGTGTCCCTTTCACTGTTGACTACTCGGGTGACCCTGAGGACACTGATAAACCTCCAAGTGGCCTTCTTGACTCTCTAAAACAATGCAAATGACCAGCTGTCTGCAAGGAATATAAATCCTTCCCTTCTCCACCATCCAGTCAGAGCTGACGAAGTTTCTTGGATAAGAAGCAAAACATCTTCAAAAAGAACAAGCACCTGTTGCCTCCTGAAAAAGCACCTTTGGGAGACAAGAGTTAATGCCAAAAGAAATGGACTTATAATACTCCATAGCAGGAGTCTCCTAACTTTGGTAACTTTAGGCCTTGTGGACTCCAACTCCCAGAATTCTTCAGCCAGCCAGCACGGCGTTGAATCCGCATCATGGCTGGCTGAGGATTTCTGGGAGTTGGAGTCCACACATCATAAAGCTGCCAAGGTTGGAGCTTCTTCCAAATAACTTTTTAAAGCGAAGACCATTGCTTAGTGGTCTTTCCCAACCCCAGGTTGGCCAACATTCCCTTACATGCTGAGATCTTTTTCCTCCTTCATCCTTTCAATGTTGCGACGGAGGACTGTGTTCTCGTGTTCGGTCTCCACCAGCTCCTGAGTGACCTCGTCCAACTCGTCCTTCTGCTCCTCCAGAAGACGCTTGGCCACACAGCCTGTCCCAACAGCCTTTGGCATCTTGACCTGAGGACAAGCGGAACTGGATCAACGTGTGAGAGTTTCATCCACGACACCCCTAGATCACTCTCAGGAATGTGGGACCAAATCATATGAATATGTTCTGGTTTAGTCAATCCGCTCCAGTTGTCAATTCTAAATTTTCTGAATGCCAACATTCAGGGCTTCAACATTTTTCCTTATCAGTGAGCAGGTAACAGCAATAAGCACTTAGACTTATATACCACTTTATAGTGCTTTTTTGTTTTTTTGTGTGTTCTCATTTTATCCACCTCGGAAAGACGGAAGACTGAGTCAACCTTTAGCCTGGTGAGATTTGAACTGCCAAATTGCAGGCAGCCGGCAGGCAGCAGAAGGAGCCAGCAGTACAGTACTGCACTCTAACCACTGCACCACCATGGCTCATAATCACAGACACAAATCAACACACTCTAATCTGACTTATCAGTACCTATTTAGATTGAGTAAACAAGAGGATTTTCTTGGACATCAATGTTAAACTGTATTTTTGGAAAGATAAGCAGAGGCAATTTTATTCTTCCTTTGCTCTTTTCTAAGGAGGCAGCTCCAAATAAGCAGGGGGAAAAAACAAATTCTACTTAATTCTTACTAGCTGCCTAGCAGTAAAACAAAGACTTGTGCAGGAAAGAAACATAAGTCGGGGGTGGTCGAAGACCACAATAAAAATATTGAAATAATAATAATTTCTTTGTCTTACTGCTGTTCCTTTTTTTGGGGGGGGAGATTTGGGGGAAGAGCCACTTTGTTAAATTTCTTTCAAAAGCTCAAACAATGTTGGGTCCTCAGATATGGTTCTTTCCAGGTACGTTGGGCTCGTGTGTGTGAAAAGGGAGGAGGGATACAATTCAAGCATAATGTGTATGGAGATTCTCAGCCATCCAGGTCAGGGTTGTCCCAAAGGTGCTTTTTTCAAGAGGCAACTGGAAATTCTGGGGTTTTTTTTCTTTGAAGACGTTTCGCTTCTCATCCAAGAAGCTTCTTCAGCTCTGACTGGATGGTGGGGAATGGAAGGCATTGTACTCCTTGCAGGCTGCTGGTCATTTGCGTTCTTTCAGTCATTGAGGCCACTTGGAGGTTTATGTGTGTCCTCAGGGCCAGCTGAGTGGCGCAAATGGGTGTGGAGCCTTCTTGAAACTGATGAAACTCTGTTGTTCATGGGAGATAGATCTATCCACAGTTTCAAGAAGGCTCCACACCCATTTACACCACTCAGGTGACCGTGACAAAGTGGCCTCAACTAAAAGGATGCAAATGACCAGCGGTCCGCAAGGAATATAAATCCTTCCATTCCCCCACCATCCAGTCAGAGCTGAACGAAGAGAAGCGAAATGGCTTCAAAGGAAAAAACAAACATACAGAAAATCCCGTTGCCTCTTGGGGGGGGGGGGGAGGCACCTTTGGGACAATTCAAGTGCAGTTTCCCCCACCTCGTTTTTCAATGTTCCCACGACATTGAGCAAGCTGTCGATCTTCTTCTCGTATTTGTTCATCTTGCAGTGAATGGCGTCCTCCTCGTCGGTGGAGAGATCACTCAAGCGAAGCACAGACAGCAACTTGTCGGAATCTGGAGGGGTGATTTCCAGGCGATGGGTCGGTCCCTGATTAAGGGTGGCAAGAGCGAAACAGGATAGAGCCCAAACCCCGGAGCAGCCTCCCTTAAGCTGGCTGCCCTCCAGAAATCAAAGCGGTGGGGAAGAGGGTGGAAAAAGGGAAGTCTGCCGGGGAAAGAGGAGGGCGGAGGGTGACGCCGAGCGGAGGCAGCTGCCACAGCTCGCCCTGTCAACGGAAGGTGTGCTAAACACACAGGAAGAGCATTGGGATGACTTAGGACAGACCAGAAGCCCCTATGGGACCTTCTGCCACGGAAATACAATTCAGACTTACAACAGTTTGTTTAGTGACTGTTCAAAGTTATGACGGCACCAGAAAAAGGGACCCGGGACTGTTTTTCACACTTAACGACTGTCGCATCCCCACGGCCAAGGGATTAAAATTCAGGCCCTGGGCAACTGACTCATATTTATGACCACGGCAGGGTCCCGCGATCCCCTTTTACAACCTTCTGGCAAGCCAAGTCAAGGGGAAAGCCAGATTCGTTTAACAGCCGTGTTATTAATTTAAATTCTGCAGGGATTCACTTCACGGTGGCAGGAAAATTCATAAAATGTGGCAACACCCCCTTAAATAACTGTCTCACTTAACAACAGAAATGTGAGGCTCAATTGTGGTCATAAGTTGAGGACTAGCTAAAACAGACTGTTAAAAGAGGGTGTTGAAGTTTAATGTTGCTGTTGGTTTTGCTTGTTTGCTATGTTTACTAGGTAGATGCCAGGCCAAGTGGGTTGGGTAGACCAGGTTGTAGAAACTTATAAATTGGGTGCCTGCTTTGCAATGGGAAGGACAGGAATTACCTCTGAAATATATATTTATCAGTATTCAAGTAGAGGGGGGAACAATTTATGTGTTTGTTTTGGTTTTCCTTTTTATGCACCTTTTTGTGGGTGTGAAGTCTTTGGTTTTGTCCTGCTTTTGAATTTCATTTACTATATTTTAGTGCTTGTTGCCTGTATTTTAAGTTTTTTAATGTCTCTAGTTTAAGGCTTTGCATATTTTTTTTTAAAAAAAGAGTAATGGGTTGGGGGGGGGGGGGGGAACAGAAAAATGCATGGCCTGGGGCGGACTTAGTTCCTAAATCAAAACATTTCTCTTCCTCTTTCCCCCACTCCCCATGCTCCACAAGGGGAAGGTTACAAGTGTGTGTGTGTACACCCCCAACCCCTGGGCTGTGCTTCAGCACCGATCCGCATTGCAGCAGAAACAGGGCCATGCAAACGAGCGAAGATGCCCGAGATGTAGGCAGCGCATGAAACCACGCTCCCCTCCGCCCCGCGGAAAAATCTCTCTCCATGGAAGCAGTCCCTGGCACCCCAAAAAGTTGGGGGGGCCTGCTGCCTCATACCCCATCCCAGTACCTATGTTCCCCACCCCAGGTGCTCTATTTGCACTTCAGCCTCAGTACCTGAGAGATAAACAACCCAGGTGGGTTTAAACCAAGGTCCTCAGCCCCACCCCCGCCCCCCGAGCTGTGACCCACAACCGGAGTGTGGTACGTTCGGGACTGGGCCCGCACGGGTGGTTGTGTGCAGCTCAGCTTGACTGAGCCGCAGCCCAACTTGCACAGCAGAGAGCTGGTTCCCCTCTCTTCCCTCACCTCCCCCGCCGTGGAGTTTGGAGACCGCTAGTTTAGACCAGACACAGCCACCATGTTTGTGCAAGGTACCCAAAAACCCCTCTGAATCCTGGCTCCCAGAGAGCTGGCTCAGCTGCAGGGAGGGATGGACGGGGAGGGGGGAGCACGCGTTTTGCCTACCTCCCACTTGTACGATGATTCTCTGCAAGATGTTTTGCCTGGGGGCATCCAGGGGACTTTAGTTTTTACTCGGACACTGCGGCGCACATTCACGGTATCCCCTTTCATTTTCTGCTTGTGCCTCTGCTGCAGGGATGGGGGCGGGGGGGGGAGAGGAAGGAGGAGGAAGAGGAGGAGAACAGCTTTTGAGTCTCAATCTCCCCCCACTCCTGACCGGTGACCGCGGGCGAGACTCTGCAAAGCAAACGGAGGCTTCTTCCCCCCACACACACACACCCAGCCCGCCACCCCCGGAGGCATGCCAAGAACTTGTACCACAGAAAAAGCGTCACATTCTACATCACAGATCAGTCTCAGTAACCACGCTCAGGAAAAAGAAATATAGGTACCGCATAGCTAGGAGAGTATGGGGACAGACTGGCAGAAGCATTGGGCTGGGTTAGCCAAGGCCATTGTGACATCACCCAGGTTGCCTAGCCTCTTGTGATGCAAAGCAGGCCCTTAGTTACCCTGGGAAGGTTAGATTGGGGGCAATTTGGAGCCTGAAGCTGAGAACCACAGCCTCGGGGCTCTTCCAAAAGTGGCATGGAGGAGATCAAGGGGAAGGACACCCCCCCCCCCCACCCCCACATCATTGAGGCCAGGGGGCAGCCCTGGTTTCTAAAGAGGGATCTGGGAGGCCTTGGGGCCTTCCCAACAGTGCAGGAAATTCAGTTCAGCACAGCCACACAAATCTGTGACTTAAGTGACAGCAACCCAATGAGGCCGGTCGAGGTCTGGAAGCGTGGGAAAACCCCGGAGATCCCGAAATAGCTCCTTCCTAACCACTTTAATCGGTTTTGGACCTCTTCACACGTTGAACTTTTAAACAGAATTTTATCCCCTCTATCCTCCAGGAGCACTTTGCCTTTCCCTCCATTGTCCGGGAGCTAGCAGATTGATAGGAAATTCACACAACCCTGCTAAGAAAAATTACAGTTTCTTCTCCTTTTCCTCCTCCTCCTCCTCCTCCTCCTCACAACTTTGTCCTGTTAGTTCAGTGACAAACCTCCCCTTGGAAGGGCTACAGAAGGGAACGAGCCAAGATCCGTCCTCCTGCGGAGCAGAGCTGATTCTGAGCAAAATTCCTACGCAAGATATTTTTGATGGAGAAAATTGGGCCACAGCTACCAAAGGGATCCGAAACACTAGCCCTGATTTTATACAGATATGGACAATTTCCAGCAAAGAGAGAGGTAGCTGCAAGCAGCAGAAGCAGCAGCAGCAGAGCAAGTTAAGCTGGCACGGACACTGAGGAGCAGCCACAAAGCAGACACTGGCCTTGCAGGGAGCAGAGCTTGGGAAGGCGCCCAGCTGCCCCTTCATACCTGGGTTTTTGCCGGCAGTGGCGTTTTCTGACCCTTTTTAATATGGACATGGACAGGGGTACTTTCATCCACGTGGACGTGCAAGGGGGGAGTTGTGGAACGGCTCTTCATGCTTCTTCTCGGGCAAACAGGAAAGGGCATTCAACAGAGTGGAAAGGGTAACCTGTGAATAAGTAGACTGGAAATAACACAGGTGCCATCGAGGCAAAACAAAAAAACAAAACAAAAACCCAGGCCCATTGGCCTCTCTCAGAAGGGAACAACTCAGCCTTAGGACCTAAACCGTCCCCGTTCCACAAATTTAACCTGCCACAGAGCCACAGCCTACCAAAGAGCCACACTTCTGTCTCTCACCGAAGAGCGCAAGCAGAACCAACCCTGGAGAACTGCAGCCTTCCCAGGAGGAATTGGGAAACCTTTGCTTCCCGTTCTCATTAAGTATGGATTAAAAATTGTATCTGAATCCTCTCCGGCAGCTGATGTTTCTTGTTTGAACCAGTTCAAATAAAAGCACTTTAAAATCAATATCATTTTCTTTTTTTTTTAAGCTTTCCAAGTTCCTCCATCTAAAGGAAAAGGTGTTCCCATCCAGCTAAATTGTAACTTAAGAGCTGTATCAGAAGCAAATCAAGTTCTCTTTTACTGACTTGTCAGAATGATGCACAACGATGCAGAGTGGAAATCCAAAACCCTTGTGGAATCAGCTGAATTTCAGGACCCCCATGTACTTCATAAAATAGGAACACCAACAAACAGTTCATTTACATGAAGAATTAATTTGACAGGTTCATGTGTATACTAACCCAGACGAGGGATCAGCAGCCTTAAGCATTCAAGAGCCCCAAAAGCCCTAACTGGAAGCCCACTGTTTCATTCTGGAGCCAGCTGGAAGTCCGGTTCCTCCACCATAGAGTCTCCTCCTAGTATAGCATCCTTTTTCCTCTACCTGTCCTAACTGAAAGCCCTATCAATTGTGGAGCCAACCAGCAACAGGGAGCTGCAGCCGAGGGATGAAAGAGCCACATGCAGCTCCAGAGCCGTGGATTGCAAACGCCTGCCACAAACTTTTGGCAACACCCTCTTGCCTTTAAAATCTACTATCATTTATCCCTAGACACGCCAACAAATGAAGATTTCTCCCCAGCTCATTGGTTATCACAAAGCTTTCTAGACACCGTCCAACCATTCATAAACAACTCCATGTCACCCCTGAAATGAAGGTTAGAGCTGTTATTTCAAGGGTCAAAAGGGACTTCACGGGAGACCTGGTGGGCGCAGTAACCTACAGATAGCGCTTCGCTGTCTTGCGTGCAGGGTTTCTGGGTTGTGATGATTATTCCACTCTTGATCGATGGGGACAGTCTGGAAGCAGAGGAGGAAAAAAGAAAAGAAAAAATAAGTTAGTGCTTTTCAAGGAAATTCAGGATTTCTTTTTCCACAGAGGCCTTTTTTTTGTTGCTATTGACAATTGGCAATGTTTACAGGTCATCCTCGACTTACAGCAGCTCATTTAGTGACTGTACAAAGTTACAACAGCACTGAAAAAAGCAACTTATGCCTTTTTTTTTTCACATTTACAACCACTGCAGCATCCCCATAATCATGGGATCAAAATTCAGGCACCTGCTAATTGTCTCTTATTTATGATGGCTCCATGATCATGTGATCCTCTTTTGTGACCTTCTGACAAGCAAAGACAACAGGAAAGCTAGAGTCACTTAACAACAGAGTTTACTAACTTAACAATTGTATTGATTAACAACTGGGGCAGGGTCGGTCATAAAACAGCAAAACTCACTTAGCTGCTATCTTCCTTAGCAAGAGATTTTGGGCTCAATTGTGGCCATAAATAGAGGACTGCCTGTATTTCTATTTCAAGCACACACCCATCCCACAGATTTTTGGCAATGCCATTCTGTCTTTAAAATAGAATTAACAACTGATCCCATGTTCCCTCCAATCTCCCCATGTGTAATTCAATTTTAATGGTTCGTTTTAACTTATATTTTAATGAATATGGATAGTTGTTGTTGTTTTTAGGATTGTAAGCCACCCAGAGTTACCTCCTGGTAAGATCGGCAGCCAATAAATTTAATAAATAAATATAATAAAGAGATTAGCTAGACAGACAGACAGAGATTAGATAGAAAAGTTACAAGACATTAGATAATATAAACTAATCGGTAGATGCAAATAAATGTAGATAAGAGATTAGATAAATGATATACAAAGATTAGAGAGAAAACAAGATGATAGATTGACAAAGAGAAAGAGAATAGATAGAAGACAGATACAAGACATTATGTAGAAATAGACAATATCAGAGATCTTAATAGAAAAGTTACGATAAACAGATAGATAGATATATGATATAGATGGATAGATATATATAGATAGGATAAATATACAGAGAGAGAATAAATAGAAGACAGATACAAGACATGGTATATAGATGATATACAGAGATTAAATAGAAAAGTTAGAAGATGATATGGATAGATATATTAGATACAAATATATATAAAGATAGATAGATAGACAGACAGACAGATAGATTGATAGATAGGATAGATTTACAGAGAGAAAGAGAATAGATAGAAGACAGTTACAAGACATTACTTAGAGATAGATGATATACAGAGATCTTAACAGATCTTAATACAAAAGTTACAAGATGATAGTGATAAATAGATAGATATATGATAGATATGGATAGATATAGACAGATAGATATAGATAGGGTGGATATACAGAGAAAGAACAGACAGAAGACAGATACGAGATATTACATAGAGATTATATACAGAGATTAAACAGAAAAGTTAGAAGACGACAGAGACAGATATGATATAGACAGACTGACAGACACACAGAGAGAAAGACGAGAGAGAGAGAGAGAGAGAGAGACATTAGAGAGACGAAAGAGAGAAGAGACCAGATATCGACATGGGGTGGGGGTGGCGGTCAGTCATTTCCGGTCAGACCGAGTCCAGAAACCTCCGAGACAGACTTCAGATTCAAAAGCAGAGCCGCCCTGTGCAGGGGCAGGCTACCCGAGGAAAGCAACGAGGCGGTTTGGCGCACGCGGCTTCCCGTCTGACATTCCTCCCCCCCGCCTCCCCCCATCTCCGGGGCCCCGTCTCACCGTGAGGTTCGTAGATGACCCCGGAGCCTCCGCCTCAGCACGTCCTCGAAGCCGTGGATGAGGCGGCGGTAGCTGCCCACGCTACCATGGAGACACGGGAGCCGGGGCGTCGGCGGCCGCGGCCAGAAGCCGCCGCCGCCTCCCCCGCCGCCGTAGCAGCCCCCGCTGCTGTAGCACCGGCAGGTTCCCGCCGCGGCCGCCGCCGCCGAACAGCCGCCGCTCCACGACCCGCAGAGCAACTTCCGGCGCGGCCTCCGAGACGCCGCCCGCCGCTCCCCCATTGGACGGTTCAAACCCCACGCCAAACGGCGCCCCTCCCGCGCGCCCTCGTGACCGCCTCCGCTTCCGGCTGGCCCGCGCCTGCAGCCCGCCACCCGGCTCTCGCCCTGAGTCCCGCCCTTCCGTTGCCAGGAAACGCCGCGCGGGGCGTCACAAGGCGCGTCCGGCGATAGAGGGCGCCGTTGCCGTGGGAACGGAAGGTGCGAGAAGAGGAAAAAAATGACAGGCCTAGGTTGTCTTAACAGCTCTGGGGAAAACCTGGAACTGGAATACGACCGTCGGATGGGGAGGAGGGGAAATGTACCTGAATATTTTTGGGTTTAGAGACTCTAGTTCCCATCATCCTCTACCACCTTGGCTCCATAGTCAGATCATGGCTCCAGAGGGGGGGGAAATACTGGACCTGGATGTATCTGTTTGGATTGGACTTCATTCATGCTGGGCCCTGAGGGAATCAAGACCCTTCTGGGTTTGGGACTATAGTTCCCATCATCCCCTGGCTTTATATGCATTATATCAAAACAAGGAATTACAATCAAGGAATTTATATGGATTTATTTTTTAGATTTGTTTTGACTAAAGTGTAAAGCCACCCACAGGTTTGAATGGCGAGATGGGCAGTATATGAATAAATAAAAATAGATAAAAATTACATCTTTAGCATCAGATCCTTTCTATCCACAGTGTTTTAATTTGCTTTCCAGGCCCTTTTTTTCAAGGCTTCACATGTGTTAAATGTGTAGAATTAAACTGCAAAAAATACACAAAAGCATCACAAAAACTGGCTTTGCCAATTCTTCATTAGGGCTTTCTAGTGGCTTAAGAGGGGGTGATTTTAATCAGAATTATAATAAAATGTCTCCCTCAGCTCCTTTGGTGGAGCTGACAACGGACCTGTGAACAAACAGCCTTAAGTTCAAGCCTGATTGTGATGGTTTGAGTTCAACATGATAAGGAAATCCACTGTGGGCCCTGATTATGGTTCAATCAATAACATCGATAAGAGCTTTAATATAGACCTGAGGAAGCTTCTTGGATGAGAAGCAAAACGTCTTCAAACAAAAACCAGAAAGTGAAATTGAAGAAGCACCTTCAGACCTAACAACCATCTCTGAGGTGCCATGTTGGTAGAATACCCTTCTATGTGATCTGTGAGGGTCGAACGCCTTTTGCTTTCAGCCAATGGGAAGAGGCCTTGGGCAACCACGTGGCTATTGGTCTTTCTGCGGGCACAAGGGCCAATCGTCTCACCAGATAAGAGAGCCAATGGAGAAGTCTGAACCTGGGCCACCAATTAGATAAGTGCTGGCTGGGGGGGCGGGCTTTGTGGGGGAGACAGTATATAAAGGGGTCAGCTGGCAACAGGAGCCATTTTGTCCCTCAGAAGAGCTAGAGGTCAGAAAAAGGAAGACGGAAGACAAAGGAAGGCTAGAAGGTGGAGGACTTAGAGAAGAAGTTTAGGAGCTGAACATGAAGAAGGGACCACTTGGTCATCTGTGGCAATGCTTAGAATGGGAAGAAAGAAAAGTGACACCACCAACTCCAATCCCTGAAGAAAGGGAAGAAGTCAGGATAGGTGTTTTAATTCCATTTTAAATTTGGCCTGGAGCTGATAAGAGGAACAATGGCTATTGTGAGGACTGGAAGGAAAACTTTACTAGGGGAACATCTAATTGGCTCAGAGCTTTTAAAGCTTAAATGCCTCTGCCCATATTACCATGAATTCCTCCTTGAAGTCCCACTTTTTCCTCTATAAGTTTTAGTGAAATAAAAAATCACACTAAGAAAATGTATTTTGTATTAGTGGGGGGGTGCAAGTAGAGATCAAAGTGGAAAAGATGAACAAATTGTGACCATTTTCTGTCCAGTAATGGTTTTTCTAAAGGAGGGAAAACAAAAAAGGGATCATTTCCGCACCCATGAGTTTACAAACTTGTGAAAAAGTTTGTAAAAGTCACATTTTTTTCCCACTGGCTTTTCACATACACAAGTATCCTTCAGAACTCCCATAAAGCTCACTATGAGACTTGGCTCCAAAAAATATTTAGATATATTCATAGAAAGTCACAGCAGCAAAAAAAAAAAATCCATTTTATTGTTAACTCCTACTTTCCTGAGTTGGAAGAACTTTGTAAAAGTTTTGCCTCCTAAGCTGAACATCACACAACCGGTTTAGGGATCACCCAGAAAATGGTCAAGATTTTTTTTGCTTCAAAATTTGCCTCTCAAAAAGGGTCTGGCTTCTGCTGGCAGATCAAAAAGCCAGTCTGAGAAACCTGTATCTTACTATTTCTCAAATATAAGTCTCTATTTGTAATTTCATACCCAAAGCAATCACTCATTTAACCTCAATTTACTTCTCAAACGTGATGCTTGAATCAGGGATGGTAAGTAAAGGGTTGTTTCACTCAAGCCACCAACAGGAACAGCTTGGGAACTGTTTAGGTAAATGCAAATCCTTCTGAGCAAAATAGCATTTAATTTCATGAGAATCATTTTAGTTGCCAGTTCTTAAATATGTCTATAACCCTCTTCTAAAACTCTGAAACAAAGAGCTGAATCAACCTGGCAGGTTATTTCATTCATAACGAAGCTCCCTTTGATGTACCATAGCCACAGTAAATAAATGTATAGACTATAAATTAGTGCACATGAATCACACCTGAGCTATTCTGGCATTTGTACCAAGGACCCATTTTTTAAGCTTAGCTAAATCCAAGTTTCTCCATAAAATTCTAAGGTCAGGATCTTATATCCTTATCCTCAAATATCTGCTCCCAATTTCCTATCTGAATCAGAGTAGAGGTGCCCTCCCAAATAAGACTATTGCACTCTTCAAAACTGTACAGGAATATCATTGTAAAAGCATCATATGTGCCTATAATGGTTATATAGGCACATATTTCAGAGGCTTCTAAAAAAGGAATTGCAATTTAAAGAGAAAACCTGCCTCCAATGCAAGTCAACCCTGATTTAACAGGCATCCCAGAATATATATATGTATATATATACTGTATATATAACCATTAAAACCAAACACAAAAAACAAGCATTTCCTTTCGTAAGCTGGTACTAAAATTAAATTCAGCAGGCTTGCAACAAGGCAGCGGTCAGGACAATTCAAAATGTTTTCTTGTCTGGAGCAGAAGTGGCTTCGTAGCTTAGCGTCCGAGCATTCGTTTCAGGCTTGAATTTCGTGTTTTTGAAAGTGACCAGAAAGACAAGTTGCTTTTAACTCAAAATGCAGCCTCCAAAGAACACAGCCTTATCCCTGGCTCTTCTAACCTCTTTTCTAAAATCAAAATAAATCCATATCTCCATTCTGCTGCTTTGAGATTCTCCCCGTGGCCGTGATTTGGTTCTATTCGAATCCAATGCGCAGAACTACACTGCTTTAAATCAAAACAGCTTTTCCTAGGTGAGGCAAAACCTTGATCCCATCCCCCTCGAGACTCAGCACCGTGCCCAGTTGGCTGCCTCCCCCTGCCCGATGGCATCCTCCATGCGCTGGTACCAAGGCTGGATCTTGGTATGCTCCATCACATCTCCAAAAGCCTCCAAGCCTTCCATGACCCTTAGAACTCCATAGACTGCCTGGGTGGAGAAAAAAAACAAAAGCGGAAAATCAGCAGCAAAGCATGATATCAACTCATAAGATATTTCTATGGTCCTTTTAGAGTTGCCAATAGAATAGGAGGGGGGAGCAGTATTCAGCAGCTTGCAAACCGAAACTGCATTCCATAAATGTTTTCAAAGATAGTAACTAGGTGACCGAAGTTTCTGCTGTGCAAAATTCTAACTGGAGAGCAGGATTGATGATTCTGGGCTATGGATGTGTCCCAATGGAGAATATGAATGAGGATACGGGGAAAAACCAGGGTGACAATGAAAGATGTGTATCAGAGTCGGCTACACCCAGGCAGTGCTGGCATGTTAACTCCCAATAAATCCTTTTGAAGTTTTGGAAGTTTGGCTCAAGACTTGTGATTTGGCAAAGCAAAAGGAGAGCTCCAAACGGGCCAGGGCACGAATCCCTGAGATACCCTCGGTTTCAATCAGCCATGGCGTCATCTCTTTACCAAATCGGCAAGGTTAGGGTGGTCTCCTCCCATGAACTTCCGGTGCTTGCCAACAGCTTTCATCCAATCATCGACTGCCTCATACAGGTCTTGCCGAACATCGTCCCGCATATGGTGTCTGGATCAAAAGCAAAGATCCGGGTGAGAGATCTGTTCTTCTATCTATAGTAGAAGCATCCAACCTTGGCCGTGGACTTCAACTCCCAGAATCCCCCAGCCAGCATGGAAGGAAGGAAAAAGTTTGGGAAGGGCTCCATTAGGAGCTATCTTGGGGTGCCAACCTTGGCCACCTTAAGATCTCGTAGACTTTCAACTCCCAGAATTCCCTAGGCAGCATGGAAGGAAGGCAAAGTTTTGGGAAGGGCTGGGTTAGGAGCTATATCAGGGTGTCCAACTTTGGCCACCTTAAGATTCATGGACCAACTCCCAGAATTCCCTAGGCAGCATGGAATTCTGGAAGTTGGTCCACAGGTCTTCAAGTAGTCAAGTTGGACATTACTGATCTGCAGTCTGATCTGGGCACTCAGGAAGCATCAGGAAGCACCAACCTTTTCTTCAACCTCTTGCTGACAAAGAACATGGCAGCCGCCCCCACGTATTTGGCAAAAAAGCCTTCCATCAAGCCAAACTTCCCTTCCCGCACGATGTAGTCGAAGGAGGCCAGGGATTCCCCCGGTGTGCGGTAAACGTTGGGGGAGATCAAGTGGACCAGCCGATCGTCCACCCACTTCCGCCATTTCATTTCTTCCCTGGGAAAAAAAAAAAAGCAGGAAGTGAGAGAGTCCCCCTGCGTGGGAAGCAGGAAGAATATTGTGGCCGGCCAGCGACTAGCGGAGCTGGCAACAGAGTAGGACAATGAGAAGGTTGGGGAGGAACAAGGGCCAGTCCTGGAGGCTGAGGAAGGCTTGGATGAGGGATCCGCGTCAGAAGCAGAGATGGGGCCAGGGCAGGCTGGCAGTCGTCAGCTGCCTTCGGGCTCAGATAGCAGTGAGGCAGAGGAGCAGCTGGAGCCGGTTCCCAGCCTGCGCATGCACAGAGCTTTCAAAAGAAAAATTGTGAACTAAGGGTCGACATGGGAATCAGGCCACAGGTGGACAATGAATGGCCCCTCCCACAGGGATTAAAAGAGGAGCAAAAGGGGAGGGGGCTTTTCTGGGAAACAATTCCTTAGTTGCAGCAGTGTGAAGATCCATCTGTGCATCTCAGAGACTCTGTGCTGAGTTCTTCCTTGTCAGCACTGCGTTTGGAAATATTTACTTGGCAGCTCTCCAGGCTAGATAAGGTCTGTGCTTATAATTAGACCCTTGAAAGACTCAACAAGACTCCGATCAAAAAAAAGATTTCTTTTTAAGAAAAAGTAGGCAGGCCTTTTTTTAACAGCAATCTGGGCAGAAAGATGCATCTAAAAACCACAGTGGGGGGTTCCTCTGGATTTCTGCACCTTCCCCCTCATAAGTTCAACTTTGCAAACTTCACTGCCCCTCCAAAACCTTCCAAGTGAGATCCACTTACTTCCTTGCTTCCTCAACAGGATAAACGCAGAGAGCCTCCTTGCTGTCCAGCATCAACCAATACTTGTTCCCAAAGTCATTCACTTCCTTCCCTTCACTATTTGTGGCTTTTATGGAAGGGTAGAAAGAGGCAATTTCTTCCAAGCTCTTCCTAGAAGAGAGAATTATGTCCCTTGTAGGCTCAGGTCTTTCTTTCATAATAAGTTACACTTGTAAGCCGCCCAGAATCGCTGGATAAGGTACGGATCATCATCTTTTAACAACCCTACATAACCCCTTGCATAGAGGTGGAGTCTAGACAAGTAAATGGAGCTGAGTGTTTAATAGCCGGATGCCCTTCCTGTCCCCAATGAGGAGGATATTTTTTCAGCAGATAAATTCTCACTGTGCCCAGAGAGAGCAACATCTGCCTCAACCTAGGATTGAACTCACAGCCTTCCGATTGTGAAGTGAGAGCTCCACATTTAGGCCACCACACCTAAGGTAAGGTAAGGTAAGGGTAAGGGTAAGGGTAAGGGTAAGGGTAAGGGTAAGGGTAAGGGTAAGGGTAAGGGTAAGGGTAAGGG